>CP139507.1:405532971-406136663 GCA_021014915.2 Artemisia tridentata subsp. tridentata
TGAAAAACTGTATTATTCAGATTTAACTATAATGTTAGAGCAATCGGTATAGTAACGCCACCTCCGGCGTTATGCTGAGGTGGACAATGTTGACCTCGCGTTATTACACCGCATCAAGGCGTTATGGAGCTGCGTTGGGGAGGGCGTTGCCATAGCAACATGCGTTAACTCGTATATGTGGACAAAAATCGAATTGCAAAACCACCCCCAAGATTGAAATTAGTTGTTTTTGTGTTTTTGAAGTGTGTGTGAAGTGTGTGTACAGATGGATCTGGGAAGATGAATGGATGCTATATATAAGAAGTTTGCGGTTTAGTCCCTATGAACTTTACATTTTAGTCCCTGCTGTTAATTTTTATGTTTATGAATGAATGAAATAGTTAAGGGGTTAATTTGTAAATTGTAATTTTTTAAAAGGTGAGTCTCAAAAAGTGGTGTTATGATAATGAGTGTTTTTTTTTGTGCTAAGATTGAAATGTTAAAGCTGATGTGACGCTGACGTGGCGCGGTGTTATTTCATAACTCAAGTTACGACACCTTATGCTCTTACTATACAAAGACATTAAATCCTAAACTCTAAAAGCTAAACAAGCCTAAATAAGTGGGTTGGGCCATTAGGCCTTATTATCTAACAGGTATTACATGTGCGTTTGTGTATCTAATACTCCCTCCGTCCCAATTTTATTGTCACTTATTCCTTTTTGGGATGTCCCAAAATTATTGTCACATACCCAAAATAGAAAGTGAATAGATAGTGGAGTTTGGTAAAGTTTACTATATTACCATTGGTTGAAATTAATATTGCAAACTTTAAAGAAGTGGTAATTAATTGGTTAAGGGTAAACTTGTCATTTGGCAAAAAAGTAAGAGAGAGAAAGTAGTGATAGTGACATTTTTCTAAAAGAATGTGTTTTTTGTCGGGTGACAATAATTTTGGGACGGAGGGAGTATGTATTTGTGTAAATATGTGCCACACGAACCATTGCGTATACATGGACGTTTGTATATACGTGGTGTAAGTTGATTTTAACTTAATTGTATTTGTATATGTTTTTAAATGCAAGAATGTGAGATGGTGTGCGATAGATGGCATAGGTGCGTGCAGAAATTGTGATTCTACAAAAAATGCATCTATATAAGAGTGTATGTGTCTGAATGCGTAAGAATGTTTAAAACAATTATGTCACTAGGAAATATATGTGGGTAGTTTCTCACAGATTATCCACTGATTTGATATATCCGTGGGAATTTCGTGGGTGATCACTCACAGAATTCTCACTTAAAGATCATTGTGTGTGTTTGTGTGTTTCCATCTACTTGCAATACCTATATTATTACAATACCCATTATAAACAAAATCGACCCCTCCCTTCTAGCTCATTGATCGAGGTCCCTAAAAGGATTTCTTCTTAGGTCGATTGTTGACTTGGGTATAGATTTTTTAGTCATAAGCTATTTTCAAATCTTGTTGCTTGGAGAACCGATCGGTTCCGTAGTTATGTGTGGTTAAGCTTGTGAGGATCCGGTTGTCTTCGACTGTCTCGTCACTATTCAACAATGTGAATCTTCCTTGTGGTCATGTGTTTGGTTTGACATAGTGAAAGGGTTCTTTCGTTCGGATATTTGAGTTTTTGGATATTTTTGTTTATTATATACTTACACATTTTCACAATACTTTTCTATATTATGTCTTTATACGTGTATGTAGTTTTATATTATTTGAGCGTCAAAAATGTGTTATGTCACCGGTGTTAAATTAAAAAAAAAAAAAAAAATCTATATATTATAATTGCATTGCTCTAAAATCCCGTTATTTATATATTACGACTACATTGCTACAAGATTGGGAATGAACCGAATAAACAAAATCGGTAATTCGGTAATAGAAAATATCTAGTCTATAAACCCGTGATAAATCACGGGCAGCTTATAACAATTTGAAAATATAAACGTAAAAGGTAAAAGGCCAAAAAAGTAAGTCATATTAACTGTTAAACAAAAGTGTTCATTTCATTAATGAAAATGAAAAGTAAAAAGAACATTGCATTTGTTAAAAATAACAAAGAAGAATAATCGAATAATCTCCGAAACTGGATAATATTAAAGTTAAGTACATATAAGATAGGTAAAAATAACAAAGAATAATAAAGCATTTTAACTACTTGCGGATGAAATCTTTTGCAGCACTTCATGGTAAACAACATTCAAAGTATTATTTGAAACTTTACCATCCTTGTCGTATATCAAAACCTTCAATCCTTTCCTACTTTTTACTCTAGACACAGCAACGTAAAGCTGACCATGTGTGAAGACTGGCTTATGCAAAAAAATTCCAACTTTTGATAAAGACTGGCCTTGACTTTTGTTGATGGTCATGGCGAAACATACAGCTAATGGAAATTGCCGTCGATTAATCTTCAACGGGAGCCTCTTGTCTGAAGGACTGAGTTTCAACCGTGGGATGATAGTAGTGTGGCCGACATTTGTTCCCGTTAAGATTTGTGCCTCGATAACGTGTTCACCAAGTTTAAGAATCGTTAGTCTTGTCCCATTGCATAACCCAGCAGTTTGATCAATGTTTCGAAGAAGCATGACCGGTGCACCAACTTTGAGAGATAATTTGTGGTTAGGTATTCCAGACAACTTTAGACCATTCAACACTTCAGGAGAGTATAATGATTCAGTGTAATCATTGTCTAGACCTTCCGATTCGCATATACTATCTGAACTATAGTAAACAACCTCATCACCTGGAATTTGAGAAAGCAAATGCTCGTTTATAACTTCAACAACTTCGTGGGTGGGAGCAAGAATTGCCCTCTCTTGAAAAAAAGAAGAATCCTGTAAGTTGTTGAGAAACGATGGATAAACAAATTCGACCAGTGAGGGAATAGGATTAACATTATCAGTTATGAGTAAATCATCCGGAATATCAACTGTTGCCTCACCATCGTTAGCTCCACCTAAACGACCATCTCCCATCTTTAGTATCCAATCTCCAAAATCCTTGATTTCTTGAATATTACACTTATCAGAACCTTGTCTCAATCTCATGTTTGTCGTTAACTCAAGTACCGTACAATCATCCCATATATAAGACGAATTAAGAGATGCGTGTACAATGTCCTGCCTTGTTCCACCTGGTATAACTGGCAAAATTTGCCTAAAATCTCCTCCAAAGACGATAACCTTACCACCAAATGGCATATCTTTTGCATTTGGGTTAGTGGTCCCAATAACATCTCTCAAAGATCGATCTAAAGCTTCGAAACAATGTTTGTGCATCATTGGAGCCTCGTCCCATATTATCAAACTTGTCTTGATCAATAAAGCAGCAAGATCTGTACCAGCAGTTATTGAACAAAAGGAGTCCTCGTTGAGATTAATAGGTATACCAAAGCGAGAATGGGCCGTACGACCACCTGTACAAAGCAAAGAAGCAATATTGAAAGTATGTTAGACAGATCGGTAGAAACCTATAGTTATGATTTCTGTGTTATATCCGTGTTATGATTAAACAGTGCCTTACTAAACAAACTCAGTAAAAATGATTAAATTATGGCTTACTAAAGAAACTCAGTAAGAATGAATATCTACTCTATTGGTTACTGGATATCTACTCTATTTATTTCTATTAATTAGTGATAGAAGAGTGACTGATAAAGTCCATTGACTCCCCATGTTGACATGTTATAGTCTTTAAACAATCTCAAGTACATGGACTTAACTAATAAAATGGGATTTGCACCGGATATCTACACTTATGAACTGGCGTTTTGGTTAGAGAACTTTTTTCCAAAAAGGGAACTGGACATCAAAAAAGGGAAATGTTACAAAACTGCATACAATTTTTTTCTGTTTCGAAAAGGGGAATTATATTACTTACATGACATATTTACGTATATAAAGCCAAACATATTATAAGGACAGTCCCCTTAGTAAATAATAATACTGAAACAACTTTAATATAAGAAGAACAGTACATGACAGTATGAAACTAACCAAAATACAAAGGCAATCATATACAACAGACACACTAAGATACTACTGTAACATATTGCAAACATTTCAATAGCATTCAGTCACATAAAATAAAAAGGAAAATCCACACGTTCTTGCGACAACAAAAAAAAAAAAAAAAAAAAAAAAAAAAAAAACAATTTAAGTATCATAACAGGAGGGATAAAAAAAGCAGACACCAAATTGTTAGAGATAACAATGAATATCTATATTTGTGGACACACCAATATAATTTTATTATTACATTAGATCAGATCGGTACTAACCTGTAAGAAGCAAAGAAGCAATACCACTCGATGCCACATTTAAAACAATATCTCCTTTAGAGCGTATAGCAGCAGATAATGTTTTCCATATATATGTCTTTCCCGTACCGCCATATCCGTAAAGGAAGAAAACACCGCCTTTTTTATTTTCAACAGCTGAGATAACTCTTTGATATACTATTTTTTGTTCAGGTGTTAGACTTGGAAAGAGCGTGTCATGTTCTGCTTTCAGTAAGTCGGTGTCATAGCAAATTTCATCATGAATCAAAGAGTTTGTGTGGTTTTCCAGGAACTCCAAATCTGGTAAAGGCATTCCGTTTATAGAACTTAAGCTACTTCCATTCTTACGAAGAAGATTGTCTATATATTTTAGACATAGATTTTTACGATGACGTTCATGGATCTCCAAGTCTGCAAACATAAATGGAATATGTAAATGAATAACTGAACAAAATGTAATATGTAAGTGCTAAATTAGGTAATTTGAGTTTAATGGATAGAAAACAATGTTACCTGGATTATTAAAAATTAAACGTTGCTCATGCTCAATATCATCAGACATATATTCCCATGTTTCGTTCCATACATGATCGGGTCTGACAATACTATTTGACGTAAGCAACATCACAAATAAACGACGGACAGAATCAGCGAACGAAATACGATGTCCTTCTTTAATAGCCTCGATGTACTCTTTGTCATCGTCTAACAATCCGAGTGCAAAGCATGTGTCCCTATATGAATCATATATTTTTTCATCTTTACCCTGATAATCATAGAATCTATCACTAACCGTCCGAATATCTTGCCACGATGTCGGTCCTTTAACCTTATTCAAAAGAACCCTCAGATAGTATGCATCACCAACAGAAGGAGGAACATAATGAATCCTTCCTACAGCAAATCCCTGCTTCCTACGCTGCCATGTCTTACTTTCTGGCTTCCAAACGAACTTAGTTGGGAATTCAGCATACGTCAAAGTTCTGGCAAGAGCATCGGTTTTATTACATTCCATCCATGCCAAAAATTTGGAAGAGGCAACTGAAGGTTTGTTTAGGACATCGTTGATATCGTCATCAGCCCCATACACGACCTGTTGTTGTCCAGGTAAATGAAATGGCAACCTCTCAATAGGGGGATAACGGTAGTGTACTTCGTACCCTAGAATTCGCCAAGTAGCTTCACACGCCGAAAGATACCTACAATCATAATATTCTTTGATTTCATCCTTCACTTCTGCGTCGGTGGTTTCTTGATTATGATTGTTGTCAACACAAACGGTAGCAGTAACACGATCTGGTCCCTTGTTTATGTATTTGAACAAATATTTGATAGAACCAGCCTGATTGCACCACTCCACATTTATGTGCGCCTGGTAAGTTTTTAACAGAAATTTATTATAACCTACAACAAAACCATTGTGTAGATCCACCCCGCTTTTTTGAATAAACCTTCCATTATCAGGCCTTTTGTAAACCGGGAAACCATCAGAGTCTGTCATAGTGCGAGCTGAAAATTTCTTTGGAAATTTTTTTGTGCATTTCCCTTTAGTGGTACAGGGGCAACTTGGATTATCAGCTCCACAAGGGCCATGCATCATATGTTCACTTACAAGGCGATAAAGTTGCGGGTCACTATTTTTGTCTGGTATTTCAGCAGAAATGAAATCATCGATCTTTTCATGATTAACCAACTTATCATCCGGGTGCAAAAAAAGACATATGTGGGCGTGCGGAAGTCCTCTCTTCTGAAACTCGACCGTATACACAACTGCAATATATAAAAGAACAATAACAATCATGTAGAAATATATAAAAATATCATCTTTTTACTAATGATGATGGTTAACGTGGGTTATTACTGATTAACTCATGAATCTTCCAACTTGAGACAACATTTTATGTATAATAGGGAAAAAAAAAAGAAAAAAAGAAAAAAAAAAATTAATCTGGCACTGAATATCTACTCTTATAATCTGGCACTTTTGGTTAGAGAACTTTTACCAAGGCAAGACAATATAATAAGTGAAGAGCCATTGTACTACCAGCACACAGAAACTTTAGTAATTAGGAACGAAATGAATGACTGAAAAATTTTACCTATAAAGCATGTTTTTATTTGGTTTGAAGTGCCAAGTATCATACAATGTCTATTTTGCAGGTAAATTTTTTTATTTAAACTTGTACAAATAGTAGTTCCCTATAAAGGGTTGGGTTAGCAGTATTTTTAAAGGCTCCAACCATGAAGTTTCAGAAGGGGATTATAACTGGAGATACTAAGATAATACTGTGTCAACTGATAATGAATAATAAAGAGTTACCTGCATTGACGCGTCCAAATATCTTTGACTCCCTCAAATTCTTGATTAAATGATCAAGCTTCATCTTGAAGGTCTTGCATATAATTTCTGGCCTATCTTCGGGACGAAGACCAGTTCCATTCAAGAACCTTGTAATCTCAGGCCATTTCGGATTGCATGTGAAAGTGATGAAAAAATCTGGATGGCCATATACTTTGCACAGTGACATTGCATCTAAATAATTTTGACGCATATATCGTGCACCTCCGGTAAAAGACGATGGTAGTACTATACGCTTGCCGGTGGTAGATGCATCTGTATTGCCCTTATCAGCATGCATCGATAGCTGTTGATATGATTCCACACGTAGGTTTTTTTGATTACTGCGATGAAAATATAACCTTTCTGTTTCGACCATGGTAAAAGCATCAACCAAAAATTGTTGAAAAAGTCTTCTAGAGTTATGATGCAGTGAGAATATGTCTTGCCTTTCTTGAATGATGTAAGCAAAATATTCTCTCATTGTTAACCTATCACGTTTTTTTGGGTCCGGTTCAACAACGTCTCTATGAAGAATATCGGTTCTATATCCATCTTCACCATATGGAAACAAAAGAGGATATTGTAGTGACAGAAATGAAGGGTGCAAAACACTAATATGTTTAAGTTCACCGGTTCGTGTTTCAATCACAATATCTCTTTTATCAAGAGAATCTTGGATGTCGCCCACAATTAAAGCAGCTACCTCTGAGGCGGTAGGGAGATTGTAAGTCCTTCCGTCAGTTTCCCTGTTGCCAAGTAATCTCAACCGTACATTGTCTAGTTCATCAGCTTTGTATCTATCTCTGACCATTCTATATGACTTGACCAATTCATTTTCCGCATCTAAAGTATTCCTTAAACCTTCAATTATTTTTGGATCAAGTGAGTCAGATGATTTCTTTTCATTTTTTGATCCAGAGCTGCAATAACAAAATTACCAACATAGTTACTAATACGATAAGTAAAAATAAGACATATATGTCTAAAAACGCAACATCAAACTGTTCCAAATTGGATCTATAATACATGAGGAATGTTAATTTTGAATGACAGAATAGTTATAAAATTTAAATTTGAATGATAGAATAGTTATAAAAATTGAGTACATAATATATTTGTAAATATGTAAAAAAAAGAAAAAGAAAATAAAAGTGTTTCATACCGGAGTGCGTCAATCCTGTTCTTGACCTCATTTTCCGTGTCGTATATGTACAGTTGCGAGAACTTTGCGCTGGACCCATCCTTTGGTAAAAGAGAACCATGACTATGATAGTTTTGACCATGAAGCCTAAAACAATAAGGGCCCTTACCCCTGTTGACGGAATTATCAACTTTTCCGCCCATTGAGGTGAAGGCAAACATCATGTTGTACGTACGAATATTTTTTTGAAAATTTCTGGATGTCGCATCGTCATTGCGAAATAGGTCCAACAAATGTTTAGGGGCCTCTTTTAGTTTTGGAAGCTTTACTTTTCCATAAAGGCAACATGTAGAGTAACTCCACCCATCACGAAAACGCCTTCTCAGCCTCGCCTCAAAGTCCCACAAAACAGCATTACATGCACCACATATATTGGTTGGATCTCCATGGTCAACATATTCTGCAAACAAAAAAAATGGTTATGAAAAATAAAATATACATCACAAGAAGTTCATGGCCACAAATTTCGTCACCTGATGGCTTAATCAAATCTCAACCTTGTTATAATTATTAGTTACCCATGAAAGGGAATGGCTGAAAGATTAAGTTTGATACTACCAAAGTAAACAGTTTGTTATGTTAATATGTTTGTGGTTGAAGTTATTATCACCTGGGCAGATTCCATAAAACTTGTCTTGGTCGTTTGAACCAAAAACATCTTCCTCCTCGTCAATATCAAAGTTTATTCTAGGAATCTCGTATATTACTTTCCTTTGTCGCTTACATGGATGTTTTCTAGATGTACTCGCAATATTGGTTTGTGGTTCATTTGAATTGGTGGTAGATTGACGTAAACCTTGACTGACATTGCTGGAACCTACAATTCCATATAGGTAAAAACATTAACGAAGCAATTTAAATGTTAACACAGTAAATATGTCACATCAAATTTTGAGTCTTGTATCTTTGTATAATAACAAAAATTGTTAACCTGGTGTTGTATAATCACAGTGTCGACCGGTTGTGGAGTCATAATTATCAAATTGGGACTTTTGATCCGGGTGACTTCTTTTGCCTTTTTGAATAACTGCTTATACATAAGACATGACGTGTAAATTAATAAGGGGCATCAATAGTAAAACACATTTTGTTAATATAAAATATATAAAAGTACACATATAACATTATACCATTTGAAGAGTCATTTATAGACGTCCTTCCCCCAAGCCTAGGGAATGTATCTGTATAGAAGATCAGTAAAAAATACTTGGGTTAATTAACCACAATGTTCATATACTATACTAATTATATAAAATATACCTTGGAGACCAAACGGTGCGTTTGTTTTAGCAGTGATAGGAGTGACAATATTTCCGTTTGCATTTTCGTTATATATCTCAGATACACTTGATAATTTAGCTACAATCACAAGCGCGGATTTGTTAGAACGCAAGTATCTATATCCATGGATAACATGAATAAAGTATTGAATTTCCAGATGATAATATAGGTGCAAAGATATTGATTTATGATACAGTTGCTTACCATTTGAGATGTCACTTAATGGTGGCCTGCCTCTGCGTCTAGGGCGCAAATCTGTCGCAAAAAAATAGGAGTTTTGTTGTTGATTAAGTTTGACAGGAGTGTCGAGAATGATTAAGCTTGACAATGGAAACATATCCGAGCCACAATGAAAACATATTATATTAATTATATGGGTATTTAAAAATACCTTGAACACCAAATGGTGCATTTGTTTTAGCAGAGATAGGAGTCGCAATATTTTCGTTGTTAAACCGAGATACATTTGATATTTTAACTGCAACCATATTGAAGGTATGTTAGAAATTAAATATATATATTTGTGGAAATGACCAAAAAAACTAATGAAATTAGATTAGATCTCATAGTTTGAAACATACTGATTTAGGATGTAGTTGCTTACCATTTGGGCTGTCACTTAGTGGTGGTCTACCTCTGCGTCTAGGTAGTAAATCTGTAAAAAAAAAAAAAAAAAAAAAAAAAGGAATGTCGCTGGTTAGTAAGTTTGAAAGAGTAACCGGAAAGATATAAAAATTTATAATTATTTAGAAAACAATATACACAAATTATATTAACAAAATGAGCTTCGTACCATTACTAATGCCATTAACAGGGGGATTTGTAATGATCGTAGGCGAATTGGTGTTTCTAAGCAGAGAATCACTTGAAGATGTAGTAGCATAATTTACTGACACTGCATATGATACAAGAAAATGGTTATTTAGATGGTTAAAGTGGGTTGTTAGTGAGTAACTCGACCATCTTCCAACTTGATAACAATTTATGCATAATAGGAAAAAAAATTAAAAAAAAAAAAAATGTACTACTGTTAAAAGATAGCCATATATCAAGACAGGATTTTTTAGTGGGCGGAGTGGATTTAATTGTTAGGGTACAACAATTATTTTGAGATGAGCACATATATTTGTTACAAATAACCCAACATCTATTATCTCTTTTTAAATTTGTTTTATCCATATGTTAACAGTTCATGATCTCAGCAGCCGCATATATCTTTAAAAATGTAAAAAGTTAATCTTCTTAGCAGTTGTATATAAATGCAAAGTGACCTGCAATAATCGAACCTGAATAAAGCTACTGGTGGAGTTGTATAAGGCTGCAAATTGAATTGCATTTTACCAGATGTGTGTGTATAAACAACCAGTAATAACAAAATTTTCTTAGACAGTATTGAAATTTTATTGTGTCAAAAGAATACCTTTATTGTGTCAAAAGAATACCTTTTTTTCATTCAAACAACAAAAGAGAAGATGAAATTTTGGAGTATATGATCATCTCACTACACGTTTAATGAAGAACCAGATCCAATGGATTCAACCATTTTCCAATAACCAAAAAAACATAACAGAATGTTTTGATCTTTATTATAAGAGGAAAGTCTAGATACCGATTATTCAGCAAAAATTTTAAAAAATAGCCATGTATCATACCTTTTGGTATCTCTTTAATCGGTCTCCCTCTACGTCTACGAACCAATGACGTGTCGGGTATGTCTGATGATATACTTTGGATGCCTTTGTCTTGTGGTGTACCACTTACACCATGTTGTTCCATTAAGCCAAACCGTGTCTACCCTTGCAATAACAATTGGTATTCAAATTATATGAGAGATAAGGTTATTTGAAACTGAGATCATCTTATGTAATTAATAAGATTTTCCATAACAGGCAAGTATTAAGTATAATTAATTGAAAATTGATCATTGTTTAAAAATTTCCAAAAATTTTAGGATCATTCAGAACATGATTATAGGGAGGTATATCAGGTAATATATTTTGTAATAATTAAAAAAAATCAATCACGTTGTTCCCCTTCATATGTCTATCAGTTTAATAAGTAATCCCAAACATTATGTTACTGTATCGAATTTCTCATAACAGCCGTGAGAACTATAATTTTTTTTTCCTAAAATTATACATTCTCAAAGGTTAATATCTATATGTATAAGTGGCCCTAGAATATATACAAGTAATCAAAGTAATAACCTCAAGGCATGAAACGTTTCCATCTATCATTGTTATCTGGTGCAACTCCCCCCTGAGAAATAAACAAAAAATGCAGAATTGTTTATAATTTTATATGGACTAAAAACAAAACAAAAAACAATATGCATTCACTGTCCTGCTACGGTGTAGTTCCTTTCTTTCACAACATTTGCTACTGACTGCCTGGAAAAATTAACAATGTGAAAAATCAACTTACATTCCTACTAACTGCCAGGCAATGACATACCAGTCATGATCAGAAAATGAAAGTGACAGAATATAACGACGTGATCGGATTAAAAACAAACACTTTAGTATTTAACAATATTTGATTCAATACTAAGCGAGTCGCTTCAAAACAAATAGCACTTAATTGTAACACGAAAACAAATGTACTAAAGTTAGCTTTACCATAAGCAGCAATACAAACACCTAGTGATATAGTCAGCATATTACTCATAACATTTTTACTAAATTTTTCTTTGTTAAATAAAATCCCAATTGTATAAAGACAAACAGGCATCAAACCTTTAAGCATTTGATTAAAAGATACACTTCAATAAATATAAGCACTATTAGAAAACCATAAACTTAAAGAATATAACCACCCTATTCGTATAACTGACATAATATAAATATCACGTGTGATTTTGCATGGCTCAACCAGTTTCATGACGTGTATGATGACGTGAGCTAATACAGTACAAAATAACATGGATCATTGTGAGTGAAATAAGGTAAGGCCAATTGTACATTTTGTGATCAAGGATGTATTTGTTGTATATGATAACGGTGAAAGATAATAAGATCCATATTGTTCCCCTTCATATGTCTATCACTCTATTAAGTAATCCGAAACACTCTTGTTATTTTATCGAATAAGAACACGACATAAAATGATACAAAATCATCCATATTTTCTTTAAGTACAGGAAAGTAATGGTGGTACTATAAATTTGAACTAAAAAATGAAGTAGTTTATAAATAGCGTACAAATTTTCTAAATACAAATATGATTTTAGTTACGTTCCAGTATCCTATACAGAAACAATGTGGGGAACATCCAAACACCAACTTTGAGTTATTGATCTTTCTATATAATCCTTCAAATAAAGCATATGAATACTATGATTGAATTCCTCCTCCTTAAAGTTACATGAACATAAAACAGCGAAAGCGTATCTGATGTCTTTGTGGAAGTTTGGATGTAGAAAGCAGGATCATGGCTATTGGACTCGCCTGTAGACAGATGTAAAAGAACAACATAAGTATAGATGTTCAATTCATGAGCACTACTTAATGTTAAAACGCGTACCTTAGAATAGTTCCAGAGTACTCACTTGAATACTTTCAAGAAAGTAAAACGGACCTGTATTTGAGCATAAAGTAACTGTGCAGAAATTAAAAATCAAAAGAACCAACATCATAATGACCGTTCATGCCACATTCCAAATAAAAGTATAGAAAAACAAATACAAATGTTGATAACCGTTCCAAATGAACTTATTCAAACACAGAATATCTGGTTGCGTATGATAACGCAATTAACAAAACAAAATGCGAAATAAAGATTGTTTATTTGGCAGTTGCCGCATAGCATCACTCATCTTCCTTTTCCTTCTTTGGACTAAGCAGCTTTTTCTTGGTAGAAGAGAAGACAGGATCATTCTCGACGTCAATCACGTTTCGCAATTTGGATTTCCCAGGGCTTGTGGCTGTACTCTTTTCATCTTCACACGATGCGATATTATCACCGGTAACAGACAACACGTCCTGTTAAGGAAAAAAACATACCGATTAAAAATATCTATAAATGAATTGACGTGGAATAGCGTTGATCATGCAAGATATATGTACCTTAGCATGATTGCTTCCTGAAGGAGGGGACATGAATGAGCTTGAAGGCTGTGCAATGAATCCAATAGTTGTAGATTGAGAGTTGGATTGTATTTCCTGTTTATAGAAAAGATTATTGGTGGATAAAATAGTGGATGCTTCTTCAGTAAAATCATATAAAAAAGGTTACCTGATCATCAGATTCTTTCTTAATAAGCTCCTTCATTATATCAGTATCATTAGTCAACTGGGAAATACCGTAAACATGCTTGTTGTTTTGAATGTTGAATTCCTTGATATCAACTTTGAAAGCATAAGTATTTTCAAGGAGTTTGTTAAAGTCCTTTGGGAGAATGTCCATGTCCCCATTCTGGCAATTCAGAAGTTGTGAAATAAATATAAGAACGACAAAGTAAAATTACGGATATAACACGTAAATCATAAGTTTTGGGGTATGTCATACCTTCCGCACTTCCTGCACGAGTTCAGCTGCACTCTTGTCAAGTATCGGGTTTGCTTGTCTGTCAAACAAAGTGAGTGAAACTGATCCAGTTGAGTCCATCACTCGTAATGGAATTTTGTACCTTTCATAAAATGTTAAACGGATAAGTAAGTGAGGTTACTATTTTTCCAGTCTGCAAATTAAACACAGAACATGATATGCAGCTGGATATAGACCCCATCGTGTTAAAACATGATATGCAGCAGGATATAGACCCCATGTTGTTAAAGGTAACTGTATTCATAAATCATTTTTTTATAAACACTATTCTTGATTACTGAATATATTTATTTATTCTATAAAGGTAAGTATGCAATCTTTACAAACTTTATCACATATAAAATACATATACTATGCTAGCTTTAATGACGTGGCATATTATTTAGTATTTTTCATGTAAAGAGCATATACTCATATGACCAACATATAAGCCCACGTCGGGTACCACTCTAAGACCACTTGGCGACACAAGTAGTAAACCATCCAACTTATATATAGGCATTTAGTTAACATTTTGTGGATGCGAGACTGCGTTTTCACCCAAAAGGGCCAATAATTAGACAACTGATTGATTGTATAATAAGATTGGCTCATCATACCCAAAAGCTAGAAACTCAAAAAGCAAAATCTAAGAATAATATGCCTTCTCATCTGTGGTGGGTTTTAGTTCACCCTTTAAGTTCTAGGAGTGAATCAGATTAAGGTGCAATGCTACTTGAGCTATCTATTTGGCGAAAACTGAACTTGGACAGTAGATTATGTGGTGACTGTCAAAGAATTAATCTCTAAAAAAGTACACAAGTCATTGCAAGTCTCTCCTACAAGGGACTTTTATCAGATAAGCAGATAGTTATTACAGCTGTTGTGTGTATTAACGGGGTGTTTGGGTTAGGTTACTGAAAATGGCTTGTTTTGTTTTGGGAACACAGCTTCTAAGATGCGTTATTAAAACACATTTTTTAACACTTCAAAAAGACAATACACACTTTTTAGGAGCTGTTTGGATAAGCTTATTGTGGTGGGTTACATCTAAGAATAATAGGCCTTCTCATCTGTGGTGGGTTACATCTAAACTCTTACTCATTTAGCTAGTAAACTGCAATTAAGTATGCGTAATTTAAATATAGTTGACAACTTACTTATACTCAACGTCAGTATCTTGACCACACTCCTTGTTGTTACACCTGAATACAGACCTTTTTTTAACAACCACGCCATACTCATCTTTTTCAGGAACACTCTCTTGTTTGGCAGAACGGTTGCATTTTACACATGCAAGATACCACCAATCAGAATCACGTTCAATCTTCTTTACAGTTGCTACGACAACACATGACATAATCTGGAACCACATACAGTAATTGATTTACACCATCTCACAAATAAAACAAAGTCATACAATTAGACGTTTGACAAATTAAAAAATTGCACCGTATACCTTTCCTATGTCACGGATATCATTAATAGTCACTTTTTGCAAGTTGTTGAGAAAGTCATGCTTAATAGAGTAACCTGAAAATGTTGTGTAATGATCGTATGTCACGGATATGATTAATAGCAAATTTTGTGCAAGTTGTTCAGAAAGTCAAACATAAAGACATAAAGGGATTGTTTTGACGGAAAACCGTTTCCAGGATTTACTTAAATTAGACCAGAATAAGCAACGGAAAAGCGTATTTTTCACTAAACTCAAGAACCAATAACCCAATCCTAAAAAACACATGAAGACATTAAAATTTTGCATTTTGACACATAAATAGTTTCTAGGCATGCTTAATAGAGTAACCTGAAAATGTTGTCAAATGAGAAACATGGTGATCATCTCCATCTGAACCACGGTTTTGAAGCAAGCTGTGAAAAGAAATAAGGTTAGTTAAAAGAGGTGTATACAAAGTGTTTTAAAGATTTACGGTGAAAGAATAACTCACAGATTCTTAAAGTTATTAATATCAGGAATGTCTGTATTTATAAACAGCTTTGTAGCACCAAACATACTACTGACAGCAGGTTGACCTGTTTGGAATAAATGTAATGTTATTTAAATTTTGTCATGGTTTTCATAAATGGATAAGAGAGAATAATGATTAATATAATTTACTTTCAAAAGAAGACTCACGTTTATAAATCTTGTGTTTCATGAACTGCAGGATGATGACAACATGGCCCAAGTTCTGTCGGTCACCTAACGCGTTGTTCAGTTGGTGGGCATAGTCACTCCACAAAGTAATATTCCTAAGCTTGTTCCCACTACAAATTATAATTGACACCAGTAAATCGGGAGTCTTTAAATCAGGAATATAGGAAAAATAAATATAAGAGGCAAGTATTAGAAAATGACTTACGATACATCCTCCAATTCCAAACGGATGTACGGGCGTTTATCCCCATCAACCGTAGCATGCTGGATATTACCACAAGAGGTTAGGTCTCCTATGAGATCTGTATAGATACATAAGCAAAAGTAAGCATGCCTGAAGTACCAGAAGGTTTTAATATAACTGAAATATATTTAAAGTTATAAGTGGATTTTTTGAAACCATAAGACACATTAGATGCTTGTTCCTCTTGGAGAAGGCTGGCAAAACTTTTAAACCTGAACCCATAAATTGGTCCATCATAAGTTTCACATGGAGTGACTACCGTCGACTTATAAAAGTTAATTTTATAAGCATTGTCAACGACATAGGGGCTTCCTTGGCTCTCCCCAACTCCAAAAGTAGAAATACAGACGCATTTTCCTTCTTGTAGAGACTTTTCAAACTTTTGGCAAAAACTCTGCTTGACAGTAGCAACAATCTTGTTTTCCTATAGTTTAAATACAGAACCAAACTATTACAACCTTATAAATTATGAAAATTATAATGCAAAAGAAACTATATATATTACCTTCTCGTCTTGCAGAACCATCTCGATCTTCCAAGTTTCCAACGGATTTTTGAACACCGTTAGTTTCCATAAGCGTATAATCATTACCTTGATACACCAATCATCTTTCAATGGTGTCAACTCCTCGATCATGTTAGTTTTGGTAACCATGTGGGACATTTTTGAGTGTTAGTATAAGGAAGATGTAAATGATAGAATGAGTACTTTGAATATGCAGTACCTCATATGTCTCAATTTATAGGGTTCAGATACAATGGGTGACATGAGTGAATAATGTATTTTGAAAGAATATTTGACAATGTAAAACCCATAAACGAATTATGCACAATATCTATTACAAAAATAACAGATTTTAGGTGTAAAAAACCCTAAATCAGTCAATTTGATTGACACCCCAAATACCCCCAAAAAAAAACCTCATTCTATCATTTACAAAAATAACAGATTTTAAAATTGAGGGTTTAATTAAAACCATTATTACAAATTGAGGTGAATCAAATTATAAAAAAACTCAATCAATCAATTATTGTTACCCACCAAAAATACCTCAATCAAATCAATGGTGAATCAAATCATAAAAAAAAAAAAAAAAAAAAAAAAAAAAATACATTTAGAATCATACCTTATAGAGTTGCTGCAAAATTGTCGGTAGCCATTGAAGAGGATAGTGTCAATTTGTTGACATTCGGTTGCCATTTCGGTGAATCAATTTTTCGGTTTCCATTGATTTCTTAATTGATTTGTTAATTAAATTAAACATCGCAGCAACTCGAATGCCTTGATTTTCGGCTGGCTTGATGGAGATGAATGGGTTTTTCGGTGAATCAATTTTTCGGTGAATCAATTTTTCGGTTTCCATTGATTTCTTAATTGATGAAGAAAACGTGTGTTTTGTGTTTTTCAAAAGGGAAAGTGGAATTGAATGTGGAGTAATAAAAAGTTGAAGTCAAAGCTTTTAGGTGATGACGTGGAATTGTTGAGCTGGCTTTTCTTGCCTTGCTGGATTTAGTGATGTGTACATTTTCAAAAAAACTTTGGTTTATTATATATATAGATATTTATGTCTATAAGGTCCGTGCACTTATTATCCAAAGTTCTCGATTATTAGTATTTATTTTCTAAATGGGAAAATTAAGGGAGAAAATTAAGGGGTGATGCATATATTTTTAAGAAATTTAAGGGGTGATGCATATATTTTTGAAATCTCAAACTCAGAAGTGCAGACTGAGCAAACTGTTTCTATTCCATCTTTGACACCTTTGTTGGAGGAGTTTGAAGATGTTTTTGTTGTTCCAACTAGTTTACCACCAAACATAACTCAAGATCATAAGATTCCATTAAAAAAGGGCACACAACCTGTTAATATCAGACCATACAGACACCCACCAACTCAGAAGGATGCAATAGAAGTTACGGACTTACGGTTAAGGAATTACTTGATGTAGGGGTCATAAGGCATAGTCAAAGTTCATTTTCATCTCCTATAGTAATGGTGAAAAAGAAAGATGGTAGTTGGAGGATGTGCATAGACTATAGGCAGTTAAATAAACACACCATCAAGGATAAATTTCCTATCCTACTCATTGAGGAATTTATTAATAAATTGTATGGTTCTGTCATTTATTCAAAGTTGGATCTCAAGTCTAAATATCATCAAATAAGAATGTGTGAGGATGACAGTGTAAAGACATCATTTAAGACATATGAGGGCCATTATGAATTTTTAGCCATGCCATTTGGACTTACTAATGCTCCATCAACATTTTAGTCTCTTATGAATGAAGTTTTCAGACCTTTCCTAAGAAATTTTACATTGGTATTCTTAGATGACATCCTGATTTACAGTCCTACCGTGGAGATTCATATGGAACATTTAAAACTTGTTTTGCAGACAATTAGAATGCATAAATTGTTTGCAATATTGAGTAAATGTACTTTTGAGGTGACAAAAGTGGAATATTTGGGTCATATAATCATAGATAAAGGTGTGACAACATTTCCAACTAAGGTAATAGCAATGAAGGATTGGCCTCAACCACATAAGTTGAAACAGTTAAGGGTATTCTTGGGTTTGACAGGATATTACAGAAGGTTTGCTAAGAATTATGTTGTCATAAGTCAACCTCTTACTGTCTTGCTTAAGAAAAATGCCTATGTTTGGAATGAAAGAGCTGAAGCAGGATTTGAAGCTTTGAAGATGGCAATGACACAAGCCCTAGCACTCAAACTACCTAATTTTAATGAGCCTTTAGTAGTTGAGACAGATGCTTCCGGCATTGGCATTGGTGTTGTATTTCAACAAAGGGGCCATCCAATTGCTTATATGAGCAAGACTTTAGCACCAAACATCATACCTTGTCCACTTATGAGAAAGAATTTTTGGCAGTCATTCAAGCTTTAGAGAAATGGAGGGGGTATTTGTTGGATAGACACTTTGTTCTCAAGACTTACCATTTTAGTCTTAAGTACTTAATGGATCAGAGGTTTACAACAAAAGCTTAGAGGAAATGAGTTCCAAAGTTGGTGGGTTATGATTATTGTCTATATAAAGGGAAGTGGGTATATTCTAGCTGATCCTTTATCTAGAATTCTAAACACTGGTGAAATGTTACAGATCACTTGTAGTACAGTGTCTAGTGATTTATATGGAAGAATTGAGCAAGGATGGACTCAAGATCCTGGACTACAAGCCATTATACATAAGTTGTAGCAAAATAGTGCTTTTACCAAACATTATACTTGTTCTGCAAATCAATTACTAAGAAGAGGCAAGCTGGTGGTTGGGAATGATGTTTAGCTGAGACAAGATATGTTGAAACACTTTCATAGTGAAAAACAAAGAGAACATTGAAGGGTGCAAGCTACTTTGAAAAGAATCCGTGCTCATGTCTATTAGAAAAAGATGAGGAAGGAAGTCAAGTCATTTGTTAGAAGTTGCAATGTCTGCTAAAGATTTATACCTCAAAGGGCACCCTATCCTGGATTATTTGGACAAAGGTTTCAATGGATTTTATTGACGGTCTACCCATGTCTAAAGGTAGAACAATGATTATGGTGGTAGTGGTGGACAGATTGAGCAAGTACAATCACTTCATCCCTCTTAGTTATCCTTATGCTGCACTAACCGTATCCCAAGCTTTCTTTTACAATGTTTACAAGTTACATGGGCTACCAAAGGTGATTGTGAGTGACAAAGATACAATATTTTTTAGCAGGTTTTGGAAAGAATTGTTTAGGCTTTTGCAAGTGAGTCTGCACTTGAGCCAGCCTGTCATCCCCAAAGTGATGGACGAACTGAGGTAGTTAACAGGTGTGTAGAATGTTATCTCAGATGTATGAGTGGTAATAGACCTAAAGAATGGTTTAACTAGATTGCTCTTGCTGAATATTGGTACAATACTTCCTCTCACACTGCAAATAATACTACACCATTTCAAGTGGTGTATGGTCAAGTTCCTCCTACTCACATTACTTACATTCAAGGTGATAGTACTATAGACACAATTGATAGATCTTTATCTGCAAGAGAAGCTACTGTTCAACTTTTGAAGTTTCATTTGAAGAGGGATCAAGATAGGATGAAAGTAATGGTTGGTCAAAAAAGAGTAGAAAGGGTGGTTATCATAGGAGATTGGGTGTACTTAAAACTTCAGCCTTATAGGCAAATTATTTTGAGACATAAAAAGCATCATAAGTTGTCTCCAAGATGTTATGGTCCTGTTGCCAAAGGTGGGACAAGTTGCATATAAATTGGAGTTGGCTGCTATATCTCAAATTCATCCAGTCTTTCATGCTTCTCAATTGAAAGCATATAGGGGCGATCCTCCACAAACACCTGGTACTCTACCACATTGTGGTTAAGATGGGTTGGTAGCCTTATAACCTTATGCAGTGTTTGACGAGAAGTTAGCTAAGAAGGGTAATGTTGCAGCAGTGTATGTACGTGTTGGTGCAATGGACCAATGGAGCAGTTGAAGATGCTATCTTGGAGCTTTATGATGATATAGCTCTAAGATTTTCTTGACTTTGATTTGAATGCTTTGTTGCTTGTGGTCAAGCAACATTTGAAGAGGGATGCATTAATATGTGTCATAGTGAAAGTCAACGAAAGTCAACAAACAAGCAACATTTGAAGAGGAAGGCATTAACAGTTTTTCCCGCTAAAATTACCTTTCCCATTTCCTTGTACAAAAACTAAATTAGTTGTTCATTTTACTTAGCTATTGTATTATAGTCATCTTCTTCTCTGTAAAAACCTACATTATCAATAACAAACCATTCGTTCATATTATTGGAAATTCTCTTCTTTATTATTGAATTTCTTGTTAATTATTTGTATTTGTTCTTCTTCATTTCAATATTGATTTCTGGAAGAACATATCAGTTTGATAATAAGGATCGGTGTAGAAATGGTAATAACACTTGAGGATGAATCCAACCAACCTCCCCTTGATTCAAATTAGTTAACAAAGTACAATACATGATGAATGAAGAAAAGGTTGAACACCAGCTGTGAACAACCAGTTGAGAACACAAGAACAACAAGACTGGATCAACAAGATCAGTCGAACGATTTACAAGACCAAAGATATGAGCCAACTCTTAGAGAGAGATAATGTATTATCCACCGAAGAATCGAGCCGTTGAGCCCTAAGCTGGAAGAGAACTTATATAGCCATCATCTTTGAGAGAAGCCAGCTTCAGACCCTGCACAAAGAAAACATTCCAAACAGAGAACAAAACATAAAGGGTTATATAAAACAAGTTTCTGTAATGACAGAAACAGACCCTGAAAGTTTGATAGGTATTTTAACACCCTCCCTCAAACTTTCACACCAAACATGTCCAACATACCCAACTAATTGCACAAATACTTATGACTTTTATAGTCTAAAGCTTTTGTCAAAATATTGCTGAGAAGTGTGAATTTTCTCAGTCTTAATAACACCAGCAGAAACCTTCTCTCTAACAAGATGAACATCAATCTCAAAGTGTTTGGTTTTTTCATGAAAAACAGGATTTCCAGCAATTTGTAATGCTGAACTGTTGTCACAATACAACATCACAGGTAGTAATCCATTAACACCCATATCACCAAGAAGATTGGATAACCAAATAATCTCACAAGTACATGAAGCCATGCTTCTGTACTCAGCCTCAGCTGAAGATCTAGATAAAGTAGATTGTTTCTTACTTTTCCAGGTAACCAAAGAGTCACCCAGAAAAACACAATAGCCAGACACAGATTTCCTGGTAACAGGGCATCTTGCCCAGTCAGAGTCAGCATAAGCTCTAAGCTTAAGGTTTCCATTTTTGTTAATTTGTACACCATTACCAGGTGAGCCTTTCAAGAATCTCAAAACCCTCAATGCAGCATTCAAGTGAGACTCAAGGGGAGCATGCATGAACTGACTCAAGCTATGAACAGCATAAGAAATATCTGGTCTGGTATTGGTTAAGTAAATTAACTTGCCAACCAATTTTTGATAGTTCCCAATATTTTTCAAGGCTTTATCATCAACCGACTCAATGTGATTAAGAGTGGTGTTTTCAGGCAAAGGTGTGTCAACAGGTTTGGCAGCAAGCAAACCATATTCATGCAAGAGTTCTAAACAATACTTCCTTTGACTGAGACAAACACCATTATCATTTTCCAAAACTTCAATTCCAAGAAAGTATTTTAAATTCCCTAAATCTTTGATTTGGAATTTTGTTTTCAAAAATACTTTGAACTTCTCAATTTCATTAATATCATTGCCAGTTATGACAATGTCATCAATATACACAAGTAAGGCCAAAAACACATTCCCAGACCTCTTAGTGAACAAAGAATAATCATATTTAGACTGCACAAAACTATGTTCATTAAGAGTTGAAGTTAATTTTGTATTCCATTGTCTAGGAGCCTGTTTAAGGCCATACAGGGACTTATTAAGCTTCACAACCTTAGATTTATGATTATCAAAACCAGGGCGCAGAGTCATATACACATCCTCAGTTAAATCACCATATAGAAAAGCATTGTTGACATCTAATTGAAACAGATTCTAATTATTACAAATAGCAACATTAATCATGCATCTAACAGTAGACATTTTAACAACAGGACTGAAAATTTCCATATAATCAAATCCCTCCCTTTGGCTGAAGCCCTTGGCTACAAGACTGGCTTTTATACTTATCAATCTCTCCTGTAGACTTATATTTAATTTTCCACAACCATTTACTGCCAACAGGTTTTCTTCCTTTAGGAAGATCACATTCAGTCCAAGTATTATTCCTTTTTAAGGCAGTTATCTCATTATTCATAGCCTGAACCCAATTATTGTCCTTAGCAGCCTCATCATAAGAAGAGGGTTCAACAGATTTGTTTAAAGTAGTGGAGAAACAGTAATTAGCAGGGCTAAGATTGGAATAACAAACATATTTTTCAAGCCCATATTTAACACTACTATTAACAACATAGTCATTAAACCTAGCAGGAGCCTTAGTGTTTCTACTAGACCTCCTAAGAGCAGGCTGCTCAGGACTTAGGTTCTGAGTAGGATTGACTTGAGCTATTTCAGGATTAGAACTGGAAGGGACATTTCCCTTAGACAGAGTGTTATCACCCATTGATGTTGCAGTGCCATTAGTCTCACCATCAGTAGAAGTATGTATACTTCTAGGGCATGAAGAGGCACCACCATCATCATTGGGTGTTTTATTATTTCCTCTCCATTCATCATTGGGATTATGATCAAAGTGTTTCTCATTAAAAAAAAATTTTGATCATTCAATGTAGAATCTGAGTTCTGGTCAGTTTGCAGTTTAGAATTCATTTTGAATGGAAAAACAGTTTCATAGAATTGAACATCTCTGGAATAGAATATCATTTTAGAGTCAATGCTATAAACTTTGTAAGCCTTTTTTGTAGTAGAAAAACCAATTAGAACACATTTTTCAGATCTAGCAGAAAACTTATCAGAATTGTTGAGAATAAAGGAGAAACATAGACAACCAAAACTTCTCAGATGCGACAGTTTTGGTTTTTGACCATACACAAGCTCAAAAGGAGATTTCCCACTCAGAACAGAAGATGGCAACCTGTTAATCGGATAGGCAGCAGTTAAGATGCATTCAAGCCACATACTTAAAGGAATACCACTTTGAAACAACAAACTTCTAGCAACATTTAACAGATGCCTGTGCTTTCTCTCAGCAATACCATTTTGCTGAGGAGTATAAGCACAAGATGTTTGATGAACTGTACCCAGGCTGCTAAACAAGTTACTCATTTTGTTATTTATAAATTCAGTGCCATTATCAGATCTCACAGTTTTAATCCCACACTTAAATTGATTGTGAATCAGATTAACATAACTAACAAACAAGTTATAAACTTCATCTTTAGTTTTGACAAGATATATCCAAACAGCCCTGGTATAATCATCCACAATAGTCATAAAATATCTAAATCCTTCTCTGCTAGTGACCTTGTACGGCTCCCAAAGGTCTATATGCACAAGATCACCAATAGCAGAAGTCTTATGATCACTCAAAGGGAAGGGTTCTCTTGTCTGTTTAGCCTTGTGACAGATGTCACAAGGAGACACATGAGAATCCTTGGTGAATTTAAGATCAGGTTGAAGCATACTCACAACTTGGTTCGAGGGATGACCAAGTCTGTTATGCCATAAGGATTTAGAAGCATAACAAGTAACAGATAGATTACCTATAGTTTGATTTTTGGAATTAAGAGGAGAGGGAGAATCAAACAAATAGAGACCACCATTTTCACTACCAGTCCCCATGATTTTGTTTTGAGTCAAATCCTGAATGTAACATTTAGATTCATCAAAACCAACAAAGATTCTGCTATCCTTGATAAGTTTGTGCACAGACAAAAGACTAACACAATATTCAGGGACAACCAACACATCATACAAGATGACTTTATCAGAAAGTTTTAGATTACCAATATACTTGATAATTGCAAGAGTACCATTGGGATGTCCCACAGTAAGATTTAAATCAGAAATATCAATAATGCTAAACATATTTAGAGTATTAATAGTCATGTGTTGGTTTGCTCCTGAATCAATAATCCATCCAATACTAACCTTACACAAAGCAGTATTGTTGTTATAAAACTTATGAAAGTTTATATTAAAGAAAACATTATTGTTCATAAAACTGGATATACCTGCCATGTTGGCCTGCATACTGCTAGCAGGCATATCGTTGATAAGACTCATTAGTTTCATCATCTGCTCATTAGTAAAGGTCATAGAAGAGCCATTTTCCACAGATGAGGTACTTGAATTAGCATTATAAGAAGATTTGACATTAGTTTGTTTCTGACCAGGATTCTTATTATAACCAGGGGGATACCCAACAATATCAAAGCATCTGTCAACAGTGTGACCAATTTTACCACTGTTATTACAAAGCAAGTTTGGATTAGGACCCCTGTTATTGCTATTATTATTATTCCCAGTATTCACAAACTTCTTATTGTCAGCAACATAACCTTTTTTGTTATCAAATCTCTTATTCCCATTATTAGACCAATTAGTTTTAGAAACAAAACTAGCAATTTGATTTTTAGACTCAGAACCAGAAGAAGAAGAGGCAATGCCTCTGTGAGACTCTTCTCTGGAGACAACAACAAAGGCATCTTTAACATCTGGGAGAGTTTCTCTGGAGAGAATGCTACTCCTGATAGGTTGATACATATCATTAAGACCCGTAAGAAATTGCATAAGTTTCATGAGTTGATTATGTTTTAAAACATCTTCTCTAGCAGTACAAGTACACTTAGGCAATTTTGTCATAATGCCAAATTCTCTCCATAAGGAGTTAAGCTTATGAATAATACTCAGACACAGTTAGTTCTCCTTGTTTAAAGTTATTAATTTTTTGCATAAGACTCAAAATAACAGAACCATCAAGTTTATCATAAGTTTCTTTAAGTTCAGCCCACACCTCGGCAGCATTTTCAGAAAAGATTTGACCAAGATATAAATCTTCAGACACAGAATTCAAAATCCAAGACAAAACAATAGAGTTACATCTATCCCACTGATTAGACAGAACATCACTGGAAGCATAAGTGGCCTTGATACATGTACCATTAATAAAGCCAGTTTTATTCCTTGTGTTAATAGCCAGTTTCATAGCAGTAGACCAGACCCTATAGTTCTCAGTACCAGTAAGTTTAACAGACACAATGGAGCTAGTACTGATATCATTAGAATGAAGATGCAAGGGATTACCCAAGTCAAGATAACTAATAAGATCCTCAGGCCTACCACTACCACTAGCAGCCATAAAAAAAGCACACAGAACAAATAATCAACCAGATAATCAGCAAATAAGAGCAGATAAGCACATAAAAAGAACAGATAAACAACAAATAACTCCAAACTCCTTCAATCACAGATAACCACCAATCCCAAATCAATCTCCAGAACCTATACTAACCTATCTCCGTCAATTCTAAACAGAAATAAAAGAAATAAAGATAAACTCACACCCAAGATACAACAAGTATCAAGTTTGAGGACTGGGGTAAACCAGAGCAGGTATTCATACCACTCAGAAGGTGGTAGATCAAGATGTTAGTTTACCCGTTTGCACCCTCACAACTCAAATACTGTTAATCTTAAAGAGGAAGAGAAACCTTATAGTGCTTTTAGGAAGAAGACAGCGGAAAGACCTGTAAGATCTATACATATTGATTGTGTGGATTCGGGAGGTCTTGGATTATGGAAGAACAATTCCATGTTTGAGTTAGAGAGAGAGAGTAGTGAGAGTTGGGAACTTGAGAGAAAATATGTAATATTAGATTGAAAGTGAAGAATGAGTTTCAACCCTTCCCACACATAGGAAGGGATATATATAGTTACTAACATAAGGTGCCCCTAGTGGGCTGTGGAGTGAGCTGACAGTGGGTAAAGACCCGACCCAACTCCACAAATACTTAATATAGCTAAACTAATATTACTAAAACTAAACTAATATTAATAAGCCTACGAGCTATATAAATGCTAAATAGATACTCGGGGTGACCGAGTCTTCACATGAATATTTATATTCCTAACAATCTCCCCCTAAGGGAGGTCACCCCGAAAATAATATTTCGAATTCTAGCATTCTATCATATGATCTTGACTTCATAGCTTGTAGTCTTTGATTCTTCAATGTCATTTGTCTTTGTGCCTTTCAGCAGTGAACCTTTTGATGACTGATCTTTTGTCTTGGATGATCTTTGAGTATTCTTCGAAGTTATCACCCAACATGTGTCTTCAAGTCATCTTGCAGCTTCGTCTTCATGTGAAGTTGTGATCTTTGAGCCTTCATTAAGATCATCAGTCATCATAAATCTCTGAGCTTATCCACTGCAGTGATATTGCCTCCATGTGCTTTGTTGTGACTTTTGGACTGCATACTCACACTTTTCTGGATCATGATAGATTTCATCAGAGTTGCAGAAGCGGTGTTGTAGGTCTTTCAACTATCATGATGTCTTTGATAATGAATTGGAAGTGTGAGCATGGAGAGTGGATTGACACGTTTCTGCTGGAATCAGGAACCACCATCGCCATCTTTATATGAATCTGAAATAAAACAGTTAGCAATAAAGTTGAAGAACGAATATGGCTTTGTCATTCGTTCGAGGTGGTGGTTGGATTTAACCTTCGGTTCTGTGAAGACCGACCTGTGATCAGGTAGAATCCCCTTTAAAGAAGATTCTCCTTGACAGGAATTTTCAGCTTGTAGTAATGAGTCTTCCAACAAATTAATGTCAGAATCATCATACTAAGCATGTTCTCATACCGGAACGTCTCAAAGCAGACAGCACGGTAGAGTGAATCAGTGAATTAAATACCCACTGATTGACGAGAAATTGATTAGAAAAATCACTTGCGTGTCACTGGATAAACATTTTGTGCAACACGACAAGGGTTTTATAAATTGAATCACATTTCTGTCAAAAATACTTTTGTTTGAAAATTTTCACAATCAATGTGCTCGAAACTCAGTTTGGTGAGCACATTGAAAGGTTTTCCAAAAGCATCCGTCAATCCATTTCCAGGAGCAAGGTTGATTCAAATGAGAATCGCCCCATCGTTTCTTTCCAGTTGTCACAAGCTTGATCCATGAAGGATCTCACATGTCACCCACCAAGAGCTTGTTTGATGTTGGCTCTAGAAGGATTTCCATCTTCATTGTGAATACTTTACGTATCACTCGGATGTTCTGGCAATACCACGAGGATAATGCGTAGGACTCATCATATATATTTTTCTTGCTTTTCACGGTGTATGAAACAGCAAGCATATTGGAAGTGTGTCCTAATGAGATTTATTGATGATCTCTTGGCTCTAGACTCAATAGTGCGTTTTGATTTAGTGATCGGAGGCTGGAGAGGACTGCCACCTTTTCAATATCGTCTAACTCGGAGTGAGAGAGATGATAGCAATGTATTGATCTCCGTGACAAGTGAAACAAGAGTCCTTTGAGGGACCTTGAGTGGCTAGGGAGGGTTGTGCAGCATATCACTGGGTCCATGATACTTTGTCTTCAATGTCAGCAATCAACTAAGTGATTCTGACAGCATATGTATTGACCCGGTTTCTGCCTAAAGTGTAAGGAGGGCTTCTTTCTTTTCACCCTTTATCTTTACATTTCTTTTTCATTCTTCAACCCCTTCAGCGCTTACCGAGACTTCATTACTAGCACCTTGTTGGGTTTGTTCCAGTACTAGCTCCATCTCAGTCGGCACTTTTCCCTTGTTCACTTTTCTCCTTTTTAATCATTCCTAAGGACTTCTATTCTAACTAAAGGATTTCCCCTGGGAAGATCCCTCCAGTTCTGGCTGGATCATGGGAACTAATACCTAATCTCACCATCCTTATAACTCCAGTACATAAAGTAAAATGGCCGGTCTTTGGTATTCTTTCACAATTGCCATCACACATCATTTGCTCCCCCTCAATATGTGCATCGATATACGAAAGAGTTTAGCACATATGGGAGAGCCTAAACTTGTGTCCAAAAGATCACATTTTTTATCAAATTTTCATATTTAAATCACATTCTCTCCCCCGATCAAAAATTTCAAACCATTTGAGATTTGTGATCCCAATTGATTTAAATATGTTTAGAAAATTTGGGAGAAAATGTGGTTAGGTTTAACATATATTCTAATAATGGAATATGACGATGCTCCCCCTCAATTAATGAGGGAGAATATTAGTGTCAGGTATTATAAGTTTGAAAGATTTTGAATTTAAACAAAAATCATAAACTGACACATAGCAACAAGTTTCATAAAATTCACTGCTTATTTGGTACAAAGTATCATGTTTTGATGATATAGAATTTTTGAAAATCATCACTCTCCCCCTCAGTCGATGACCCGTCTGCTAATGGAATAGTTGTAGTCATTGATTGAGTGATAGATTTTTTATGAAAAATTCAATTCTGATTGATATTCAAAAATCATGGTACCACCAAGTTTTCATACAAATACTTTCCTGAAGAATCATAGATTGGAAAGTACTTGCGATGTAAAGAAGACTTCTCTTCTTATACAAGAAATGATGCACTGAAACGTACATCAGATCGAAGAAACATGGATGTAAAGTAATCCATGCCCAGGTGAACATCACCCAGTTGGAGGAACAGCCGTCTTTTTGGCGACGTGCTTTCCCCATAGTAATGCATGGGTTGCAGTCTGAAGTAACTGCAAGCCGATTAGACATGTTTTAACAATTTATTTGAACTTCTGCTCGAGCTTCATTTAAAGTCCCGTGTCATTATTGAATGACATTTCTAGGACCGTAAATGTTATCGATAAACAGAAGACATGCCTAGGAGGACTATTTTTGGTATTTTCTGTTTTTCTGATTTTTAGGGTTTTTATAGTTTTTATATTTTTCTATTTTCTTTTTGTTTTAAGATATATACAAGTATATGCAAGGATATATGAATCAAATATGTACAAGTATACGAGGCAAATCCATTACTCCTCAGTTTCCTGAATCTTCTCGGCTGTCGTCACTTTACTTGCTGAAGAGCAATGTGAGCACATTTAATTAGGGATTAATTCTGGCTTTTCACTCTCCCCTAATTAGTGCTCTCCCCCAAACTGACCGCCTCTCTGATGAATGTCCATAATATGAAGAAGTCTTTTGATAACCAAATGCATGCCATCTTTAGTCTTCTAACACACAGCGGAGAATGTAGAATAGACTGTAGACTCGACCTTCTTCAAGATTGTCCATTTGGGGGAACAGAATACCAATCATCTTCATCTCACCAAATGCATTCCAATAATCTTACATATAACCCATCAGCCCATAACGTACACATGAGATGATAACACCAAAGTAACAAGTTGAAACACTGATCATCTATAATTTGTATCATGAGATATGAAACCCGATCACGTGAACCTGTTGTGCGTCCTTGATGTACACATTTCTCTCCCCTGATGGTTACGATTAATCAGCCCGTGACGTACACATGGAATGATAATACCAAGGTAACAAGTTGAAACACTGATCATCTATAATTTGTATCGTGAGATATTAAGCCCGATCACGTGAACTTGTTGTGCGTCCTTGGTGTACACATTTCTCTCACCTGATGGTTACGATTAATCGGAATCATCATAATGATGTGTACATGATGCATAATGACGTGTCCATGAAACATTGACTAGAAGCCCTTTATTACTGATTATTTCAGCCTGTGAGAAGATATCGATTAGCATTCCATGACCTTGTTCTTCAACACCTTGGTTTGCACGACTCCTGAACATATAGTGTTGAAGAAACTTGGTTTGCACGACTCTTGAACTGATGTATTCAGGAGTCGTATCACCATTTCTCAAACATCAATCAACATGTAGTTTATTCACCCTTTTCCCCCTCAAAAATTGCACATGACTGCCATTTTTGATTGAGTGAGTGAATAAGAATACCATCAACGGTAAGTAGATCCACTTGATGACTCTTGATGACTGACATTTTGTTTATTCACCCTTTCCCCCCTCAAAAACTGCATATGACTGCAAATTTTGATAGAACAAGTGAATAAGAATATACTCCAATGAACGTTGATCCACTTGATGACTGAGTGAGCATGGGAAGAGCATGAAACTTGTTGATGAGAATGGTCATAACTAAGAAGATTTCTCTTCTTCCAAAGATAAAGCGCACTTAAGCATACACCTTTCTTTTCTTTGAGGAACGGGGCCTGAAGTGTTGCCAGCAGACACCATAATGTTGACATTGAGGCCCGAGGCTTGAACTGCAGTGTTCAAACGTCATCTCTCTCTTTTCTACTTCTCTCATCAACTCGTTACCAACCCCATTATCTTTCTGTCGGCTTGATGTCGTGACCACTGATGGAGAAAAACCCAATATGATGAACTTGAGACTGAAGTAACATAACCCGAACTTGTGACTTAAACTTGCACTAATGTGTAACTAGGAGCGGTGTAGAGACTTCGTGCAACTTTGAATCCCTAAGTACTCTATACTCTTCAACCAACCAACCATCAAGTATAAGACGTACATCACCTCTTGGATATCCACAACTTCGTGTGACACTGAGCACTACAACGTAACTCCTTAAAGTGATAGTTATTTTGTGGTAATAGAGAGGAAGAATCACAAAAATAACTAGATATCCAAGTCCTCGTCATTGTAAAGGTTAAAAGCTCGAACAAGGATCTCGAAGAATCTTCATCCAACCAACCCCGATATCTTCAGATACTAAGTACACACACCCATGAAATTTCACTTCAGCCTCAAATAAATAATAATGAATTACCGCCGTAGTCACATATTGTGGTTTAAATGCCCAGATCTAGCCCTTTTTGATGTATTAAATGAACATTGAAAACATCACGGGATTTTACAAATCTATGATTTAAACCGAGAAATAGATTCTTTCGCGGGATTTTACAAAACCAAGAAGAAACCGTGAGACAATGATAAATTGAATGTGTCATGACTGATTTGGTTTTGGTGAATATTAGTTTAGGGTAACATGCAAGAGATCAGCAATAATTCTTCTCACATATGTAGAATACTTCACAAACCATACTAAGTAAAGTAGTATAAACTACTTTCCCCTGGAGGTTGACCTTATAACACAGTACACCTTTCTCCCCCATGATAGTTTCGAATTTTCAGAAGCATCATTGACGTGTACGGCCATATGCAAGAGAAGTTTTTGTCTTAAGAAAACATCTTGAAAAATCATGAATGATGTTGAAGGATCTTGAAAGATTTTGCTTAGACTGTGAAGCATCTTTGACGTGCGGTACCGTCGAATATCCCATGAGAATTGCTGATCACATCACAACCTTTAAACACTTTGGCAAACTAACCAACCTCGTACTCTGACGGCTATTTGTGACCACTTGGTGAAGGAAACCCGATATACCCAACTTGAAAAATGAAGTAGAAGTCCCCAAATTCGTTACTTAAGCTTGCACTATTGTTGATTGAAGAACGATGTAGAAGAAAACCTCTAAGTACCCTTATACACTCAACTAAGAGCCAAAGCAAGTACAACACCTCTTGAGACTATCCACATCTGCATATGCGTACGACACTGAGCACTACAATGTGACTCCTTGAAGTGATAGCTATAACCCATGAGTACTACAATGTAACTCCTTACATCGGGTATAACTAGATAGTCCAAGTCCCAATCATAATTTGTATACGTCCAAGCAAGTTATCATTGAAATCATGCATCCAACCATTCCTGATTTCAAGATAAAATAAGTAGACGCCTTCGTGAAATTCAACTTCAATCTCAAATAAGGAATACCAAATGAACTTCGTGATCATCTTGTGCGGTTAAATAACCAAAAGGAGAAGAAACATGCGCCAATTCTTCCCGTCAAAAATGGCATGCAATGACATTTTTGCCATAGCTGAGAGTCCGTGATGGTTGTGATTTTGTCAGGCATAGCATAGATACATGGAAAGAGCCAAATAAAACTACTGCGACGAAGATGGTGATTAAGACTCTCTTGTAGTAACCCCTCGTTTGTCTCCTCATCAATGGTTTAGCAGATGAAAAATTCACTGAAGCTCGTAATATGCCAAAACCGCTTGATGAAATATGTTTAACTTTAGAGTGAGTAAAAGGTTAAAAATACGTCTCTAAACAGTCCACCTCGTGTCTTTAAGTCTGACCACCTCTTGAGAAGATCTTGTACTACAATCCCATTAAAAACTTGAGAAACAACGATCTCTTGATGAAGCTTGACAGAAGACAGATCCGCGACTTATACTTGCACTAAATTTGTGATTTAGAACCTATATTGAGCACAACAACGTAACTCCTTTAAATATAGGTAGTGGTATATACCCAACCTTCCATCCTTTATTGTATATATCCGCCTCTTGAACTATCCAAGTCTAATCACTAGAAATACGCTCGAACAAGGATCATCAAACATCTTGCATCGATATTTGAGATACTAAGTACACGAACCCGTGAATTAACAAACCAACCAAGCTACCGTAATTTCCCAATTCCTATCGATCTCGTAGCACAAACTTATCCCAAAAAGATAGTCAAACCCTGTAAGTTTTATTATGTCTAACTCCAAGTCCAGCCTACTTCTCCAAAATTAATTTGACGGGATTTTACAACTCTTGAGATTTAAACCGAGAAATCGAATCTTTCGCGGGATTTTCTAAAATCAACAAGAGAAACCGTGAAATCAACAAGAATAACCAAGAGTGAGGAGCAATACTAATCTTCAAAATTCAAGTCACAGAAGTCAAATCTCAACTTGATCAAATCACAACAAGTCAAGTCACAGTTCGTCAAATTGCAACAAGTCAAATCGCAGTCAACCAAGTCGCAATTAGTCAAATCGCAAGTGTCAACTCGCAACGTCAAATTGCAACTGGTACCATCGCAATCAGTCAAGTTGCAACAAGTCAAACAGCAACTTGTCAATTCGCAATTAACCAAATCGCAATTAGTCAACTGTAACTCAAATCGTAAATATCAAATCGCAGGCTCACTCAAATCGTAGGCATCAATAGGACAACGCTGACAAACCCACAACTCTGTAATCACGTTGACATTCATATACCCATGTACTAGCCGTTTAACCAACAATTAAACTAAAATTGATATTGCTAAACAAAAATATCAACACATTTAAATCACTAGAACTGTTCGGTAAGAGAATTGATTTGCCCATCAAGTCGAGGCCCAAAATTCGTGTACTAGCCCATCACCCGTTCAAGCCCGACAAGATCCAGTACGAGTCCATGATAGGTCTAGTTTAAAACAAATAATCAACTCATCCATACCCTAATCCTTCGGGTATTAATATCACACTTATCACAAAAACTTAACCTAATCACTTAAAAAATCCATCCCCTTTCATACTAACTTCAATATGCAGACACCAAATTCATCTCAAACCCTAATCACACAAATCATCCACCCCTCAATTTCACTGTCTTTAGTTGTAACCCAAATCATTTCTAACATCATAAACTAATCCGCCCCTTTTCACAGACTCCTCTCACCAAACTCTCAAGTCCAGATCTAAACTCATCAAGTCACCTTCAAGAACCGAACAACAACATCCATTTAATCTGATTAGCACAATGTAAATCCGATTAACAAGTCCTTCTAATCGAACCACATAAACATACACTTAACCATACGCACCCTAAAGTTTCATTCGATGCTCAAACCGGATCAAGAGATGAGTCTTCAAGATCCATTCTTTGGGTCTCGGGTAAGGTTGTATTCATTTGACTTTTGTTTTTGAACGAACTGAAGAAACGGTATAATATTCTTGTTATATTTCGTTCTTTGTTTTTTGGATATTGAGTACATGATCAATGATGATTTTCTTTCTTTCGTTTGATCGACCTTTAAAGGTTTGATGTTACTTTTGAGTTACACGAGAGAAAAGAAACTGATATCAATTGATTTATAGTCAGTTCGAGTCTTAACGAGTCAAGAAAAAGAAATAACATATTTGTTATATTCGTTATCTTTCTGGTTTCAGTTATTAGATCGATGATGAGTCTTGCTTTCGTGTTTTGATCTTTAAAGATCTTGATGTATCAATGAATAACACGAGAAAGTGAGCTGAGATCCTTTTGATGATTTTTTTTTCTTTTTTTCTTTTTGAATCTTGTTTGGAGATGGGATGATGTTGTTATAGGGTAGTTGCTTTAGGAATTTTGATGTTGTGAAATACAAGTGTGCAGCGATGATGGATTTTTAGGATAAGGCATGGATTTGTTATGGTTTGACTTTGATTATTGTGTCTCGGATCTGTTCTTCCTCATCTTCTTTTCATTTGGTCAGTTGGCTTGGTATAGCAAAATGCAACGTCTCGTGAAGTTTTGGCAGCACTTTGTTTAGATTTGCTAATTAAAAAAATCTTTAATAGGCAAACCGCTAGATCACCAAACCGCTACACTGAACCGCTACTGAACAAACCGCTGGTCCCTTTCACCAGTCAAACCACTAGAGTAGTTGGTCAAACCGCTAGAGCTGTTGGTCAAACCGCTATGGTACCCAACAAATAGTCACTTTCACTCAGTTTGTCTTCTTTCCGGTTTTAGTTAAGCTCCAAACTGCACTCCCAAGATTCACAAAACCGCAACAAAGCTTATCCCCTTGTGAAGTTCAAACCGCTGTCAAGCAATTTAGGCCAAACCTCTACTAAGAACACTTTGTAATTTTCAAGACAAACCGCTATAACACTTTTCTCTTAAAAGTGCAAACCGATGCAAAGCATTTGACAAAACCGCTGTCAAGAAAAACTTTTTAGCCTCTTGAGTCAAAACCGTTGCCAAGAAATACACTAACCTCGACCAAGAAAAACGTTTTAGAACTTATGTTTATCCACAAACCTGGACATGTAAACCAAAAATAGTATGGAACTATGAAGGCTAGCACACCGAAACCTTAAAACAAGCAAACTAGATTCTTAAAATTAACCAAAACTGATTTCGAAACCTTAAAACAAGCAAACCAAATACTTAAAATTAACCAAGGCTGATTAGACCAAGATTTCGAACTAAAAGAAAAAGGATAAGCGTTCAACAGTTAAACCCAGTCCAACAGTTAAGGCCCAAAGCACAAGAGAAAATGTAAACTAGTTCATGAAATAATATTCAATTAATGCCCAACACACAAGAAAAAAAATTTAAATAATATCTTGAAATGATATTCGAACCAAAAAAAATGAGAACAAGAAAATGGAAACCGCGAATCCAAGCACACACAATCAATCGAACCTAACCTGGCTCTGATACCAATTGTAAGATCTATACATATTGATTGTGTGGATTCGGGAGGTCTTAGATTATGGAAGAACAATTCCATGTTTGAGTTAGAGAGAGAGAGAGAGTAGTGAGAGTTGGGAACTTGAGAGAAAATATGTAATATTAGATTGAAAGTGAAGAATGAGTTCCAACCCTTCCCACACATGGGAAGGGATATATATAGTTACTAACATAAGGTGCCCCTAGTGGGCTGTGGAGTGAGCTGACAGTGGGTAAAGACCCGATCCAACTCCACAAATACTTAATATAGCTAAACTAATATTACTAAAACTAAACTAATATTAATAAGCCTACGAGCTATATAAATGCTAAATAGATACTCGGGGTGACCGAGTCTTCACATGAATATTTATATTCCTAACAAGACCTCACAATACTCTTAATTCACTTAGTTAAGAGATATTGTGAGAGAATCAGGTCCCAATTAGCGACAGAAACCACCCGAATCAGGAACCCCCAATTCAGAAAAAATTAGGGTTTTCAGAACCAAACCCTAATTCACCAAAACTTTAACCCAACCAGCAATTAAGCCCACGATGACGTTGAATTAACTATAATACATCCAGAACAATCACCAATTTCAAGATCCCCCAAAATTGATTGAAACCCTAAAGCTTGAAATCACCAATCCGACAGCACCACAGCTCTAGTACCATGTAGAAATGGTAATAACACATGAGGATGAATCCAACCAACCTCCCCTTGATTCAAATTAGTTAACAGAGTACAATACAAGATGAATGAAACAAAGGTTGAACACCAGCTGCGAACAACCAGTTGAGAACACCAGAACAACAAGATTGGATCAACAAGATCAGTCGAACGATTTACAAGACCAAAGATATGAGCCAACTCTTATGTTGATGCAAATAATGTTCTAAAAACGTTATTTATATCTTTCGATTACTTCACGTTTTGAGGATGACAAAATGTGAACTCACGTTACGTTAAAATTAACGTTAACAAGTTTTTAATCAGAAGATCCCGTTTCAACGCAAATCACTCTTGAACAAAGTTACAACTTGTACTAGTGATCAAAGAAGTGAATTCATGTTTTGAAAATTCACATTTTAAATGGGACAAAACATTTTTTCAAAAATACACATGACAAATTATTTTTGAAATATTAAGAAATGTTTTAATGGAAAAATAAGTTTGAAAATCACAACAGCTATTTTTCCCCCCAAAATCAGCTCCAACCTTCCCCAAATAAGTTTTCACTAGAAAAGAAAAAATTTGGAGCGTCCTAGTCTACCACGGCTCCACGGTACCGTTAAATTTAACGGAGCCGTGGGTCATTTAATGGAGCCATCCGTACCATTTTGAATTGTAACGTTCAGATTTTCTTTGCCTATAAATACCCACCTCTTTCACAGTTTTAGGCACCCTTCACACACAGAAAAATCCCTTAGTCAAATCCTCTCACACCTTTCACTTCTTAGGGTCATTTAGATTAGTTTTTTCTTTGTTTCAAGAGTGATCCAATCATCCTTCAAGTGATCCTCTTCATACCTCTTCACTAGCAAGAGAAGAACACAAGTATCCAAGTTGATACAAGGTGTTGTCATCCCTCTTCATTAGCAAGAGAAGAACTCAAGTAATCAAGAAGATACTAGAGTTATAGTTGATAGGATTTTGTAACACTTGTTACAACCTTGTTGTGTCTTAGCATACATCAAGTTTATTTTCTTTTTGTGAGTGAGAGTGAAGATCAAGTGTGATCTATAGAGATAGTGAACATCTCTTGAAGCCATTGGGCTTGTGTGATTGATCAAGAAGATCAAGGGTCATTAGGATAGTGTTAGTCGAGTAGAGTGAAGTGAGTGTTGATCATTGTGATCGTGTTGAGATCTTGGTGATCTCTTGAAGCCATTGGGCTTGAGTGTTTGGTCACGTGGACCTTGGTAGATTGGTGCTAGCTAAGATTAGCACTCGACATCTAGCTTAGTGTCGGTAATAGGATAAGCGACGTGTACGGTTTTCTCCGCCTGAAGGGAGGTTGTTGATATAGTGTTTGAAACTCTCGAGTGTGGTACTCGGGGAGTGGAGTAGGGCGAAGAAGAGCTTTGTAGCCGAACCACTATAAATCCTCTGTCTCGGTTTGATCTTTCCAACTCTACTCTTTACTTTTATTTGTTATTATTACATAGCTTAGTTTGTAGTTCATATTGGTGTTGATTGATTACACATAGAGTTCGAATCAAAGTTTCCAATAGCATACTTTTAAAACAAGATTTTTAAAAGAAGTTTTTAAAACCGGTAAACTATTCAACCCCCCTTCTAGTTTCCCACAATTGGTATCAGGAGCCACGTCAGTCAAGTTTTTAAAGTATATTGTATTTTAAAGCTTGAACCGATCAATGGATTCCGACAAATATCTAGAAGGGCAATCTATGCAAAGACCACCACTTTTCGAAACCGATTGTTTTATTTATTGGAAAACAAGATTCGAAACGTATGTGAAATCAAAAGACATTGATCTTTGGCATGTTATTACCGAGGGTGACTTTCAACCTATTCAAAAGAATCCGGAAACTAAAAAGGATGAAATAGTGTCTTATGATAAACAAAGTGATGAACTAAAAAGGAAATTAGCCAAAAATAATGAGGCTAAAATGATGATTTATAATGCTTTGCCTAAAAAGGAGTTTGAAAGAATTTTCATGTGTAATACGGCAAAAGATATTTGGTAAACCTTGTTAGTCACTCACCAAGGTAATAACCAAGTCAAAGAGAACAAGATAGATCTTCTTGTTCAACAATATGAACAATTCTCCATTTCGGAGAATGAGTCAATAGATAATGGTTTTGCTAGATTTAATACTATTATCACTAGTCTTAAAGCTCTTGATGAAGGTTATTCTAGTAAGAACTATGTTAGGAAGTTTCTTAGAGCTCTACATCCTAAATGGAGAGCAAAGGTCACCGCCATAGAAGAGTCAAAGGACTTGGCGGCATTGTCACTCGATGAACTTATAGGAAACTTGAAAGTTCACGAGATGATCATCAAGAAGGATTCCGACATTTTCAAAGGCAAAAGCGAGAGAGTTAGATCTCTAGCATTAAAAGCCAAGAAGGAGTCTAGTGATGAGGAATGTTCGATTTCCGGTAGTGAAGATGAAGAGTACGCACTAGCCGTTAGGAACTTTAGAAAGTTCTTTAGGAGGAAAGGTAGATTTCCTAGACAATCTCGCGATGAGAAGAAGTCATCCCAAAGAAATCATGATGAAAGAAAAGGGACAAGTGATAGGAGATGCTTTAGATGCGGAGATCCTAATCACTTCATAGGAGAATGTCCTAAGCCACCAAAATCCAACAACCAAAGAGCCTTTGTAGGAGGTTCTTGGAGTGATAGCGGTGAAGAAGAAGAGAAGAAACCTAACGATGAAACGTGCTTAATGGCTCAAGCTTCTAACGAGGTACAATTCGACTCTTCTTATTATAGTGATAATAATTCGACAGTAGATGACAGTGAATTACATGACGAATACAACAAACTATGCGTAGTTAGTACTAAGATCTTAGGTAGAAACACAAAGCTAAAATTAAAATTAAAAGAACTAGAACTACAAGTCTTAGAACTAAATGATCAAGTCAAGAGACTTGAGAAAAACAAGGAAGTAGACGTAGGATGCGGGTCATGTATTAGTCTTCAAGTAGAAAATGAAAAACTTAAAGAAAATGCTTTAAGAATCATTAAGTTTGATGAAGGAACTAAAAAGCTTAATTATATACTTGAAAATATTAGATATAGTGAACATGACCGTTCGGGTTTAGGATTTGACCCAAATCAGGCTTCTACAAGTGGTACTAAACAAGTAAAATTTGTAATGCCTGAAAAGTCCATGTCTGAAGGTGACGGCACCATTAAAGATACAGACGGCACCACTAAATTTAGTGGTACCGTGGTAACATGTGGTGCTGAGGACAAAACTAGGTCAATTCTGAAAAGTAACTTAAGTCCTAAACCAAGTCAAGTAGTTGTAAATAGAACTAGAGTGTCTACTCCAAGTAGAGAGGAAACCAAAGGCTTTAACAAACCATTGTCATCTCCCGAACATGGATTTGTAAAGCGTGACACTAGGTCAACTACTCCTCACCTAGAAAGGTAAACTCTCCCAAACCTCGGTCTAGAACTCCTCTACCGAGAGGTAACTTTAGAAGACAAAATCATCCAAGTAACTTTCCCGTAACTTGGAATGATCGTCCACCACAAAGTTACTTACCATGGGAAATGTGTCCTCCATTCTCACATCCTAAACTAACGCAACAAATGCGTAGGATGTTTAACTCTAACAACTTTGGACCCATGAGATATTGGGGACCAGATGTTTGAACATTTGTTTTGCTAGGAAAACATGAGTGTAAATAAACTTTGGAGTCTAACAAAAGGAGTAGGATGCGTTATCAAGCATATCCGGTGACGCAATAGTCAAGTCGTGTCTTTCATGCTTAACATTCAACAAAGGTACCCTAGTCTTCTAGTTTTAAGAGCTAACACCTCAGGCACAGGTACGCTTTCTTAAAACACCCTTTGTTAGTAGTAATGTTTGGCATGAAATAGTATAGTTAGAATCTAACATGGTAGGCACTATAACACAGAAACTCTATTCACATCTCATCATGCCAAATTCATCTTGTCCAGAAATGTTTGATGATCGCTTGAAGATCATGCGTGACAAGTTTGAATTAAGCATTGATGAGTGAATCAAGTTCCCTTCCTTGCACATATTTAATCTTGCCTAAATTAAGTATCCCTTTAAACTTATGTATACTATATGTATGAGATACATAGTTTAAGTAATAGTCTTTATTGACAATAATGCCCATATCCACAAATGCGAAACTCACAAGAGACGAAGAAGGTGAGTGCGCGGATATAACTAGGTTAGGGGCATAATAGGTAAAGTAGTTTACCTAACGGCAAGTAGGTCCATTATCATAAATAGTGTTGGCTTTGTGCCCACTTGTAAGAAGTATCCCAAAACTTCTTACATCAAAGTGTTTAATGTATCATACCATACATTAAAGATACTATACACTTGAGGTTACGATATCTTGAGGAGATTGATGTAGAAAATGTTTCTATACCAACTCTGATAATGAGAGAGTTAATGTGGGTTGAAAAATAATGAGTAATGTTTGTACCTTAATAGGTTGATTAACAAACATCTTGGTTCCCCAAGAAACAAACTACTCTTATTGTCACCACGACCGAAACCAAGTACGCAAGCGCCGGAAAGGCATGACAACAAACACTATAGATGAAACAACTCCCTGTGAAGAGTAGCAGTCAAGATGCCATTAGACTTGTCCAGGAACCCTATAGTTTGCTCATGAACGAAGCTCGTCGAAGTACGTCATCTCCCCGCAGAAAGACATCTCCTCCGTCATGATAACGTCGAAAGAGAAATATTTTCTTTGAAAAGTATCTCTTCTCACCTTAACCTTTACATTCTCGTCAAATGACCTCTTAATACTCCATTGGAATTATTAATGTCATCTCTCACGTCCCATCATATGACTTTTCAAGTCATTCCTCATATCCCGCTCATGACTATTTCAATATTTCTATGGAAATATTAAAGTCATCCCTCGCGTCATACCTTATAACCTTTCATCCCCTCTTATGACTATTTGAATATTTCTCCGGAAATATTGAAGTCATCTCACACATCCATCTTATTCTCGACTCATGACTCTTGAATATTTCATTGGAAATTTCAAGTCATTCCCTAAGCCTCATCCCATGACTTCGTAATATTTCACTGGAAAATATCCTAACGTTCGCCATATCAACGTCATTCTTCGCGTCTCGTCATATGACTTATCAAGTCATTCCTTGTGTCGCGTACTCCGACTAATTAAATATTTCATGGAAATATTATAGTCATCCTCCTAAACACAACTCATAACTTCTATTTATTTCACGGGAAATACTAGAAGTAAATCCTCATCCAATGACATCTTAGTCAATTTCCTCGGAAACACTAAGGTCATTTCCGGTCATCCCATTTAATCATCTTTCGTCAAAAAGTTTATTAGGTATAAACTTTTTCCTCGTGTCAAAAAGTCTTACTAAATAAGTAAGATTAATCAGCCAAAAGTCAAAACAGAAGAAAAACTGGACCATCAGACATACGACTCCACTAAAGAGCCACGGCTCCACTAATGTTTAGTGGAACCGTGGAGCCGTGCATCTGAAAAACGCGCCCAGTTACTCTTTTCTTCTGCACAAATTTTCCAAACACACAAAACCACTTCCACTTGCTGTCAAAATCCAACCATAACACCATAATTCAACTAAACTCTTGCTAATCAAGATTGAGGCATTGGAATCAACAAATCTTAATCACAACATCACTAATTGTAAGTAAATCACTCTTAATTTCATTTAATTTGAGTCTAGGGTTTGTTCTTGAGTATAAATCCGAATTGGGGATTTTCAAAATTAGTTAAACCCTTGTGAAATTAAGACTAGGATTAGACAATGTAGTATTCACATGATTCCCTAAACCTAGGATTTCCAAAAACCCATTTATGTTGCAAAACCTAATCCGAAATTAATCACTAAACTCGGATTATGATTGATTATTTGTAATGGAATCATGTTTAGGATGATTAAAATTGGATTAGGAACGTTCTGCATTAAAGCTTTTCAATCTTAAAGCTTGTTGACACCATGTTGAGGCATTTGCCAAACACCCCAATTCGATCATTTTTTCGAAAAACTTCACAAGTCTAGGATCATGAAACCTTTTTCATGCATTGTTGATGCAAATTAAAAACGTTTTTGCATGCATACATGAACTCTCAAATATGGCTTGAAGTAAATAATTGATATGTATTGTTCGACATATTTGATTGAGCAAAAGTGAAGTTAGGAGCGTTTGGGTAATCTCTTTAGGATTATTTTAGAGTCGAGATTGCCGCACCTCCACATTGTTTGCATTTAGGCACACACACTAGAAGTGTAATCATTAAAATGCAACAAACTAACATATACAAAAATATTTTTTTTGTAGACAAACAATGCCTCGAAATGATTATCAAGATACCAAACCATACATTCTTAGTACTCTTGAAAATCTTAACATTCCTAATGAGCAAAGAGCTTATTTCGCAAAAGTCCAAAATCGATACATACACGAAGGGCGTGTAGTCGATGCACTCTATGTCACGACAGACAACATCCGTTTCTGTTTCCCTTCTATCGAGTTCGATTGTTTATACAAAATAAACGATCAAGTCTGTCCTCGTTTCATTCTCGAGTTTTATAGTCGAGTCTGCACCTTCACTGATGATGATGGTAATGTCTTTCTTGATTTTTGGATTCAAAAACAAAACATCATCTTGTCTGTCTCCGAGATTGGACAAATTCTCGGTGTTCCTGCATATGGTCAGTGTGCATACACTGAAGACCATACTCTTGAGTCTCTCTTTTATAATCTTGAGGATGTAGGTGCCTATCGCACTGAAATTCCCGACCTCGAGTCCATCAAACAAGTCATCCAAACACCTCGATTCGTCCACACGTATCAAAAGCGTGATGGTTCAATTGTCCACCTTGACCCAAACCGTATCTACCTCAAAGAGCTCCTTCCCGACCTTAGAAGTTGGGAACTCCTTCTTCGTGAGAACGTGTTAAGCCTTGCGGGCAACCGTGATCACGTCTCTGCGAGTCTCGCCCATATGCTCTACTGTCTTAGTATCGAGGAACCATATAACCTCGCATACTATATGGTCAAAAGGATGGCCAATATTCACAGTCGTTCGGATAAGCTCATGCCATATGGTATGTTGCTTACTCATCTTTTCCATTGGGTCATGGAACATTTTCCTAATCTCCAAAGTGTCGACTATGTCCTAGTCAATTCTGTTATGAAACCTCTTGGTGGACCACGACGTCGCACAAAGCAACGTAAGGACAAAGGGTCCAAGCGTGGTCGTAAATCCACTTCCGACATTCCTCTCTCATCCTCTTCCTTCGGTCATGAATCATCATCTCAACCTATGCATGCAGATGATGATGAGGTGAACGAAGAAGGAATGTCTTGTACACGTTCTCCTTCTCCCGACGTCTACTTTGACAACCTTGACAACTCATCATTTCGACGTACAACCTACCCCGAAAACGGGATGGTCAACCTATCCCAAGTGATGAGAGAGCAAACTACAATGTACAATAGACAAGTGGAGATGCATGAGCAAACTGTCGGGGGTTTCAAGTCTATTGGGAAGGCTCTAAAAGGGATCGGGAGCAAGCTGAAGAAGTTAGGGAAGAAACGAGACTAGTTAGGATTAGCTTAAGTAGTACTATTAACTTAAGTATTATTAAGCTATTATAAATAAAGACATGGCATTAACTTGCTTGGAATGTTCTCCTTTTAACATTTTAACACTTCAACATGGTTAATTTTTCTTGTTAATTAATCATAATGTTGATTTATCTTGCCTAACTCATGCATGTTAGCTTATTTTATTACATGCACTAGATGTTAAAAATGCTTGAATTCATGCATGCTTAATAGTTGCCTAAATACATAGATGATCACATGATCATGTTAGTTGCTAGTTGAAACTAGCTTTAGGAATTCTATGTGTTTAGTAATTTGAGGCTTTGAGATTTGCAGCCAATGGATTCCCCAGAAATTTCCCCATTTAGGCTGCCTAAAACCTGCAGACCTGGAAAGAAAGTCAAAAGAGCCCACGGCTCCATTAAATAGGCCACGGCTCCACTAAATTTAGTGGTGCCGTATCACCTTTAATGGTGCCATGCCTCTGGAAGACGAAAACTGCTATTCTCTTCCACTTTTTGACTATCTTTTCCAGAAAATCTGCAAACAAAACCTGATTCCCATGCACCCAAATCCCCAAATCCAACATTTCAAACTTGCATGCTTATGTTTTGGCTATTTAAGCTAACATTATGCATTGCCATCCTTACACCCATCCTTACACCTTCACACTCACCATATCACCATCATGGGATCAAGAGTATTCAAGAAACCTAGATTCAACATCAAACCATCCAACCAAACTACTCTAGTTGATCAATGGATCAAGAGTATTGACACACCTCAATCATCAACTAAACCTCTCACCAATGACATTGCCTTCATTGATCTCACCTTGGATGATGAAGATGAAACTCACACACCCATAACCTCTACCAAATCATCATCTTCCTTCACTACACCCCTAGCTCCATCCAAGGCAACCTTTATCAAACCTACATCATCATCCTCCACAACAAGACTCAACACACACTCATCTCCACCTAGTCCCATTCATCCTTTAGCCTTGACACTCAACTCATCACCATCAACTTCCCTTGAATTGGGAACTAACACAACACCCTCATCACTTTCAACATCACCACAACCTCTAACTCTCACCCTCACCCTTTCACCAAACACTCCCTTTGAATTTGAGAGCAACACATCATCACCTTCACTATCACCATCACTTCAACTCTTAATGGGTTATCCAATCATGTATCCCCTTCACTCACACACCTTGAGTTGCCCTTGTTGCAACTACAACCTTGAACTCATCATGAACCTTAGAGATGAGCTTAGATTTAGGTTTTCATACGTAGAACACCTCCTCACACCACCCATAGGACCTATCATCCTTCCACCACCTCCACCACACAATAGCCCAAACTAAACATGGTTATGTTTAGTCCCTCCAATAAATGATTAGGAACCTTTTGAAGTTGGAAGCAAATCTAGAAGCCTCATGTTACTTTAGATGTTTATGTGTCTTCTTGTTAGTTTAATTTGCTTTCCTATTGTAGTCATACTTATGTATGACATTTATCTAATGTTTATGTAATGGGCTTTTCATTTTGGCTACTTAGCCATAATCCTTTTATTGTGGTTGGATATTTGTCTTATGTGCTACTTGTTAGATATTGTTTATTTGCCGTCTAACCTTGTTTTGTAGCACGAACCATTGCTCGATTCCTTTATGTTCTCCAAATGAGGGGGAGTACACATCAAGGGGGAGCCTTAACCACCTTTTTGATTTGACAAAAAGGGGGAGAAATGGGAGTAAACTCATTAAAAACTTGTTAAAACTAATTTTAACCTAAAATGAGTTTATATTTTGTCATCATCAAAAAGGGGGAGATTGTTGATGCAAATAATGTTCTAAAAACGTTATTTATATCTTTTGATTACTTCACGTTTTGAGGATGACAAAATGTGAACTCACGTTACGTTAAAATAAACGTTAACAAGTTTTTAATCGGAAGATCCCGTTTCTACGCAAATCACTCTTGAACAAAGTTACAACTTGTACTAGTGATCAAAGAAGTGAATTCATGTTTTGAAAATTCACATTTTAAATGGGACAAAACATTTTTTCAAAAATACACATGACAAATTATTTTTGAAATATTAAGAAATATTTTATTGGAAAAATAAGTTTGAAAATGACAACAGCTATTTTTCCCCCCAAAATCAACTCCAACCTTCTGATAAGTGTCTAAATACTCATCATTTCTGTCACATTTAAACTGCAAAAACATTTAAAAACATGCAGATATGCTTCAAAATACAAGAAATATCATTTGATTGTGTTTTTATGTGTTACAAGTGCAAAAGGATTGAAAACAGGTGAAAACGAACAAAGTTTGCATAATTGGCAGTTTCAGTCCCTGAACTTTAAAAAGTTGTCAAAATTAGTCCTTGGTTTTCAAAAATGGAAAATTATCTTTTATGGCCCTTGTACTATTTAAACTTGGCAAGAATGGTCCCTGGAATTTATTTTCAGATATTGGCAGCAATGGTCCCTGGATTTTCAGCATTTACAACTATGGTCCTTAAAGTTTAAAACAAATCCAAATCTAATCCTAAATCCAACTAAACCCAGCTGCTACAAATAAACCCAACCCAACCTTTTTTTATAAAACCCAGCCCAATCAACACAAGCCCAACCCCAAATAACCCGGCCTGTGTTATTTTAACTAATAACCAGAGTTTGACTTCGGTCAAACTCATCCCCTTCAATACCACCCCGCCAAAACCGAATACCACCATTTTCCACCGCCTCTCTGACAAACCCACCACCCTCTTCCTTCCTCTATACTTCACCTAACACTCCCAAAAGGCATTTATTGCTTCTTCCCCATCAGTACAGAGCCATGTGCTAGTTTTCCCACTCACTCAATTTTGGCGCCAAAAATCTCTTTCAACAGCTGAGATCAGTTGAAGACTATCCAAGGGCTCAGAAAGATTCAGAGGAAGAGATAGGACATATCCCACTTAGTTTTAGTATAAATAGAAGCTCAATGTAGCCTTAATTGGCAAGTAGTTAATGTAGAATAATCGTTTTTAATATTTAGTTATCATAGTTTGTAATTTCAAGTTTCCAGTTGGTAATTCAAGTGTTCTTTAAGATAATTGTTCCAAGTTAATTCAATTGTGTACTCAGTTTTATGTTAAAAAGAGATTCAAGTGTTCTTATAATTCGTATTAAGCTCTAGACCTGTTAAAATATAATCATAAGCCTCAAACACCCTTGCTATAAGCTTATACAAGCTTATCATAGCTTTTTGTAAGCTTATATAGTGTATATCAGTTCTAAAATTCAAATCATGGAAAAAGTCAACTAAAGTCAAAGAAGAATCAAATAAGCTGTTCTGGTTATAATAAGCTAATCTGGAAGGCTTTTCTGGGTTTCTAGCTTGTTGTTAACAAGCTAGGTTTGTCCTGATCTTGTTCTCATTGCTCTATAATCATTATCAGTTGTAAGCAAGTTTTACAATTTTCATTATTTCAAAAGTCTACTGTTCAATAGCTTATTTGTAGCTTATTTCCATTATTTTCTGCTTAATACTTGTTCTTAAGTATATTTAATCAGTTTTTGTCAGTCTTACTAGCCTTTGTTTCATTTTACTTAAAAAACACTAAAAAGCAAAAAAATAACCATAAGTAGCATAGCTTAACATACTGCTTAATTATGTTTTAAAAGTTGTTAATTAGTACTTAATTAAGTTAGTTAATCAATAATAATCAGAGTTATAAGTTAAAATTTGCTAATTCCTTCAAAAATCCAACACAGCCCTTCATAAGGGGTGTTTGGCTGTTTTAAGTCAAATGGGTCATTAGGGGTGTTACTGTTCCATTACCATATCACCAACTTTGTACCAGCTTATTTTGACCATATTAAGCTATTCCCAAGTTCAAATTGGCCTATTAAATAGAAACACTAGTTTTTGGTACCCTGTGGTGAATTCAGACCTCAATAGGACCAAATAAGCCATTTTAAGCTATAAGCTCTTTTTGGCCTTTTTCTTGGCTCAACTGAGGTCCCTTGGTCCCAATTAGTGTAACTACAAAAGTTGGATAAGGTCCCTTTGGTGTTGTGCACCTCTGCACACAAACCTCACCACACAGACCCATCAAACAGTTTTTGTGGTTTTTATAGACCCTAGATAGATTTTTAGTTTCCTCATCACAAGCCCTCATAAGCTGTTCTTTTGCACAAATAATCTCACCCAACTTGTCTAGTAGCTAGCATTTTTATTTTGATTTTTATAATTTTTTTTAAGCACTAAATCAAGGCTGCAAACTAGGCAATTTTGCCCTGCTACACAGCAAACTCAGATAAGCCATAAGCTTATTGAGAGCTTTACAGCTCTTGACCTTGGCTTTTTCTAGTTCCTTTAGCTTAAATACACTCCTCTCAGTTCATTTTAGCTTTTTCCTTTTCATCTTAGCTTATCTTCCAGCTTATAGCTTAATTGTTCAATTTCTAGTTCTAAAAACCTTATAAGTGGACTGTTAAGCTTTATAAGCTTGTTTCCAGCTTATTTTCTTGTTCTAAAAATATTTCCAGTTTTAAAGTTGCTTAATATTAGCTTATAATTAAGTTTGAAAAAGAAAAAATCCAAAAAAAATTAGTTTAGCAAAAAGGTAAGTGCTGGGATTCGAACCCTGGCCACCCAGCTCACCACACACACTCACTACCACTCTGCCCTTGGGTCTTTTTCGTTTATATCTGTATTCCATACCTATTTAACCCTTCTTTTGTTTTCAATTTTTAGCTTATATAATCAGTTAGCTTATTAGCAGCTTATCCACATAAGCTGTGACCACCTTTTTATTTTTCTTAGCCTTTTAATAACTTAAAATAATTTAGGAAAAAGTTTCATAATTTTCCGAATAGTTTTAATATTTTTAATCTTTTAATTAGTTTAAATTAGTAATTAAATCATAATAAATAGAATAATAATCAGAAAAATATAATTTTAATTTCTAAAATTTTCTTTTCTTAAATAGAACCTAGGAAAAATAATATTACACTTGTAGGTTTTAATTTTATAGATTTTACTTTTTATTCGCGTTTTTATAAATTCACGTAACGCGTTTTTAATATAATTTGTTAACCTTAATTTTATTTTGAGAATTTGTTTCTCATTATTTAATTCGAACATCATAAGCAATCAATAATCTCAATTCCATATCTTCAGTCACTCTAATCCAAAACTTAAACAATTTGCCCATTCGCACCTCGTTGGGAAACGATCCGGGTAATCACTTACCTGGTTTCACACTACACACACAAACGTGAGTTTTTGCAAGTATCCTTTTTCACAAAGGGGTGATTTGTATTTATTCACGTGTATCCGTCGTTGCATAATATTTATATATACGTTTTAGCACGGATCAAATTTTGGCGCCGCTGCCGGGGAGGTTGTGTTGCGACAATATTGTTTAGAGTTTAAACGATTAGTGATTTGAGACCCTTCCTTGTGAAGTTCCTATTTCCCATAAACCATATAAAATACAAAAATATTTTTCTGTTCTTTTATATATATAATATCATATAAAAATAAAAAAACCCAAAAACATTTTATGTTTTATTGTAAAATAAAAGATAGAAGCAAAATTAATATAATATTCCTCAACTTGGGTATTATCATAATAAGTTCTCAAACCAAAGATTAAAACTTGCATTTGTGTCGCTTGCGAATTCGGCTCACCTTTGATTGATAAACAAACTATAACGGAGGTTTAAGGATAGTTTGACATTAAATTGTCGAACTGAAAGAAGCGGGTTTTTAAGGAGCATTAATTGCCCACCTTTGCTTCTCCGCCACTCTGTGCGTTTTTCAGTCAGAGAGCTACCGTACGCTGGTTGATTTAAGGTTTAAGTTCCTTGTGTTTTGCTTCGATCTTGATTTAATTAAAATATTTTACTTAGTGCATGCGCACTCGTTCTTCCACGTCGACAAGTCCTTTACGTGAACTCGTAGATATCCCGAGAAGACGTAAACGTAGACGTGCTGCCCGAATAGTGGAACCCGAGATTCGTGCTATTCCCACTGATAATATGGCAGAAAATCGCACAATGGCGGAGATGCTCCAAGCACCCACCGAGGGTTACGGAGATGCCATTGTTTTACCACCAATCGACTCTGATCATTTTGAACTAAAAACGCATTTGATTCAGCTCGTTTCTACAAACAAATTCCACGGGTTTGAACGAGAAGATCCGTATGCACACATTCGTTGGTTCAACAAGTTGACCTCTACAATCAATTACAAGAATGTGCCGCAAACAGTTATCAAATTGATGCTATTTCCGTTTTCACTCGAAGGGGCAGCCCGGATTTGGCTGGATAAAGAACCCCCTCGATCCATTAAAACTTGGGAAGATCTAGTGCAGAAATTTGTCAATTATTTCTTCCCTCCATCTAAGACGACTAATCTGAAAAATGAAATTTCTGGATTTCGTCAAGGTTTTGATGAAAACTTCAGAGAGGCATGGGACAGATTTAAAGATCTCCTAAGAAAATGCCCGCATCATGATTTCACGGAGTTACAACAGATCAATACGTTTTATAATGGGTTGAATGGAAACGATCAAGATTCACTTAACGCAGCCGCCGGTGGCAATATCTTGAATCGTCGACCTAAAGAGGTGATTGAAATTTGTGAAAATAAATCAAAAGTTCCTATTTCTCGAAACAAAGTGAATGTTCCTGTCACTCCTGCTTCTTCATCCGGTAACTCATCAGAGTTAGCTTTTTTAACGGACGCAATGCGTTGCATGATGAAGGAAATGAAAGAAATGAAGAGTGAAATTCATAAACCGGAACAAATCAAAGCCATAAACAAAGTGTGTGAAACTTGTGGTGGCCCGCGTGCGTATTACGATTGTCAAGCAACCGATGCTTCTCTTTACCCAGCTCCTGTAGCTGCAGTAAACCAAAATCAATACCGACCGCATGCTGAAATTCAGTACCGAGCACCTAATGCTATGGTACCACCTGGTTTTCCACCCGTTCCAAACCAAAATAATCAAAATCGCTTTGTTCAAAATCAAGGACAAAATTTCAACAATTCCCAAAATTTCAATCAAAACCGAGGTCAGAATCAGGGGAATTTTAACCAAAAGCCATGGAATGTCCAAAACCAAAATCAGACGTCCTCGGATGAGTTGCTTAAGCAATTCATAAAATCCCAAGAGGAGACAAATAGGACCCAATATGAGACAAACCGGTTATTGGTTACCCAAATAAATGAGATAAAAAAGTCTTTAAATGATCTACCTTCTACCTCGGGAGGTCTCCCAAGTAACACTGTTGTCAACCCAAGGGGTGAACTCAAAGCTGTCACTACACGTAGTGGTAAAGCTCATGATGGACTCAAGGTGACAAAGGACCCGGTACCTCCCTCTAACAATGGAAGTGCTAAATACGTCCAACCTATGGTTGTCCAAAATTCTACACCCACAATTGCTCCTCAACCGTCAAGAATAGACCCTACTCTTTCACGATTTACGGTTAAAAGTTTGTCAAGCAAACTTAGTGAGCAAAGAACAGCCAGAGCTTATTCCAATATCCTCAATGCTGCTCCTATCAGTGTAATTGATGACAGTGATGATGATGAAAATACCACTTTCATCAAAGCTATCACCACTCGTAGTGGTGCTGCTTATGAAGGACCCTCTGGTCCTATTCCTCCTCCGTTGTATGAAATGGAGAAAGAGACGGAGGATACAACGGACAAAGTGCAAATTCCAAGCCCACAAAGTACAGCACAAGTCCATCCTCCGGTTGTCCCGAAAAAGAAATCCAAAGCAGGAGTTGTCTTTGAATCTGTTGAGACTCCTGAAGTCATTGCCCCTAAATCCAAACCTTATATTCCTTACCCATCACGCTTAAATGAGCAAAAGCTCCGTGAAAAGGCTAGTCAACAAATGGACAAATTCTTTCAAATCTTTAAAGAATTACATTTTGACATAAGTTTTGCGGATGCTATCATTCTGATGCCTAAGTTTGCATCAACAATCAAACACTTGTTAAGCAACAAGGAAAAACTGATTGAAATGGCTAAAACTCCATTAAATGAGAACTGCTCAGCAGTTATCTTGAAAAAGCTTCCCAAGAAGCTTGGAGATCCTGGAAAGTTTCTAATACCTTGTGTATTTCCGGGAATGGTTGAATGCTATGCCTTGGCCGATCTTGGTGCAAGCATCAACCTGATGCCTCATTCAGTATGGAAGAAACTTTCTCTTCCGGCTCTTACTCCTACCTGCATGACTCTTGAGCTTGCAGATCGTACTATATCACTTCCTCGCGGAATTGCTGAGGATGTATTTGTAAAAGTAGGAAAGTTCCATTTTCCAGCTGACTTTGTGGTTGTTGATTTCGATGCTGATACTAGGGTTCCTCTCATTCTTGGAAGAGGATTCCTAAGAACGGGTCGTGCTCTCATAGATGTATTTAAGCATGAAATCACATTACGTGTGGGTAATGAAGCTGTTACCTTTAACCTCGATCAAACTTCGAGGTACTCCTCAAATTATGATTCTGAATCAGTTAACCGAATCGATGTCATTGATATTGCTTCAGAGGAGTACTCTCAAGAAAGTCTTGGTTATTTTCATAATTCTGTGAGTGGTGATCCCACCACATCTTCTCTGCCTATCATTTCCGACTCTTCCCCTTCTCTCACTCCGTTTGAGGGAAGTGATTCCAATTTGGAAGAGATCGAGGCTTTTCTCAAGTGTGATTCATTTCTAGAAGGAATTGATAACGCTGAGATTGATCTGGAGGGAGATATTCTTCTTCTTGAGAAATTGTTGAATCAGGACAATTCTCCTCCTCTCCCTCCCGTTGAACTTCATAATGAGGAAATCAAGTCAGGTGAAAAAACTGATAAATTTCCTGAGATCAAGTTAAAGGACTTGCCTCCTCCACTGGAATATGCAATTCTTGAGGAGGAAGTTCTTATCTTAATTGCTATTCAGATCTCTCTTCTTCCCTTCACCTACCCGGTGATTTCCCCTATCCTTCACTCATTCGGGAGTGAGGATATTACCTTTGACCCCGGCATTTTCCATCTAACATTGGTTTAAAGCCGGATATATCTCATCGGTGTGGAACTTTCTTACGTTCAATTGGTTATCCAAACATTTTGAATGAAAGTCCGATGGAGATGGTTTCTTCCACTTGCTTCCATATGAGCCAATGAATTCGGGGTCGAGTCAAGCTAGCGACTCGGTTAATAAAAACAGTAGTAAAACATGGGTTTTCACCCATGTCTCACCTAAGTGTGGGGGAGATGCCCCACATGTTGTATATATGTACATTTCCAAAAAAAAAAAGAAAAAAAAGAGGCTATTAGTATTTCCTTTTCACGTTCTAAGTGTGGGTTTAACAACCGGTACTTTGAATATTGAGGGCAATATTCAGTTCTAAGTGTGGGGGGGAATTCTAGCGAATTTGATCATATGTACCATCTAGTACCCCCATTTTGGCCAAAATTTTAAAATTTTTTCTCACTTAGAACGCAATAAATTGTTATCAGTCCGCCATGTCTAACCCACATAAGGATTGGCTAATCCGAGAGCAAACGGCTCTTGGTAAAGATGTCTCAAATCCGTTTATGGCTTACAATTTTCCAAAAATTGTATGGTATTCAACTCCCCATATCTTTATAAGTGAAGAGTTGGCTAGCCCGCAAGGTTATGGCTTGTGGTAAAGGCATTGGAAAACCATGATTGGTAATCAGCTCACCAAAGATAATAACTGTATGTTATCTAAGAGTTGGCTAGTCCAGAAGCAAACGGCTTTTGGTAAAGACAAGTCAAATCCGTTGACAGCTGATGATTTGCTCAAAATCATTTGGTTATCATTGTACCAAAGTATCACATACTAAAACATTGGCTACTCCAGAAGTAATGGCTTTTGGTAAAGAGAAAAATCCATTAAATCTTCATAAAAGATTGCTAGGGACTAGCAATAGTTTAGTGTGGGGGATTGATGAGTGTCTAAATACTCATCATTTCTGTCACATTTAAACTGCAAAAACATTTAAAAACATGCAGATATGCTTCAAAATACAGGAAAATCATTTGATTGTGTTTTTATGTGTTACAAGTGCAAAAGGATTGAAAACATGTGAAAACGAACAAAGTTTGCATAATTGGCAGTTTCAGTCCCTGAACTTTAAAAAGTTGTCAAAATTAGTCCTTGGTTTTCAAAAATGGAAAATTATCTTTTATGGCCCTTGTACTATTTAAACTTGGCAAGAATGGTCCCTGGAATTTATTTTCAGATATTGGCAGCAATGGTCCCTGGATTTTCAGCATTTACAACTATGGTCCTTAAAGTTTAAAACAAATCCAAATCTAATCCTAAATCCAACTAAACCCAGCTGCTACAAATAAACCCAACCCAACCTTTTTTTATAAAACCCAGCCCAATCAACACAAGCCCAACCCCAAATAACCCGGCCTGTGTTATTTTAACTAATAACCAGAGTTTGACTTCGGTCAAACTCATCCCCTTCAATACCACCCCGCCAAAACCGAATACCACCATTTTCCACCGCCTCTCTGACAAACCCACCACCCTCTTCCTTCCTCTATACTTCACCTAACACTCCCAAAAGGCATTTATTGCTTCTTCCCCATCAGTACAGAGCCATGTGCTAGTTTTCCCACTCACTCAATTTTGGCGCCAAAAATCTCTTTGAACAGCTGAGATCAGTTGAAGACTATCCAAGGGCTCAGAAAGATTCAGAGGAAGAGATAGGACATATCCCACTTAGTTTTAGTATAAATAGAAGCTCAATGTAGCCTTAATTGGCAAGTAGTTAATGTAGAATAATCGTTTTTAATATTTAGTTATCATAGTTTGTAATTTCAAGTTTCCAGTTGGTAATTCAAGTGTTCTTTAAGATAATTGTTCCAAGTTAATTCAATTGTGTACTCAGTTTTATGTTAAAAAGAGATTCAAGTGTTCTTATAATTCGTATTAAGCTCTAGACCTGTTAAAATATAATCACAAGCCTCAAACACCCTTGCTATAAGCTTATACAAGCTTATCATAGCTTTTTGTAAGCTTATATAGTGTATATCAGTTCTAAAATTCAAATCATGGAAAAAGTCAACTAAAGTCAAAGAAAATCAAATAAGCTGTTCTGGTTATAATAAGCTAATCTGGAAGGCTTTTCTGGGTTTCTAGCTTGTTGTTAACAAGCTAGGTTTGTCCTGATCTTGTTCTCATTGCTCTATAATCATTATCAGTTGTAAGCAAGTTTTACAATTTTCATTATTTCAAAAGTCTACTGTTCAATAGCTTATTTGTAGCTTATTTCCATTATTTTCTGCTTAATACTTGTTCTTAAGTATATTTAATCAGTTTTTGTCAGTCTTACTAGCCTTTGTTTCATTTTACTTAAAAAACACTAAAAAGCAAAAAATATAACCATAAGTAGCATAGCTTAACATACTGCTTAATTATGTTTTAAAAGTTGTTAATTAGTACTTAATTAAGTTAGTTAATCAATAATAATCAGAGTTATAAGTTAAAATTTGCTAATTCCTTCAAAAATCCAACACAGCCCTTCATAAGGGGTGTTTGGCTGTTTTAAGTCAAATGGGTCATTAGGGGTGTTACTGTTCCATTACCATATCACCAACTTTGTACCAGCTTATTTTGACCATATTAAGCTATTCCCAAGTGCAAATTGGCCTATTAAATAGAAACACTAGTTTTTGGTACCCTGTGGTGAATTCAGACCTCAATAGGACCAAATAAGCCATTTTAAGCTATAAGCTCTTTTTGGCCTTTTTCTTGGCTCAACTGAGGTCCCTTGGTCCCAATTAGTGTAACTACAAAAGTTGGATAAGGTCCCTTTGGTGTTGTGCACCTCTGCACACAAACCTCACCACACAGACCCATCAAACAGTTTTTGTGGTTTTTATAGACCCTAGATAGATTTTTAGTTTCCTCATCACAAGCCCTCATAAGCTGTTCTTTTGCACAAATAATCTCACCCAGCTTGTCTAGAAGCTAGCATTTTTATTTTGATTTTTATAATTTTTTTTAAGCCCTAAATCAAGGCTGCAAACTAGGCAATTTTGCCCTGCTACACAGCAAACTCAGATAAGCCATAAGCTTATTGAGAGCTTTACAGCTCTTGACCTTGGCTTTTTCTAGTTCCTTTAGCTTAAATACACTCCTCTCAGTTCATTTTAGCTTTTTCCTTTTCATCTTAGCTTATCTTCCAGCTTATAGCTTAATTGTTCAATTTCTAGTTCTAAAAACCTTATAAGTGGACTGTTAAGCTTTATAAGCTTGTTTCCAGCTTATTTTCTTGTTCTAAAAATATTTTCAGTTTTAAAGTTGCTTAATATTAGCTTATAATTAAGTTTGAAAAAGAAAAAATCCAAAAAAAATTAGTTTAGCAAAAAGGTAAGTGCTGGGATTCGAACCCTGGCCACCCAGCTCACCACACACACTCACTACCACTCTGCCCTTGGGTCTTTTTCGTTTATATCTTTATTACATACCTATTTAACCCTTCTTTTATTTTCAATTTTTAGCTTATATAATCAGTTAGCTTATTAGCAGCTTATCCACATAAGCTGTGACCACCTTTTTATTTTTCTTAGCTTTTTAATAACTTAAAATAATTTAGGAAAAAGTTTCATAATTTTCCGAATAGTTTTAATATTTTTAATCTTTTAATTAGTTTAAATTTGTAATTAAATCATAATAAATAGAATAATAATCAGAAAAATATAATTTTAATTTCTAAAATTTTCTTTTCTTAAATAGAACCTAGGAAAAATAATATTACACTTGTAGGTTTTAATTTTCTAGACTTTACTTTTTATTCGCGTTTTTATAAATTCACGTAACGCGTTTTTAATATAATTTGTTAACCTTAATTTTATTTTGAGAATTTGTTTCTCATTATTTAATTAGAACATCATAAGCAATCAATAATCTCAATTCCATATCTTCAGTCACTCTAATCCAAAACTTAAACAATTTGCCCATTCGCACCTCGTTGGGAAACGATCTGGGTAATCACTTACCTGGTTTCACACTACACACACAAACGTGAGTTTTTGCAAGTATCCTTTTTCACAAAGGGGTGATTTGTATTTATTCACGTGTATCCGTCGTTGCATAATATTTATATATACGTTTTAGCACGGATCACCTTCCCCAAATAAGTTTTCACCAGAAAAGACAAAATTTGGAGCGTCCTAGTCTACCACGGCTCCACGGTACCGTTAAATTTAATGGAGCCGTGGGTTATTTAATGGAGCCGTCCGTACCATTTTGAATTGTAACGTTCAGATTTTCTTTGCCTATAAATACCCACCTCTTTCACAGTTTTAGGCACCCTTCACACACAGAAAAATCCCTTAGTCAAATCCTCTCACACCTTTCACTTCTTAGGGTCATTTAGATTAGTTTTTTCTTTATTTCAAGAGTGATCCAATCATCCTTCAAGTGATCCTCTTCATACCTCTTCACTAGCAAGAGAAGAACACAAGTATCCAAGTTGATACAAGGTGTTTTCATCCCTCTTCATTAGCAAGAGAAGAACTCAAGTAATCAAGAAGATACTAGAGTTATAGTTGATAGGATTTTGTAACACTTGTTACAACCTTGTTGTGTCTTAGCATACATCAAGTTTATTTTCTTTTTGTGAGTGAGTATAACAACACGCAAATTTCAGGCTATTATTTTAATCGCGCATCTTTTTATTTTTGGCGAATATTACAAATTAAACAATTCCTGAAAATTACTGACGTTTAAAAATTTAAAAACGAGGGGTTATCTCGTTTTTCTTGAAAACTACACCACACGCGTACCGACACAAATCCTAGTAACGGCAGAAGTCCAATAATTGTTATCTGAAATCCATAATTTTTGTTTTTATATTGCTATTATAAAAACGTGCTCATAAATAATATTTTTCGTGCTCACGATAACCCGAAAGACAATAACTGAAATGGAGCTCAGCGAAACGCGGGGCACACTTAAACCTATTAGCTTAACACTCACTTTTATTTAACTTACCCTCACTTTATTTTATACCTACACTTTTAATTAAAAATTTAATTAAAACCAAAGACAAATACATTGAGGTACAAATACATAAAGCAGTTTAATCCTCTTCACCCCACACATCTCTCTCCTTCTTTCTCTCTTCTGCGCCCCCATCCCCACATCCTGAAGAAAAAAATCAGAGATGGTCCAACTCAATGATAACTAAGCTCCAAATGGTCCCAAGCATCGCAGACGGGATTCCCTCTTCTTTGTCAAGATTCCGAAGTCAACATATGAGCACAAGAGGTGACTAGGCGGTGATGAGGTGATACTCTTTTTGGGCTACAAGTCTGACTGACAAAAAAAAAATTGAGGAGGGGCAAACCTCCCTCGTATTAATCCTTTTTAATCTGATCGACTCACAACTCGCAACTCACCACTCAATCGAAATCACATCAAAATACAAGGGAGAGAAGCTGTGGTGGGAGTTGCTTAGCCGATTCGGGTTCGAGTTCCTTGGTCTTCGCTTTATTTCCTTTCAGATCGATCCCCCTTCTTTGTTGTAAGGTTTCACGATTCGTCTTATACTCATGTTTATGGATTAATTGATGATTGTTAAAAACCTGTGAATCGGTTATAAGACTTTTAGTGTTAATTCTTTTGGTGTTAATGTTGTTGTGTGGCAAGAATAATGTTAAGCTGAGAAACTAAAACAAAAATTTAAAACCTTATTGGCTGGTATATGGAAGTGCTTAAGTGATTGTCTATCCTAGGTTGCTTATTTTGACCCTCCTATTTTGGTCGTACAAATTGCGTTAACCGTAATGTCCTTTCGATTAAATCAAACTTGTTGTGTTTTGGTTATGTTTTAGTTCTAGTTGTCTTAAGATTTAGGCATATAGTATATGTCAAGGTGCGTTTGGTTATTTACGGTTCAAGAGGAGCACACCCGCAAAAGGTTTTGAAACAAAGACTTGGATTAAATTTTTGGTGTGTGTCGTGTGGCTGTTGAGTCGAACCCCACCAGCAACCGTAACGCGAGTCCAACGAAGTCACATTGGTTGAGTCATATCGCGAGGTCGAGTGTGTTCGGGTTACTCATGACTCGGTCACTCGAGCTCGACATGGGAGCATGTGGTTTACTCGTCCTTGTGTCAAAAGGATTTCAACAAAAAGATACAAACACAAATTCTGTTAGCAAAAGCCTAAGTTGGGCTTGTATGCGTGTGTTGAGTCAAATCCCTAAAGGCCTAGTCCAGTGTCTGTTATTCCCTTGCTGGGTCGAGGCCCAACAAGTCCAAAGAGTGGTTGTTTTATTTTGGGCCGCAGCCCATCCATCATAGTGGTACTCATTTGTTTAATTTTGGGCCAAAGCCCACTTGACATAATAGGGTGCGTTTGAAACAGTTCGTATAACTATATAGGCATTTTGAAAGACATAAAACTTGCAAGGTGTAAGTCGAGTAAAATGGTGTAGTATAACGTATACGCGGTTTGTCATTTTTATCAAGTCAGTTGTTTTCCTCGGTCTCGTTCACGACTCGCTCATTTGCTCGCTCAACTCATTTACTTCCGACGCTATTTCACTAAACACATTTTTATAAAACAGATTATAAACTATAAACGAAACTTCAATTTCAAAACCATTAGTTAAGATTTCACGATTTGATACCCGACTCGTCCCACTTCACTCGACCACGAGTTTCGCAACGTAAATTACAACAAGTTTATAAACATACTTTATAACTCAAAAGTTTATTTACACTTATACACTTCCAATAGGCCAATACCTACACATACTTATAAAATCATTTTAGACTTAAATGCTGCCACACCAACAATAATAACATAAACTCTCTAAAACTTTTGAACTTAAGTCTTAAACTTAGTCTGTGAACTGAAACAACCTTACTAATCTAGGTCGCGTGTTGGTGCTGAACTTTATCTGAACTATCGTATTATCTGACTGCTATATGCCGAGGTGAGTATTCACAACCCCTTTTTTTTTACCGCTTTAGTGATTTGGGGTGGAATGCATGACTTAAAATTTTATTTGAACTTATGACATATATTTTTACCTGAACTCTTTTATTGTTTGAGCTTATGACTTATTTTGAACTATTGACGTGTCGTACGCACTTAAATTTTAGTCTCCCTTGTTGGAGCAGGCTTGATTTAATTAGTATATAATAGTTGGTATGATGTACCGTTCGTACATTCGCATTGTTAGTCCCCGATTGGTTTGCCTTTCGCACTCCAATTTAGACGTACCGTTCGTACGGATCCCTTGTGCGGAGCAGTAGGTAGTATGGATAGCGCTATTAGAGGTCGGCCAACCTCTCATTCCCCTGTCTACGGAATGCATATTATTTATTTTTAGGGGCTTTGCCGCATACATTATTATATACTTAGTCCTTTAATGTGAACTTAAAGAGCATGTGTGTTTGACTATAATTGTTGTGAAACCATAGGTTACAAGTCTTGTATGGGCAGGACTTGTAACTGAATGGTTTGACACTACCTCTACCAAATGGACTTTTTCTCAAAAACCTTGGGCTTCTTTTGAATAAAACCTGTATACTCACCAACTATTTTCATAGTTGACCCGTTTTCTCATGCATTTCAGGTGATCGCCAGTAAGTGTATTTTATGAAGACATTAGCACTAAGGAGTCTTCATCTATCATGTCTAATTGGATGAAATAACATGTTATCTTTTGAAAACAAACTTTTATGTTTCAAATGCCGTTGTTGGCTAAAACAATGTTGTATTAATGTACTATTTCTTTAAATTAAATTATGGTATTGTACTATATCACTCCGTGCTGTATATTGATTTCGTAGCACCCCAGGACCCGAATGCTTCCGCAATGCCACATTTTTGGGGGTGTTACAGATTGGTATCAGAGCCAGGTTGTTATAGAGAATGCCGATTTTTCAAAAATAAAAATCGCAACTATAACCAGAATAAAGTTTTCTTAAAACACCAAACATCATACGAGTTGACTAGTCCGAGCATTGCATCATTACTCTTCAATTATGCATAGCCTGATCACCTATGCCTAATTCGGGAAGAATCATGCAATGATGGGAGTAGAAGTCTCGGATCATGTTTGGTCGGGTCTTAAGAGTCTGGTCACCTGAAATTGCATCAGTCATGTGTGTGTGCATCGCATATTTGCATCCGTACTTGTGCATTAAACCCTATAGGCAGACATCTATCTTTAGAGTTGAGTACACCTTGTTCCTGCCATCCTTGCCTTGATTGTTATGTTGCTTGATAGACATTAAGTGCTTTTGTCATGACATGCCTTGTTCTATTTCGATACGATAAGTCTTTGTACATTTCTCAGTTTCGGTTACAGTCCATTGTCCTGCCAAACCTTCGCCGACTACCGTCTTATATTCACCTACTTATCAAGGCCCTCACTTGCGACAAATCCCGAGGATCGAAACTCCTAAACCCCTGAGAACTACTTACTTAACATCGTCTTCTCGTTCTTTACGACCGTTGGAATCTATATATTCAAGAGGATGCGATATACACCCTTAGCGACAATATTGTTTGCATTGTTCATAACGTCATTTGTGATGATCCTTGTGCTCTGAACATAATGCTAGCGCACCGTTATTTTCTCGTCTGTATTTCTGAACCATACATTTCTTTTCAGATTATTGACCGCGTCATAAAAAAAACAGTTAAATTTTTGGATGCTTCATCTCTTGCACACTATTTTAAAATTTTAATGAAGACCGGAGATGAAACACCTAATCCTTCTTTACTCGTTAGACACTTGATTTTTACTAACTTAAACTGTCTTACCGTATCTCAGAACTGATTTATTTTATCGCTCTAAAAATTTTGAAAACTTTCTTCAAAGCCTATTTATCTAATCTCTTGAACAAAACTTCTCCCTGTCACCTTTATTAATTTTCCTCAAAACGACTCATTTACTTTGACAATACCTTTGACCTTATCATTAACTTATACCATAAATATAAATTTGTTCAGTCTTGAGCAACCCTCAAACTTTAATTAAATTTTCAAAAACGTTAAGCTTTTTAACAACTCTTAACTTAATTTCATGACAGTTCTTGGGGTGGAATGCATGACTTAAAATTTTATTTGAACTTATGACATATATTTTTACCTGAACTCTTTTATTGTTTGAGCTTATAACTTGTTTTGAACTATTGACGTGCCGTACGCACTTAAATTTTAGTCTCCCTTGTTGGAGCAGGCTTGATTTAATTAGTATATAATAGTTGGTATGATGTACCGTTCGTACATTCGCATTGTTAGTCCCCGATTGGTTTGTCGTTCGCACTCCAATTTAGACGTACCGTTCGTACGGCTCCCTTGTGCGGAGCAGTAGGTAGTATGGATAGCGCTATTAGAGGTCGGCCAACCTCTCATTCCCCTGTCTACGGAATGCATATTATTTATTTTTAGGGGCTTTGCCGCATACATTATATATACTTAGTCCTTTAATGTGAACTTAAAGAGCATGTGTGTTTGACTATAATTGTTGTGAAACCATAGGTTACAAGTCTTGTATGGGCAGGACTTGTAACTGAATGGTTTGACACTACCTCTACCAAATGGACTTTTTCTCAAAAACCTTGGGCTTCTTTTGAATAAAACCTGTATACTCACCAACTATTTTCATAGTTGACCCGTTTTCTCATGCATTTCAGGTGATCGCCAGTAAGTGTATTTTATGAAGACATTAGCACTAAGGAGTCTTCATCTATCATGTCTAATTGGATGAAATAACATGTTATCTTTTGAAAACAAACATTTATGTTTCAAATGCCGTTGTTGGCTAAAACAATGTTGTATTAATGTACTATTTCTTTAAATTAAATTATGGTATTGTACTATATCACTCCGTGCTGTATATTGATTTCGTAGCACCCCAGGACCCGAATGCTTCCGCAATGCCACATTTTTGGGGGTGTTACAGTGAGAGTGAAGATCAAGTGTGATCTATAGAGATAGTGAACATCTCTTGAAGCCATTGGGCTTGTGTGATTGATCAAGAAGATCAAGGGTCATTAGGATAGTGTTAGTCGAGTAGAGTGAAGTGAGTGTTGATCATTGTGATCATGTTGAGATCTTGGTGATCTCTTGAAGCCATTGGGCTTGAGTGTTTGGTCACGTGGACCTTGGTAGATTGGTGCTAGCTAAGATTAGCACTCGACATCTAGCTTAGTGTCGGTAATAGGATAAGCGACGTGTACGGTTTTCTCCGCCTGAAGGGAGGTTGTTGATATAGTGTTTGAAACTCTCGAGTGTGGTACTCGGGGAGTGGAGTAGGGCGAAGAAGAGCTTCGTAGCCGAACCACTATAAATCCTCTATCTCGGTTTGATCTTTCCAACTCTACTCTTTACTTTTATTTGTTATTATTACATAGCTTAGTTTGTAGTTCATATTGGTGTTGATTGATTACATATAGAGTTCGAATCAAAGTTTCCAATAGCATACTTTTAAAACATGATTTTTAAAAGAAGTTTTTAAACCGATAAACTATTCAACCCCCCTTCTAGTTTCCCACATCTTAGAGAGAGATAATGTATTATCCACCGAAGAATCGAGCCGTTGAGCCCTAAGCTGTAAGAGAACTTATATAGCCATCATCTTTGAGAGAAGCCAGCTTCAGACCCTGCACAAAGAAAACATTCCAAACAGAGAACAAAACATAAAGGGTTATATAAAACAAGTTTCTGTAATGACAAAAACAGACCCTGAAAGTTTGATAGGTATTTTAACAATCGGACACAACGGACTAGAGAACTTTTTGGGAAATGGCTTGGGTAATCATATGAAATCAGTTTCACAACATTCTTAGATCAAAGAATTTGTTATACATAACCAATTTGCCAAATCCAAATAGGTCCAGAGTATTATGGTCAATGGTTTAGAAATGGTTCGCTTTGGTTAATCAGGTGACTAAGACTTTATTTCCCTGATTATCAACAATAGATTATACAGAGATATTAGGTTGTTGACTTTATACATTAATTTGCATGTTGTAGTCTTAGTTTCTTTGTTTTGGTGTTTTGCTAACTTTTCTGTTTGTGAGATGACTAATTCGTAGAAATAGACGTTCATTTTGTGTTTTGCTTTATGTTATTAACGAGGATGGTTACCCGCGCGTTGCTGCGGGGTGCTTGCATATGAAAGATTTAGCGCGAATGTATTTGCAAAAAAGAAAGGAGGCGTTTCAAATAAAAAAAATATACATATATAATAAAAATAAATAAGTAAAAATTATAATAAATAAGCAAACATCCGCTGGACCGGGTTGCAAAGAAATAGTTTCGGGTCACGCGATAAACTAAAAACTAAGCTGTTTTAGTACAACAATATATATGTATATGTATGTTTTTATATTTGGTGAATGCTATGATAGTTGGCAAAGTTTATGGGCCACTTATGTTATATTGAGAACTTTATAGTTGCTATTCTAGAACCTAAACTCCATATTTCTGCATGGGAAACTAAACCATTCCTGGTAGAATCAATGCTTCATTTAAGTTTTGCAATGATTAAACCGGTTGTATTAGACCCGAAATATATTAGAAACAGTGTATCACTAATTATATATAGATTAATTGTTAATAAGTTTTTTAAACCCGAAGCATCTACCTAACAAAAAAATCTATTCAATTGCTGAAAACACTCCTCTAATCAATGACCTGAAAGATGTTTCTGGATCACAAAAGCTACATCAATGCTTTAAGTTTCTTTTTATGCAGGAACACATGGAAGAAGAAGCATCCCTGTTGTGGGTTCGTGAAAAGTGTGATCAGTTAGAAGCAAAGATTGCAAAGCGCCAACAGCGAATGGAAGAAGTCTTGTCATTAGATCACGATGTGGAAGAGGCAGGGGGTGACACCTATGAGTGCCTCCGTCAAAAGCAAGTGAGGGATCGTAAGAGGTTGGAGCTGTTTACGGGTTTGCAGATTGAAGTTCGTGATGGTCTGAGGGAGAATCAGGATCATATGGATATTATGGATGTTTATGATTAGGTTATGGCTGCACAGGCTGTTTTGGTGGGTTTTAACATGGTTTGGTTATTAGTTTTTTGTATATGGAACTGGCTTGTAATGATGAACACTTTAATGCTCTCAATCGAACAATGGGTATCTATAATCTAAGTTTGTGTTTTATTACGTAATTTGTTTACTATGTCATGAACTTTTGTGATTGAGTAGTTGTTGTTGCTGTCATATCTGATTTTGTTGGTGGAACTATTGCTATGGTCTTTTAAGAATGTGATAAAAAAAAATAGAAATCAGTGATTGTAGTTAAGTTAGGCTTAATCGATTTGATTATCCTGTTTTTCGATAACATTTTGTTAAAGGTTTGTTGGCTAATGAATGTGAAAATGTTGCTGAAGTATAAATGAAAGGAGCAAAAGAAAGTGTTGCTTCTTGTAGACAGCTTTTGTGTGAATTAGATAGTATGCGATTGTCTGCAAGAAATATTGGCTGGTGTTTAGGTCTTTGTTGCTTTGGATTTAATCAAGTTTTGTATTTATGCTTGCTGCAATGTATCATGTGATAATTGTCTTGCTGTTTAGAAGATAGCTGCAAAAATGGCATTTATGTTTGCAAGAACAGTTGGTCGAAAAGCCTTTTATGAGGCTATTTTGGTATTAAGGTCAAGTAGAGATGTGTTAATAGGTAATGGTTTGTTGCTGCATTTTTTTTAGTACAATCAGGCAGTAGGTATGCAAAGCATAAGGTGTGTGTTGTTTAAGGATAATGGTAGGCTAATTAGTTCGTTGGCAGAGCTGTGTGAGAGTTGGAGACAGAATTTGCGAACTGTGGTGTGCTGAGGAAGTTGTCTAAGTTTTGTTGATGTTAAGAGTATTTTTTGAAGAGTTGCCAAGTCTGGGATGGTTTTGGCGTAGGTGAATTTTATATTCTAGTTATTAATATACACAGATGCGTTTGTATTAGATGTTATGCGATAGCTGGTTCATCGATTTGATGATGTGTTAAACTGTTGGTGTCGACTAAGTTAGCATTCTTTGTTTGGTTCATACGTTTATGTTCATGTCATTTTCTTTTCTAGATGTTTCATTGTTCATTGATTTTATATTAACAGTCAGCCTTCAAGCTGGAAATTCTGAGATGTAATATGCTGCATACTTTTGTTGTATGATTGGATTTTAAGTTTTAGGAAATAATCCAAATTATATCATTGGTTGATAGCGTAACGAAGATCAATTTATGTCTGAAGTATCTATAAACTACATTTTTAGATGTTCTGTTGTGCCCAGGTGTGTTCACCATATGACCAGCATTAGTAGGCTTTCCTGTGTTTTGTGCAGAAGCAGTGTTAGTGGTTTCCTGTGTTTTGTGCAGCAGCAGTGTTTATACGTTTTTGTTTCTGGGTGAAGGTCCAAAGTTTAAAGAAATAAATGATTTTAAACCAACCAAATAAATCAATGGATTTTTATTTACATAAGGAAAAGTTACATAAAGAAAATGTTAACAAACATTACTGACTTCTACGGTTTTAATGTGTTATAGTGGGTCTACTTTATACATCATTATTTGCTAAGCTAATAGAATGTGGTAAACATCGTTACTGAAAGAGGAGGCAAAATGAATTAAACTTATGTTGGCGATGCTCTTCTGTCTTGTGCACCTCTCTTCAAGTCATGTAATCAAACCTTTTGTCGTTGTTTGCTGCTGCAACTGGTTTCATTCATTTATAAGTGTATTTGAATGTCTGACAGACAGGTTTATATTGCATTTGTGATCTTTGCTGCACCGAGAACATCAACAGCTTATTTGGCACCTACGGTAGAGACCGGAGGTCTGCAAAAGGGATTGTGGTTTTAGATCTTTAGGAAATCCTTTTTTTAATACTCTTATTCCCCTTTCATACGGAGCTGGTGTAACTTGTATATTCTTGTATTGTGATTGCACTTTCTATTGTGGCTGCAACTTCTGTATGTCCTTTTCTTTTTTGGCACGTGTATCTTAAAATGACAACCTGCAAATGATGGGCGTAGATTCTATTAGCCAAACAAAATAATTATTTAAAACCTAAATTAACGAATACCAGCGACAAATAAACAACCTTAACAAATGAGGCTATAGCAGGAACAAACCGGCAAGTCTCAAAGCAGATAATCAGCAAAACTGAGAAAAACCTACAGGCAAAATATTAAGACGAATCAATCTATATCAACAACAAAACTCCTTTATTTGTTGATTTCAGAAAATATACTTTTAAAGAATAGGTGTAGGAAATATCAAAAAAAAAAAGTTAATGGGTGAAACGGGTATGATTACTTATCTACAATGGCAAATCGTTATTAGTTTTCAAACATATTTACAAACCATAGTAGCATAGCTCCTATTTGATTAAAAAGAGTAAATTTTAATATGGTTAGTGTATAAATTATTTCTATAACAATGATATTGCATAAAAAAAGTAAAATAATCAAGAGGATGCATACCTCGTTATTCTAAAAGGAAATGTTTTTTTCTTCGTGCATACCCATATATTTAATGCAGATAACATGATGAATAGTATACAGCGAAATTCCAAAATCACCTGTGGCACTGATTTTTTTGGTTTCGCACTAATTGTTAAGAGTTTTATTCTATTGGTGATGAGTGCTGCGGTAAAGGCATGCGATAATTTTTTTGCATTCAAAGATGGTAGAAGAGATAACAAAAAACCTAAGGCGTGTGATAAAAAAACAAAATTTGTACCTCAAGGGTGCCCAAAGATTAATTGTTTTTTCTTTATCTGTCAGGGGCAAAAGCTCATGCCTTATACTTTTAAAACTTGCTTTGTTTTTTCATATACGTAAATACAAATATATAAAAGCTACAAATCAACAGTATCATCCAATCACGAACAAAAGCTGGGAAACGGGAAAGGATACTGCAAGGACGTGATTTGGCTCAAACCAGTCATGACAGCATTCTCTTCGGTTTCGCAGCCTTTTTTCAGCAATTGCATTGTGCTGTTCAGTATAATCTTTTATAGAAGTTTAATTATGAGAACGCAAAAAAAAAAAAAAAAAAAAAAGAATAATTATAATCGCAACAGAATACTAACTATTAGTATTGGCAAAAACAAAAATATTAGACATTCTTTGTTGCTCTTATGGTAACGATTTGTTTTTCTACCAAACGTTTTAGGCTTTTTGTCATCTCTTATACCATCTTTGAATGCAAAAATTATATCGGTTGCCTTTGCCATACATAAATAAAAAATACTTTCATTTATTTTTTACTCAAATAGATTGAACCTACGTGAAGAGGTAACTGCTCAAAAAACAGATGTATATTGTCAAAATTATATAATATTATATAATATATATATATATATATATATATATATATATATATATATATATATATACACACACAAAGTTTTAGATTACCTTTTGGGCATCAACTGTATTAATCAACTACAAAACCCACACGCTTATGCATACTGTTGAATCGAGTTACGTATGAAGATCTGGTACAGGCAAAGTGTGCAAAGTCAGGTCATTTGGATCTCTAACTCTACGTTAGCTGGATTGGAGGCAGTTGTTTCTTCTCGCAGAGGAATCTGGTGAAAAGGCATGCATAGAAAGCCACTTTGTGCATTCGGTATGCCTGCAATGCGAATAAAATAAAGGCAAGAAAGCGTAAACTATTAGTAATGACCTTTAGCATGGCTTAATGGCTGAGGTGGGTGCCTCGCTAACACTTGTTTGGTCAATTGTTTGATTTTCAATATATTTAGAATTGTCACCTTAGTTTCAAACAACGATGGGCGTTAGTATCCACACGCTTATGGGTGCTGTTGAATAAAGGTACGCATGAAGATCTGTTGAAGCCAGATTGTGCGAAGCCAGCATATTTGTATCTCCAACTTTACATTAGTTGGATTCGAGGCAGATGTTTCTTCTGCCACAGGAATCTAGTCAAGAGTCGTGAACAGAAAGTGACTTTGTGTACTTGATATGCCTGGGCTGCCAAGAAAATAAAGGCATCAGTAAACATCTGTTTGAGGTAACTGCTAAATTTCGGCCCCTAAAATGCATAGAAATGCAGGGATAAAACATTTGGAAAGAAAATAATGGTAAAAAGCGCAAAGTATTAATAGTGACCTTTAGCAGTTCTAAGAATTGGCTTAATGCTTGAGGCGGGTGTGTCGTTAATACTTGTCTGGTGAATTGTTATCCCGGCCACGAAGAAACTGCGACAACAATAAGAGCTCACATAAGTCATGACCTTTCTTATTCGGAGTGATTTTGAATATAGGCGTTTGGTTCATGCAACCATTTAAAAAAAATATGCACTAAAATAGTGCACAAACATCAGAAAGTCTTCGTCCAGCACACTTTAAGGCACTGTATTATACTTTTGATTATAAATTTCCTATGAATAAGCCAGCCAATGATCGTTGTATCACCTGAGCGAAGGAAATGGTTTGACCATGTACAGCATAGTCACATTTCAAGAGCTGCCAATGAAATCATCGGCACAAAGGTATAAAGGTATAAACCACAAAAGGCTCATTTAATCAACCTTGAAAAGCAACACTAATGCGATAATTTGTACCTACAGTTGGATGGGCCAATGAAGTTCCTGTTAAAGCAGCATTATCAACAGGATTATACAAAATGAGGTCCACATTCGGTGGAACAAATTTTTTTCCCCATGCGCGTTTACACACAGGTGTGCCTACATTTTTTAACAGACACATAAATGTGGACGTTCACTTTTGCCACCATCAGAATATAAAAGATTAGGACGCTCTGAATAGAATAAACAGAAGTAAACAACCACTAACCAATCTGGATATTCATATTAGACCGTTTTAGTCGATGGCTGCTGAAGAAAGTGTTGGTCAACGGCATATGTAAGTCGGTTGCAGCACAATGACGTTTCAGGCGAAATTGCCGGGCTGTTAGCCGCGTATGTTGTACCGAAATATCAGCTGCTGAGAATTGAAAAGACAAAAAAGATAAAGATAAACTCTACATTGCATAAAAAAATAGCACAGAAAATTGTACCAATTATAGAAAAGAAACTAACCTTCGGAAGCACCAAGCGTTGATGTATTGGCAGCTGCATCACAATGATGTTTCAGCCGAAGTTGCAGGGCTGTTAGGCACGTATTTTGTACCGAAATATCAGCTGCCAGCAATTGAAAAGACAAAGCAACACCTAATAAAGTAATTGGTGTAGAAAGTATAAAGGATAAAAGACTAATTTTATCAACCTTGAAAATCAACACTAACGGGATAAATATCCACCTGCAGCTGGACAGGGCAATGAACTTGCTGGTAGAGCAGTACCATCAAGAGAATGGGGCAAAATGGGGGCCACATCCGTTGGCAGATATTTTTCCCCCCTAACGCGTTTACACACAGGTGTGGCTGCATTTTTTAACAGATACGCAAACATGGATGTTCGCTTTTGCCATCAGGAAAATATTTAAAATTAGGACCCTGTGAACAGAGTCAACAGAAGTAAGCAACCACTAACCAATATGGATATTCACATTAGATCGTTTCAGTCGATGGCTGCCAAATAAGCTGTTTGTCGGTGGCACATCTACGCCGGTTGCATCAGAACGACGCTTCAGCGGAACTTGCGGGGCTATTAGGCGCATATTTGCTAGCGAAATATCATCTGCCAAGAATTGAAAAGACAAAAACATAAACATAAACTCTACATTGCATAAAAAATAATACTACAAATTCTACAAACTATATAAAAGAAACTAACATTCGGAAACACCAACACTCAACGTCAAGGAAGGTATGACATTGTGTTTAGTTTCACTTTGCAACGGCGAGTTGCCACAATCATCTATAGTCACCTCGTCATTCATTTTTGGGTTTCGCAAAAGTAGCTTTCTCATATTTTGGGCAAGACGTGTAGCAGTTGGTTTCATTCTAGCATTTGGTTTCATACCTAAAAACATCAACGCAGAGATGGAAGAGCCAACAAAAAATAGATAACCGAAAAACAATGACAAAAACTTTATATGTAATCACTATGCCGAACAACAACGTTTTTAAAGACTCATCAACAAACGTATGAAGCCAATGTCACCAAAAGAAGGCCAAAAGAACCTAGAGATCACTATAAAAGCTAAAACATACTTATTTACACAGAAAAAGTTATTTAAATGCAAAACAGGCAACAACATATCGCAGAAAAACCCTAAACAAAATACACAATCATAAAACCACAATAAATACTATGAAAACAAAAGCGATAGGCCCTAAACAAATACAATTATATCAATTATTATGATGAAATTAACAACAACAACAGAAACAACGAAACACAATAAAAAAACAGAAGCTACAATGAGTGCCTAAATAGATCTTTCACACACAATCAAACCACCCATTTTTTTTTATTTTTTTTTTGATCGGAAAAAAAAGCCGAACATCTAAATCAGATCCAAAAGTGTGGATATAAGCGACCTAATGACTGTGGCAAAAACAAATGGCCTAAAAACAACCACAAACTTAAAAAATTAATAAACACACTATTCATACCACTGTAGCTTCCCTCACAAAGCCCTGTAGCTGGAAAATAACCCACAAAGTCGGATCGGAAAACGCAAAATAACCGTCGGGTAAAGATACTAGAATTAATCATCCCGGATCTCAAGGAAAAGAAGAGTACGTGAGTGAAGGCCAACAGATGGATGACCCAACAGCAAACCCAAACCCGGGCTCAAACGGGTAGCAAAAGCTTTTTGGGTGGGTCGCGCCATAAATGTATAATAGATATAATTGGATCAAAGGAGGCTCGAAAACAAAATAACTAAAATAATAAGATTAGCCCCCTTTGCGATGTTAATATTCCCAATTTTATTAGATCAACGAGTTTACTTTGTTTGACCTCAATTATGCATACAGATATATAAATCACAACATTTCGGAAAAAAAATCCCGTCGCAACGAGAGATAATCAAAACCATGTTGTCAGAATTCTTGACAGAGAGTCGCTTCTCATGGAATGCAAAGATTATTAACTAAACTGAGCCATATAACAAAGTACCTTGAATGAAACTCTTTTTAGAAGGGCTAATTCTACAAGTAGCCCGGTCTATTGAAGGGTTGGCCTTTTATAGCCCCAAATAAGGCGCTTTCTCAAAATAGCCCAAGCAAAAAAGCGACTAAATGTGGGTGCGACACGTGTCACCGTACTTTTTAATCGACTTTACTAGAGCGACTTTTTGATTATTAAGCGACTTTCTATTTTGTTCTTATCTAGCCAAAAGGTCAAACCTCGAAAATTGTTATTTTATTCTTTTTGCTTCTTCCACACCTTCAACGACTTTGTTTTATTTTAAGCGCCTGACGCATGCACTTTGAGCGACATTTTCACCTGACAAGTTTTTTTACTTTTTCCAGTTAACTTTGTGCTATCCAAGTTTTATACTTTTTATATTATTTATACCTTTTATACTTTTATACTTTTATTTTCCAAAAGTAATACAAACAATAATACAAAGAAGTGTATCAAACACTCTTCGTTTAAAACTTCTTTATCTTGATCTGGCAATCAGAGCCACATGAATAAATTCATCCGACGTCGATGAACAATAAATCAAAAACCCAAGTCTAGCAATTAGACACACACAGGCCTGAAGCCCCAGACAACAACCTTTGTTTTCGATTTAGTGCTACGGTAAAGTAATTTTATTCCATCTTAGGAAAAAAAATGGTTACGGGTAGGGTAAGTAATTATCTTTTCAAATTTTTGTTAATCAAATTTAGCTTTAGGATTCCTTGTATTTGATTTTGTTTGTTGGTTTGATTGTTCGAGGGTTATTTAATTATTTTTTTGTTTACCTGCTTATTAAAATGCTTGTGTTTCTCAAATTAGGGTCCTTTTTGTTGTGCTAGTTGTGATTCCATTTTTAGTGAACTGAGTAAAATGTTACATAGTCAGATGGCTGTTCTTGGTGGTGTATATTGTGTAGTTACTGCTCGTGTATTGTATAGTTACTGCTCGTTTTGCAGATTAAAAGATACTGCTTGTGTTGGAGAATACTACTGCTCGATTAAAAGATACTGGTTATGTTGGAGAATACTACTGCTCGGTTGGAGAATACTACTGCTCGATTAATGTAATTTATATTTTCCGTTTAATGTATTTGTAGTTGATGTTTATTGTATTCTAATTTCCAAATCTAGACTTTCATGTAATTTATATAAAAACATATACTATATAAAACACAAATTTAAAACCCCGGGCAAAATTGAAAAAAAAACAGAACTTTTCTTAAACAAAGCACAAGGGCCGAAAGTGTGTGTGTGTCTATATATATATATATATATATATATATATATATAATATATATATATATATAATATATATATATATATATATATATATATTATTTTTTTTACAAAAACCACCTCTAACGTGACGTTAAGGGGCTAACGCAGCCCCTTAACGCCACGTTAACTCAACTCCTCTCATCGGTTAACGCGAAGTTAACATGCGTTAAGGCCAAAAATATAGAATGGATGATAAGTGTGCTAAGGTTTTCATTTGTCTGGAGATGCTGCTGCTCAAAATATATACAACTGGTCATGGTGTACGAAGGAAAATACTCCATGTGTCATACTACTGCTACTGTTTTGTATAGTTAATGCTCGTGTCGGAGATTATGCTGTTGGAGAATACTACTGCTCGGTTAAAAGATACTGCTCGTCTTGGAGAATACTACTACTCGAGTTGGAGATGCTGCTAGTGTATTCTATACTACTGCTCGTGTTGGAGAATACTACTGCTCGATTAAAAGATACTCCTGTTAAAGTAATTGACACTACTGGTTTAAGTGTAACCATATATACATCTCATTATCCAACCTAAATACTAAACATACTAGAAACATAAAAACAACGTCATCCTGAAGACCTGAAGTGTTTCAATGCATTTCAACCCAACTTGTTAGAACCGGAGGTGCTTAGTCAAGCGCTAGCATTCGAGAAGAAAGGCATAAATCCTTCAACTTACAGCATTACGTTTTCTCATGCTGACAAAGTTCCTAAGCAGGCCGGGATATTTGGTGATTGTGGTATTTGGGTTTGTATTTTTTTATACCGCTTAGCTTACGGTAAGTCGTTGGACGTTAAGGATCCTATTCAGGCTGCACTCGCATACCGCGAACAAATGGCTAAGTTTTTTTTCAAACATCGGGTTCGTATTTAGTCATGTATCAAGTATGTTGTAGTATGTCAAAAACAATTGCTGATCATATGATGCCTTTTATATCTCAACTCTTGTTCGATGTCTTTACTGATATATTCGGACAGAAGGACGTTTTATTAAATTTCAAATCATTATCAGTAAGTTTTTATTGCTGTCTTAATTTGCATACCCAAAAGAAACAAGATGGGTTAATATCCTCATATACACGGCCTAAACTATGTCAAGTTGTATGGTTTAATATGCTCATATACACCTACTAAAAAGGATAAGCAATTAGGCCCACACCAATTAAGCCTTGGGAGATCCTGCTGTTGCTTCGGCTGGTAGTTCAGAACATTCTATTGCTGGAGTTATAGACGCTGCTGCTGTTACAGATAAATTTCCTACTGCTAGTGCTAAAATTCCTGCTGCTGAGCCTCATGGAGGTTCTACTGTCGAGAGAAATCGAGAATTGTCCATGATGATGTGAGTCTAGCCGAGGCAAAAATACAACCTAAAACAACACCATCACCTAAACCCCAACCACCTACTCCTCAATGATAACCAGAACCACAAACAAAACAATAGCAAGTAGCACCACCACCTCCAAGAGCTCCTGTCAAAGGACTTAGAATTAGAGAACGTATCCCTACCAAGAAACCTGTTCATGCACATACGCACTCAGGAAATGGTAAGGGAATCATGACTGATTGAAGAAAAGTTTAACGAAGAGGCTAAATTTTGGTTCTTTTTCTTGATCAAATGACAAATGCAAATTGTCATAATCAAAGCAGTCCACAAGCTCTTCATCGCTAACATCTTCCTCTTCTTCAAGCTCAATGTTTTTAAGTTTTCTTTCTTCAACCTTAAGCTTGTTTGATTTACACTTTGATTTTTTCTTCATGTTGCGCTTTGCATAGGCGGCCAACTTCTTCTTCCTCAACTGAGCTAATCTATTGAAATACCCCACAGTAGGATGTGTTTTAGAGGCTGCGGCATTCTCTTGTACATCAGCTGGCAAAAAAAAAATTCAATTGTAAAAAAATAAACACACTATTAGTATATACCAAAACGTATGAAACTGCTTCATTGCTAGAGGAATACATATAATATCCTTTTGCTGACTTTGTTACATGAACACATATAATAGATACATAAAAAAATTAATGCCTTATTCATTGCATGAAATATTTAAAAATAACAAAACATAATAGTAACTAACCTGTCGATGCAACTGATTCATTAGCAGAACCTTCATTTTGTGCGTCCTGCTACTGTTGTGCTTCAGGTTGTTCATATACAGGTTCCAATTGAACTTCGTTAGTTATTGGCTCCATGATTGTTTGAAGAATTAGTCTATAATGAACATAGTAGTGAATGTGTTTGGTGAGTTGTAAAATGGTTCATACCAGGAACATTTAAAGTGCAAAAAATGAATTTGAAGAGTCTGCATATTAATTAGGTAAGTGATAAGATTATGGTGTGAATTTTAAACATTAATGGTGTACACATTTATCCATTCAAGCTATATAGGAAGTTGTTATGTTCATTAGAGCATGTTAATCATTCCCTAAAAAATAATGTAGTGTTAATCAGACTGCTGCTACGAGGCATCACACTGCTGCTGGTGAAATAATAAGCTAAGGTTGATTCTACTGCTGTGTTGATTCATCCCACTACTGGTGAAAATGAAGTTGCTGCTGCTCCTACACATGAATACTCGATTATATATATATATATATATATATATATATATATATATATATATATATATATATATATATTATATATATATATATATATATATATATATATATATATTTGTTTTTTAGTCATAATAAATATAATATTAATTAAGAAAACATAATTCATTTTCTATTTTTTTTAAATACAATTTTTTTTTTGCCTAAATATACTTTCCCCAACAAAAACTATAATTTATGTTTCCTATAAATTGAACGTATAACGCTTACTTTGTCATAATAGAAATTAATGTTTACATAGGAAACCAAGCCAAACTTTAAACAAAAAACAAAACGGTTATAAATACCCGTTTTGTTCAATGGAGTTCAACTTTCAATAATAAAATTAAGGTCCCTAAAATTAAATACCTGTGTTTTTCTGATCCTTTCTTAAATACGTTTACTCCTTAGGGATACTACATAATAACCGTTAGGAACTAAACGGTTCTTAAATACTAAACGTCATTATTAGTTCTTGATGAACTCAAATAAGTACATTTTATTATCATCATTTATCCTATTTATTTGACTTGTTTTATTATATTATATATGAGAATTGATACATTAATGTTTACTTTAGTAATTCTCAGGTAAAAACAAGCATTATGTGAAACTTGGCGATTTTGGACTAATTATGGAGCAAAACAAGCAAGATGTCAAAAGCCTACTGAAATCCAGAAGATCAAGCTCGTTCTACTCCAGATACGCCGCAATATACTTCTAACATACGGCGTATCACTATCAAGATTTCACAAGTTACAATCCAAGACAGCTAAAGTACATGCGCCGCATACAAAGATCAAGATACGCCGCATCTGAAGACGGTGTACGAATATTCCTGAATATATTAATCTTGGACCCCACGCGAAGTTAAGTCAATGCGCCGCATCTATCAACTCAATGCGCCGCATCGATCCCTCAGACAGAAACTATAAATACCCCAAGGTCAGACGAATTTAAGAGACTTTTTGCATAACCCTAGAGCCGAATTCAGACGACCAAGCAGCACAAGACACACCTAAACGAAGATACAAGAGCTGTAAGAAGGTCCTGCATGTATTCAATTCATTAAGTAGTTTTGTTTTATTGTTTTAGTATACTTTAATTCATCAGGATTGATGGGCTTGTGTCATGTGACTACGGAAGATCATGCACTCCCCTTAATATTGCTTTCCCATTAATTAAAGTTTATATGTTGATGTCTTTGGTGACTTTTATTAGTGCATTGATAACCTCTGTGTCTAGCTGAGTCTTGCTTGGGTCGCCATGCCCCTTCCTCGCCTATTTATTAGAGATGCTTAAATAAATAGGATAGACATAAGTAATCATTAAGGGTTTACTCGCCGATAAGATTAGAGCCAATGAGAAAGGTTTAATTATATACACTTCATATAAAACTAGCAATAAAACAAGTGACAAGCTACTTAATTATCAGGACAGGTCTTCTTATTGTCTCGAGTATCTATCTGTGTACGTGTGTGCTAATCGCTGATTCGTGCTCATTAGTTTAGTTTACTATTTAATTATAACCAAACCGTGCCAGTCTCTCAGGCTGAAAACCCCCCTTGCGTTAGATTAGGTTGTATAGCTAACTTAGGATATTAAAATACTGATTAGAATAACTAGATAATACGTTCCACTCTTAGTGATCGACACTCTGCTTACCATTATATTCATACTGACCGGGTACACTGCTCGTTAAGTGTGTGTGTTATTGATAAGTCGGCTAAATATAAATTTAAAACTTGAGTAGGCATTAATACTGCTAAACCGCAACGACACACGCGCGCATCAAGTTTTTGGCGCCGCTGCCGGGGAGTGAATTGTTATTATCTGTTAATTTGATTTAATATGTTAATTAGGTTTTTCTTTTTAGTTTTTTTTTAGATTCTAACCACTAATGTTATATTAGATAGATTGCATTCATTGTATAATTTGCATATTTTCTGTTTTTGTTTGTTTTCTGTAATTTTTGTTTTGTTTGTTTTTATTTTTGTTTTTCTTTTTCTATTTTTCTGCATTCTGCTGTCGTTGTATTGTGCTGATACAAACGATACGGCGCATCTTCTTCCATAAGATGCGGCGTATTGCGTTTAATTTTTATAAAATACAACGCGTTTAATAAATTCGAGTACGACGCATCTTTCCCCAAGATACGGCGTATTCTGTTTTTAATAAGAAATTTTTCTAAACCCTAACGCCATACGACGCATCTGTTTTCACAGATACGGCGTATTTTCTATATAAATTAAAAACAGTTTTTCGAATTATTAAACAGAAGCGACGCATCGATCTTTATCGATACGGCGCATCTACTAAATCAAAAATCTTGTATTTTGAGACGTAACGAAAATACGGCGCATTAGCTTTTGTTAATACGACGCATTTAATTTAATAAATATAATTGATTTTTGATATTCACTTTGATCGTTTCACTTCTCTCGTGCACAAGTTAGTTTACTTTCAGAATAAATGATGGCTTAAGCATCACTATGGAAGATTACATTCTGAACCTAACCAAGAGATGCTAGCTGGAGTGATCAAACCTTCGATGACTGGAAAAATTCCAGGAAACGTTGCGGAGCTATACGGTAACATCTTTCGGATGAAAGAAGAATGATGGCACGTAACAAGAACAAAATAAGGAGCTGAACGTGAGTCTAACTTGAAGACTCTGGAATAAAGACAAGTGCTGACCGGGAGACAACCCGGAAGAAAATTTTTTTACTTTTCTGTTCTGTGTCGAGTCTGTCAGACCTGCAGAAGATGCGGCGCATCTCCATCATAAGATGCGACGCATCACCTGCACTGGTCATATCTTATTTCATTTTCTGCATTTTTATTTTTGACTTTAAAACTTTCTGTCAGTTTATTTCATGCGGCGCATCCCTGGTTAAGGATGCGACGCATCTTTTATTCTGATTCGTATTTATTCCAGGCTCGATACGGCGTATCTTCTTCCATAAGATACGGCGTATCGACTGACCTGATGATTTACAGTTTAATTTTTTAGGTTTTATTTTTACTAACTACTAATGTATTATGCAAGTTCGAACCTTCTTAACTCAGGTGTGTTAAAGTCTAAATGGTATTATAGATTCCTGCATTTTTTTTGTGGATACATCATCTATGAAGCTTAAACGTTCTAATCCACAAGAAAGTTGATTTTTGCTCTTATACGAATAATGGAGGATCATACCGAGCAAATCTCAGGGGAGTTTTTCTGTTCTAATTCTTTTATTTTCCAGTTTTTAACCTTTGACGCAACAACGAGGACGTTGTTTAACTTAAGTGGGGGGATGGAGAATTAGAACACTTACTTGTCCTAAACTTTTTCAAAATATGCTTAAAATGCGCTTAATATATCAAAATTTAAAATTTTTTAGCATGTTTTTGTTTAAAGTCTAAATTACATAACCACACACATAACTCTATTCTTTCAAAAATATTAAAAATTTAGTGTGCCGGTGACTTGTAAACTTTAGAACTTGGCTTGTATACTATTCGAGACCACCATAATAAATATTATCTATATAATTGCAGTGACTTGTCTAAATTGGTAAATTTCTAGTATTACACCCAAATAGCCTTTATCTGTTATGTGATATTAACTAACTACACTGGTTAGTTAACCCCCGTATAAACCCTTTGTTTACTCTCACTTTTAGAGTAAGATACCCCTAGAAAAACCCTCAGAGCCATTCCTTTCGTTTCTTACACCTTTGTTATAATGTTTCGATACACCCTTACACCTTAGCCTACCCTGTAGATTAAAATCCGTGGTTAATTGCTTTAGGCAAAGTGTGTTTCCTTACATTACCTGTGTTCGCGTGCGTAATTCATTATCTTTGGTTAGGTAGGGAAATTGCACAATGCAATTGGTATGAAAGTAAATATTGTATAACTTTTAGTTTATTTTTCGTGTGTTTGCTACTTTCACTATTACAGTTATTTCTGAAAGATGAAGAGTATGGAAAAATTATCCGGAAAAATAGTGATAGAAAAGTTGTGAAATTTTACACATATATGTTAAAGTTTAAAAAAAAAAAAAAAATCGAAAAAATAGAAAAAAAAAAAGAAAAAGGAAAAGTTGGAAGTTTGTTTTAACCAACTTATGTAAAGTTTTGTGTTAAGTGGGAGATATCACCACTATTTGTTGTTGTATATTATATTTATGGATTGAATGGGAGTTGGCCGTTATGGGAACGCCAACTAAGGTTATTCTTTGATTGAGATTTTGTTGAGTATAATTCGTGTCTACCTAAAGCGTGTGTTTCAAGTGTTAAAGCGTGAGTTATTCAATGATATGAGTCTTATTCATGGGATGGTTGGGAAAGTGATTAACCACACTTAGGATTTTAATTTATCTGTTTTGTTTATTTTTCATTTTACACCAATTTTTATCCCAAATATTATCCATACCCTATATCATTCTTCATCCAAACCTTTGATTTATTGAGATTAGGGATTTGAGCAATCTTAAGTATCGTAGTCGTGGATTCGGCTATGTATTTATGATTTTGTCGCCCTTTTTGATATAATATTATTGGTGAAGATTACTTGGTCCTATCTTTAGCCTATTCGAGTTAAGGATTTGAGCAATTGCAAGTATCGTGGTCGTGGATTCGATCATGTATTTGTAATTTTGTCGCCTTTTCTGGAATGTGAGATCGATAGAGATTAAAAAGGATGATCAACCCTTAACCAACAAACCCTTTTTACCGCTTTAGACTTGTTACTCCTTGGCTTTAGTGGGGGAGATGCGTATACTTGCCAAGCCTATGATATAATATTCGTCACGACTAAGCAACTAAACGATTTAGAATTGTTTTACATTAAAAATTATTTTGGTTTCTACTTCGTTAAGTGTTTGGTTGTGTGATTATGACAAAACGAATACGTGCTTAAATATAAAAATAAATCCTAATATCTTTTAGGATACATTTTCATTTGATTAATTCTAAGGTTTACTTGGGGACAAGTAAAGTTCAAGTGGGGGGATATTTGATGAACTCAAATAAGTACATTTTATTATCATCATTTATCCTATTTATTTGACTTGTTTTATTATATTATATATGAGAATCGATACATTAATGTTTACTTTAGTAATTCTCAGGTAAAAACAAGCATTATGTGAAACTTGGCGATTTTGGACTAATTATGGAGCAAAACAAGCGAGATGTCAAAAGCCTACTGAAATCTAGAAGATCAAGCTCGTTTTACTCCAGATACGCCGCAATATACTTCTAACATACGGCGTATCACTATCAAGATTTCACAAGTTACAATCCAAGACAGCTAAAGTACATGCGTCGCATACAAAGATCAAGTTACGCCGCATCTGAAGACGGTGTACGAATATTCCAGAATATATTAATCTTGGACCCCACGCGAAGTTAAGTCAATGCGCCGCATCTATCAACTTAATGCGCCGCATCGATCCCTCAGACAGAAACTATAAATACCCCAAGGTCAGACGAATTTAAGAGACTTTTTGCATAACCCTAGAGCCGAATTCAGACGACCAAGCAGCACAAGACACACCTAAACGAAGATACAAGAGCTGTAAGAAGGTCCTGCATGTATTCAATTCATTAAGTAGTTTTGTTTTATTGTTTTAGTACACTTTAATTCATCAGGATTGATGGGCTTGTGTCATGTGACTACGGAAGATCATGCACTCCCCTTAATATTGCTTTCCCATTAATTAAGTTTATATGTTGATGTCTTTGGTGACTTTTATTAGTGCATTGATAACCTCTGTGTCTAGCTGAGTCTTGCTTGGGTCGCCATGCCCCTTCCTCGCCTATTTATTAGAGACGCTTAAATAAATATGATAGATATAAGTAATCATTAAGGGTTTACTCGCCGATAAGATTAGAGCCAACGAGAAAGGTTTAATTATATACACTTCATATAAAACTAGCAATAAAACAAGTGACAAGCTACTTAATTATCAGGACAGGTCTTCTTATTGTCTCGAGTATCTATCTGTGTACGTGTGTGCTAATCGCTGATTCGTGCTCATTAGTTTAGTTTACTATTTAATTATAACCAAACCGTGCCAGTCTCTCAGGCTGAAAACCCCCCTTGCGTTAGATTAGGTTGTATAGCTAACTTAGGATATTAAAATACTGATTAGAATAACTAGATAATACGTTCCACTCTTAGTGATCGACACTCTGCTTACCATTATATTCATACTGACCGGGTACACTGCTCGTTAAGTGTGTGTGTTATTGATAAGTCGGCTAAATATAAATTTAAAACTTGAGTAGGCATTAATACTGCTAAACCGCAACGAAATAAATCCGCTTTCTTTCATTCCTAGCATCACATAATAACAAAAAAACTAGAAAAATAACTTCTCCCTAAAGAGAATGGCTTCTAAGTTTCCATTAGTTGATCAAATTTCAGAAGAGGCTCGTTCCGGTAGGATGCATAGAGTGCTCAGTGTTGTTTTTGAAACAGAAAGAATGGCCAACAGATCTGACGAAAAAGATTACACCAAGAAGATCCTAGAACTGAAAGAACGTGTGAAGAAAAGACACGATTTAATGATGGAGTTGGAACAGTTTGCGAGCATTAAGGGCGTATTCCAGGAACAATTTGAATGTCTCGTGTCGGAAGAGAAAGAAGATTTGAAAGAAATTGAATTCCTGACTGAAAGGCGTCGGGCAAGTGGAAAGCGTTCACACCAGAAGACTAAAATGTTGAAAACGCTAAGCGATTGGAAGTGATTTTACGTAATGTGTACTGTCTACGTTTAATTAGAATGATGTTAACATTTCCCGTTGTTATTATCTGAATCTTTTATGAATTTTTGCATGGTGGTTTTAATTATCTTTAGCGAAATCTTTATTTACTTGTTATTATTATTATTTTTTATTGTACATTTATTTTATTTTTATTTTTTTTAACACGACGTTTTTTGTAGTGTAAATAATTTGTTAAAGATTGTTTTGATATATATGATATACGCCTATACCTCAATGAGTTACTAATTTATCTTGAGGAATTACGTAACATGTTACAAAATTGATAGTGTAACTTAATATATCCATAAATAGCATAGGATATCCTGGTAGATTTTTATTCGGTCCCGCCCTTAAGGACGTTTTTCACTGTCAAAGCAAGCCTGACACAACTTAAGTCATCATGCCACTTGGAGCTTAGAGTTTTATTTTAGTGGGATAAGATGTGAATAAGTTAAAGGACAAAGAATCCATCAAGCTAGATGGGTTAATTACCAAGTCGCTTATCTAACCCAAACAGTCGATTAACAGACTATTCATCATGCCGCTTCCCTACACATTGAAATGACCAGACAGACTACTTTATGTCAAATCCAACATGCCCTAAAGATTTAGTCAAACTCCCTGTTCAAACCCAATAAGGAGTAAAGATTTAGTCACGGTCACTGTTCACCCCATTAACAACTAATACATCTAACAATATCGGGCTAAACACGTGTATTTTTTCCGCTCGCCTAGGTACCACCCAACAAGTCGTTTACGAGACTCTTCTCCCAGTTTTCAATTGTTTACATAAAAAATAAAAATAATAATAAATGTAGTTCTGACAATAGCGGGCTAAACACGTGTATTTTTTTCCGCTCGCCTACGTACCACCCAACAAGTCGTTTACGAGACTCTTTTCCCGGTTTTTAATTGTTTCCATAAAAAATAAAAATAATAGTAAATGTAGTTCTGACTTAGCAACAGTTTGCAACAGTTTGCTTTAGTATCTGTTATATATAGATATCTACTCAAATGAATATACCACCATATACAAATAACAAAATTATCACATAAAACAAGGTTGTTTACCAATCCCACAATATAAACTTGTTTACCATACATGATAACCATATAAAGTTGTTTACCATCTAACAAAAACTTGAAACTGTTTACCATAACCAAGGTCTTCACTGAATGTCAAAACGTCATTTGCTGATGACCGTCATTTACATAGTTGGTGTTAATCTAATCTTGTGTTACATGTTGATTGTTGTTTTTTTTAGTATGTGATTAATTGCATAAAGTGTACATATTTCAGCCAGACATTTCATTTGCCATTAGGCTTGCAGAGAGAGGGGCAAAATAGTATCGTAATCTTTTGTAAAAGGTGTTTAAAAGCGACTTATAGTACATGGGGTTGAATGTATAAGTGGCAATTTAGTCTCGTAATCGACTCTAAAGAGGTTCAAATGCGAAATAATCCACTCGAAAAGTAGTAGCCGAACCAATTAGTAACGTAAGCGACATTATAGGCAACTATAAATGGGTTCATAAGCGACTTTAAAAAATCCACTACAATAGTACAGGTTGCAAATTAGTATCGTAAGCGACTTAAAACGGATTTATATGCGACATTATAAAATCCACTACAATAGTACACGTTGCATATTAGTATCGTACGCGACTTAAAACGGCTTGACATGCGACTTTATAAAATCCATCAAAATATACCCATGGAATGCAACCATGAATGCAAACAAGGGGTAACATGATAGTCGCTTAATCGGCTTCGTAGGTGTATTTAAGCGATTTAGTAAAAAGTGAGATGTAATGATGACGCTAGTCTAATAACTGCCATGATGACTTTTGCAGAAAAAAAAAGGCGGGAAAGTAGTCGCGTAAGCTACCTATTACGGGTAAGGTGACCGACTTTCTTAAATAAAAGGCTACTATGCTAGTGGGCTTGTAGTGTAAATATTTTCTTCAAGTTTTTTGTTGTGTACTGTATTTTTGATTGTCAAAATTTTATTTTGCATGTGATTTCTAAAAGATTGTTGTCTATGACTTTAAAAAAATACAACGTTTTTCATTTTAAAACGTTATGATACCAATAATTGAAAATTACTACAAGTTTTTAAGTCAATTATAACTAAAAAGATAAAAAAAAAAAAGAAAAAAAGAAAAAAAAAAGAGAGAAAATAAAAACAAAAAGTTGAAAATACAACGTTTATGTACGTTTATTAAGACAAACTACGAATGCCAAATGGACATAAACGATCGAACTAAAATGAATATAGACAAACGAACGTAATTTATATAAGTGTTGTTCTGTTTTAACTAACTAACTTTAAAATCATACAATTAAACGACGTGACTAAACGTTCAGTTCGTTTGCAACACTACTTGTTACTCGATACTGTGTCTCGATGTTATCATTAATTATATATACAAACATCCACCCATTCGAGTCGTCATCCACCAAAGTTTCTTAATTCGAGTCGTATGATAGCTTGAAATGAGTACACAGATATCTACCCAGTTATAACATAAGCAGTAGAAACTCTGTCCAGCAGTAGTATCTTCAACGCCTAGCAGTAGTATCGAATTGTATCTAGCAATAGTATCCAGCAGTAATATGAAATACAGTATCCAATTGTATCTACCAGTAGTGTCCAGCAGTATTATTATTAATTTTACGCTTCAATCTGGTTTCAGCATTCGTCATCGAGCGTTCCGAACTGGTGATTGCGCGTAATGTATTCTTTGAAGGAATTCTTTGTTTATAATTTTTTTATTTCAAGGACTTGTCCGTCATTATAGTTAATGTGAGGGGGCTTTTGTGACTAAATGCTGAGTTCTTTAGTTTCTTCCTCTTCTATAAAAGGTTATTACAACGAAAAAAGGCAAAACCAGTACCACAATATAAAGTTGTTTACCGTCTAACAAAAAACTTCAAATTGTTTACCATAACCAAACTATTCAGTCAATGACAAAACGTCATTTGCTGATGACCGTCATTTACATAGTTGGTGTTAATTCAGGTATGTACTCACACAATACGTGGGATAGCAAGCAGCGTCAAGAAGGTCATCCCACGGCCTAGACATGTTCTTAAATGACTACTAATAGCAGTTAGTCGTTCTTAAATGACGACTAATAACCCTAAACCATATTGATGTACAAATCCCATTCCTATAAACACCCTTCCATAACATCCTCGAGCGTCCTTTCGAGCAATACGGTGAATTTCAAACCGTTCTTGTTTCGAAAGGGGTCTCGTCTACCCGCCCTTCATCGTTCTATTACACCTATTCCCAATACCACTGACCTGGAAAGCCTAACAACCTCTTTGGCTCCAGTTAGCCATCAAAGTGGTAAAAAATGGGTATGTTTATTGGTTGATCAATAAGGCAACCTTAGGGGCACGAAAGGGTGATATATAATGGGAAGAAGACTTTTGGCTATCAATAGGTACAAATCGTACATCGGTTTGCAAAGGATTTATGGACAGCCTACTTGATTTGCCCAAAAGTCATAAAAGAGCTTATTACCTCAGGCTAGTGGTTCTACACCCGATGTTCGCTCGATAAGTTTGATGTATAGTGTCTGGAGCGAAAGATTGTGGTAAGGGCTGCCAACATCAAGCCGGGGCAGCATATACCCTGATGGACTGCGCATGAAACGCACCGCGTCTAAGCGGGTTCATAGTGAAGCAACAAAGCAGTTTAGTAAGAGAAAAGACTCTACAACGACAAGCAACAAATCAGTTTAGTGAGAGAAAAGAATGTATATTATTTGGAAAATTAAATTATGCCAGTTGTACAAAAAATGTGGTTGAATAATGTATATTAAATTGAATTTATGAAGATTTTATCTTTATTTATTTTTGTTTGTAAGTATTGTTATTTCTTTGTAAGTTTTGCAATGATTCAACTGCTTCGGCTAGAGCAGAGGCATATTAGATACATTGTAGGGAGTAGTTAAAATTATTGGGTATAAAGAGATGGTAAGTTTTTAAAATCAAAACTATGGGTATCTTTAATCTAATCTTTTGTTACATGTTGATTGTTGTTTTTTTTAGTATGTGATTAATTGCATAAAGTGTACATATTTCAGCCAGACATTTCATTTGCCATTAGGCTTGAAGAGAGAGGGGAAAAATAGTATCGTAATCTTTTGTAAAAGGTGTTTAAAAGCGACTTATAGTACATGGGATTGAATGTATAAGTGGCAATTTAGTCTCGTAATCGACTCTAAAGAGGTTCAAATGCGAAATAATCCACTCGAAAAGTAGTAGCCGAACCAATTAGTAACGTAAGCGACATTATAGGCAACTATAAATGGGTTCATAAGCGACTTTAAAAAAATCCACTACAATAGTACAGGTTGCAAATTAGTATCGTAAGCGACTTAAAACGGATTTATATGCGACATTATAAAATCCACTACAATAGTACACGTTGCATATTAGTATCGTACGCGACTTAAAACGGCTTGACATGCGACTTTATAAAATCCATCAAAATATACCCATGGCATGCAACCATGAATGCAAACAAGGGTTAACATGATAGTCGCTTAATCGGCTTCGTAGGTGTATTTAAGCAATTTAGTAAAAAGTGGGATGTAATGATGACGCTAGTCTAATAACTGCCATGATGACTTTTGCAGAAAAAAAAAGACGGGAAAGTAGTCGCGTAAGCTACCTATTACGGGTAAGGTGACCGAATTTCTTAAATAAAAGGCTACTATGCTAGTGGGCTTGTAGTGTAAATATTTCCTTCAAGTTTTTTGTTGTGTACTGTATTTTTGATTGTCAAAATTTTATTTTGCATGTGATTTCTAAAAGATTGTTGTCTATGACTTTAAAAAAATACAACGTTTTTTCATTTTAAAACGTTATGATACCAATAATTGAAAATTACTACAAGTTTTTAAGTCAATTATAACTAAAAAGATAAAAAAAAAAAAAAAGAAAAAAAAAAAAAACAAGAAAAAAAAAGAGAGAAAATAAAAACAAAAAGTTGAAAATACAACGTTTATGTACGTTTATTAAGACAAACTACGAATGCCAAATGGACATAAACGATCGAACTAAAATGAATATAGACAAACGAACGTAATTTATATAAGTGTTGTTCTGTTTTAACTAACTAACTTTAAAATCATACAATTAAACGACGTGACTAAACGTTCAGTTCGTTTGCAACACTACTTGTTACTCGATACTGTGTCTCGATGTTATCATTAATTATATATACAAACATCCACCCATTCGAGTCGTCATCCACCAAAGTTTCTTAATTTGAGTCGTATGATAGCTTGAAATGAGTACACAGATATCTACCCAGTTATAACATAAGCAGTAGAAACTCTGTCCAGTAGTAGTATCTTCAACGCCTAGCAGTAGTATCGAATTGTATCTAGCAATAGTATCCAGCAGTAATATGAAATACAGTATCCAATTGTATCTACCAGTAGTGTCCAGCAGTATTATTATTAATTTTACGCTTCAATCTGGTTTCAGCACTCGTCATCGAGCGTTCCGAACTGGTGATTGCGCGTAATGTATTCTTTGAAGGAATTCTTTGTTTATAATTTTTTTATTTCAAGGACTTGTCCGTCATTATAGTTAATGTGAGGGGGCTTTTGTGACTAAATGCTGAGTTCTTTAGTTTCTTCCTCTTCTATAAAAGGTTATTACAACGAAAAAAGGCAAAACCAGTACCACAATATAAAGTTGTTTACCATCTAACAAAAAACTTCAAATTGTTTACCATAACCAAACTATTCAGTCAATGACAAAACGTCATTTGCTGATGACCGTCATTTACATAGTTGGTGTTAATTCAGGTATGTACTCACACAGTACGTGGGATAGCAAGCAGCGTCAAGAGGGTCATCCCACGGCCTAGACATGTTCTTAAATGACTACTAATAGCAGTTAGTCGTTCTTAAATGACGACTAATAACCCTAAACCATATTGATGTACAAATCCCATTCCTATAAACACCCTTCCATAACATCCTCGAGCGTCCTTTCGAGCAATACGGTGAATTTCAAACCGTTCTTGTTCCGAAAGGGGTCTCGTCTACCCGCCCTTCATCGTTCTATTACACCTATTCCCAATACCACTGACCTGGAAAGCCTAACTACCTCTTAGGCTCCAGTTAGCCATCAAAGTGGTAAAAAACGGGTATGTTTAATGGTTGATCAATAAGGCAACCTTAGGGGCACGAAAGGGTGATATATAATGGGAAGAAGACTTTTGGCTATCAATAGGTACAAATCGTACATCGGTTTGCAAAGGATTTATGGACAGCCTACTTGATTTGCCCAAAAGTCATAAAAGAGCTTATTACCTCAGGCTAGTGGTTCTACACCCGATGTTCGCTCGATAAGTTTGATGTATAGTGTCTGGAGCGAAAGATTGTGGTAAGGGCTGCCAACATCAAGCCGGGGCAGCATATACCCTGATGGACTGCGCATGAAACGCACCGCGTCTAAGCGGGTTCATAGTGAAGCAACAAAGCAGTTTAGTGAGAGAAAAGACTCTACAACGTCAAGCAACAAATCAGTTTAGTGAGAGAAAAGAATGTATATTATTTGGAAAATTAAATTATGCCAGTTGTACAAAAAATGTGGTTGAATAATGTATATTAAATTGAATTTATGAAGATTTTATCTTTATTTATTTTTGTTTGTAAGTATTGTTATTTCTTTGTAAGTTTTGCAATGATTCAACTGCTTCGGCTAGAGCAGAGGCATATTAGATACATTGTAGGGAGTAGTTAAAATTATTGGGTATAAAGAGATGGTAAGTTTTTAAAATCAAAACTATGGGTATCTTTAATCTAATCTTTTGATACATGTTGATTGTTGTTTTTTTAGTATGTGATTAATTGCATAAAGTGTACATATTTCAGCCAGACATTTCATTTGCCATTAGGCTTGAAGAGAGAGGGGAAAAATAGTATCGTAATCTTTTGTAAAAGGTGTTTAAAAGCGACTTATAGTACATGGGATTGAATGTATAAGTGGCAATTTAGTCTCGTAATCGACTCTAAAGAGGTTCAAATGCGAAATAATCCACTCGAAAAGTAGTAGCCGAACCAATTAGTAACGTAAGCGACATTATAGGCAACTATAAATGGGTTCATAAGCGACTTTAAAAAAATCCACTACAATAGTACAGGTTGCAAATTAGTATCGTAAGCGACTTAAAACGGATTTATATGCGACATTATAAAATCCACTACAATAGTACACGTTGCATATTAGTATCGTACGCGACTTAAAACGGCTTGACATGCGACTTTATAAAATCCATCAAAATATACCCATGGCATGCAACCATGAATGCAAACAAGGGGTAACATGATAGTCGCTTAATCGGCTTCGTAGGTGTATTTAAGCGATTTAGTAAAAAGTGGGATGTAATGATGACGCTAGTCTAATAACTGCCATGATGACTTTTGCAGAAAAAAAAAGACGGGAAAGTAGTCGCGTAAGCTACCTATTACGGGTAAGGTGACCGAATTTCTTAAATAAAAGGCTACTATGCTAGTGGGCTTGTAGTGTAAATATTTCCTTCAAGTTTTTTGTTGTGTACTGTATTTTTGATTGTCAAAATTTTATTTTGCATGTGATTTCTAAAAGATTGTTGTCTATGACTTTAAAAAAATACAACGTTTTTTCATTTTAAAACGTTATGATACCAATAATTGAAAATTACTACAAGTTTTTAAGTCAATTATAACTAAAAAGATAAAAAAAAAAAGAAAAAAAAAAAAAAAAAAAAAAAAAAAACAAGAAAAAAAAAAGAGAGAAAATAAAAACAAAAAGTTGAAAATACAACGTTTATGTACGTTTATTAAGACAAACTACGAATGCCAAATGGACATAAACGATCGAACTAAAATGAATATAGACAAACGAACGTAATTTATATAAGTGTTGTTCTGTTTTAACTAACTAACTTTAAAATCATACAATTAAACGACGTGACTAAACGTTCAGTTCGTTTGCAACACTACTTGTTACTCGATACTGTGTCTCGATGTTATCATTAATTATATATACAAACATCCACCCATTCGAGTCGTCATCCACCAAAGTTTCTTAATTTGAGTCGTATGATAGCTTGAAATGAGTACACAGATATCTACCCAGTTATAACATAAGCAGTAGAAACTCTGTCCAGCAGTAGTATCTTCAACGCCTAGCAGTAGTATCGAATTGTATCTAGCAATAGTATCCAGCAGTAATATGAAATACAGTATCCAATTGTATCTACCAGTAGTGTCCAGCAGTATTATTATTAATTTTACGCTTCAATCTGGTTTCAGCACTCGTCATCGAGCGTTCCGAACTGGTGATTGCGCGTAATGTATTCTTTGAAGGAATTCTTTGTTTATAATTTTTTTATTTCAAGGACTTGTCCGTCATTATAGTTAATGTGAGGGGGCTTTTGTGACTAAATGCTGAGTTCTTTAGTTTCTTCCTCTTCTATAAAAGGTTATTACAACGAAAAAAGGCAAAACCAGTACCACAATATAAAGTTGTTTACCATCTAACAAAAAACTTCAAATTGTTTACCATAACCAAACTATTCAGTCAATGACAAAACGTCATTTGCTGATGACCGTCATTTACATAGTTGGTGTTAATTCAGGTATGTACTCACACAGTACGTGGGATAGCAAGCAGCGTCAAGAGGGTCATCCCACGGCCTAGACATGTTCTTAAATGACTACTAATAGCAGTTAGTCGTTCTTAAATGACGACTAATAACCCTAAACCATATTGATGTACAAATCCCATTCCTATAAACACCCTTCCATAACATCCTCGAGCGTCCTTTCGAGCAATACGGTGAATTTCAAACCGTTCTTGTTCCGAAAGGGGTCTCGTCTACCCGCCCTTCATCGTTCTATTACACCTATTCCCAATACCACTGACCTGGAAAGCCTAACTACCTCTTAGGCTCCAGTTAGCCATCAAAGTGGTAAAAAACGGGTATGTTTAATGGTTGATCAATAAGGCAACCTTAGGGGCACGAAAGGGTGATATATAATGGGAAGAAGACTTTTGGCTATCAATAGGTACAAATCGTACATCGGTTTGCAAAGGATTTATGGACAGCCTACTTGATTTGCCCAAAAGTCATAAAAGAGCTTATTACCTCAGGCTAGTGGTTCTACACCCGATGTTCGCTCGATACGTTTGATGTATAGTGTCTGGAGCGAAAGATTGTGGTAAGGGCTGCCAACATCAAGCCGGGGCAGCATATATCCTGATGGACTGCGCATGAAACGCACCGCGTCTAAGCGGGTTCATAGTGAAGCAACAAAGCAGTTTAGTGAGAGAAAAGACTCTACAACGTCAAGCAACAAATCAGTTTAGTGAGAGAAAAGAATGTATATTATTTGGAAAATTAAATTATGCCAGTTGTACAAAAAATGTGGTTGAATAATGTATATTAAATTGAATTTATGAAGATTTTATCTTTATTTATTTTTGTTTGTAAGTATTGTTATTTCTTTGTAAGTTTTGCAATGATTCAACTGCTTCGGCTAGAGCAGAGGCATATTAGATACATTGTAGGGAGTAGTTAAAAATTATTGGGTATAAAGAGATGGTAAGTTTTTAAAATCAAAACTATGGGTATCTTTAATCTAATCTTTTGTTACATGTTGATTGTTGTTTTTTTTAGTATGTGATTAATTGCATAAAGTGTACATATTTCAGCCAGACATTTCATTTGCCATTAGGCTTGAAGAGAGAGGGGAAAAATAGTATCGTAATCTTTTGTAAAAGGTGTTTAAAAGCGACTTATTGTACATGGGATTGAATGTATAAGTGGCAATTTAGTCTCGTAATCGACTCTAAAGAGGTTCAAATGCAAAATAATCCACTCGAAAAGTAGTAGCCGAACCAATTAGTAACGTAAGCGACATTATAGGCAACTATAAATGGGTTCATAAGCGACTTTAAAAAAATCCACTACAATAGTACAGGTTGCAAATTAGTATCGTAAGCGACTTAAAACGGATTTATATGCGACATTATAAAATCCACTACAATAGTACACGTTGCATATTAGTATCGTACGCGACTTAAAACGGCTTGACATGCGACTTTATAAAATCCATCAAAATATACCCATGGCATGCAACCATGAATGCAAACAAGGGGTAACATGATAGTCGCTTAATCGGCTTCGTAGGTGTATTTAAGCGATTTAGTAAAAAGTGGGATGTAATGATGACGCTAGTCTAATAACTGCCATGATGACTTTTGCAGAAAAAAAAAGACGGGAAAGTAGTCGCGTAAGCTACCTATTACGGGTAAGGTGACCGAATTTCTTAAATAAAAGGCTACTATGCTAGTGGGCTTGTAGTGTAAATATTTCCTTCAAGTTTTTTGTTGTGTACTGTATTTTTGATTGTCAAAATTTTATTTTGCATGTGATTTCTAAAAGATTGTTGTCTATGACTTTAAAAAAATACAACGTTTTTTCATTTTAAAACGTTATGATACCAATAATTGAAAATTACTACAAGTTTTTAAGTCAATTATAACTAAAAAGATTAAAAAAAAAAGAAAAAAAGAAAAAAAAAAAAAAAAAAAAAAAAAAAAAAAAAAAAAAAAAAAAAAAAGAGAGAAAATAAAAACAAAAAGTTGAAAATACAACGTTTATGTACGTTTATTAAGACAAACTACGAATGCCAAATGGACATAAACGATCGAACTAAAATGAATATAGACAAACGAACGTAATTTATATAAGTGTTGTTCTGTTTTAACTAACTAACTTTAAAATCATACAATTAAACGACGTGACTAAACGTTCAGTTCGTTTGCAACACTACTTGTTACTCGATACTGTGTCTCGATGTTATCATTAATTATATATACAAACATCCACCCATTCGAGTCGTCATCCACCAAAGTTTCTTAATTTGAGTCGTATGATAGCTTGAAATGAGTACACAGATATCTACCCAGTTATAACATAAGCAGTAGAAACTCTGTCCAGCAGTAGTATCTTCAACGCCTAGCAGTAGTATCGAATTGTATCTAGCAATAGTATCCAGCAGTAATATGAAATACAGTATCCAATTGTATCTACCAGTAGTGTCCAGCAGTATTATTATTAATTTTACGCTTCAATCTGGTTTCAGCACTCGTCATCGAGCGTTCCGAACTGGTGATTGCGCGTAATGTATTCTTTGAAGGAATTCTTTGTTTATAATTTTTTTATTTCAAGGACTTGTCCGTCATTATAGTTAATGTGAGGGGGCTTTTGTGACTAAATGCTGAGTTCTTTAGTTTCTTCCTCTTCTATAAAAGGTTATTACAACGAAAAAAGGCAAAACCAGTACCACAATATAAAGTTGTTTACCATCTAACAAAAAACTTCAAATTGTTTACCATAACCAAACTATTCAGTCAATGACAAAACGTCATTTGCTGATGACCGTCATTTACATAGTTGGTGTTAATTCATGTATGTACTCACACAGTACGTGGGATAGCAAGCAGCCTCAAGAGGGTCATCCCACGGCCTGGACATGTTCTTAAATGACTACTAATAGCAGTTACTCGTTCTTAAATGACGACTAATAACCCTAAACCATATTGATGTACAAATCCCATTCCTATAAACACCCTTCCATAACATCCTCGAGCGTCCTATCGAGCAATACGGTGAATTTCAAACCGTTCTTGTTCCGAAAGGGGTCTCGTCTACCCGCCTTTCATCGTTCTATTACACCAATTCCCAATACCACTGACCTGGAAAGCCTAACTACCTCTTAGGCTCCAGTTAGCCATCAAAGTGGTAAAAAACGGGTATGTTTAATGGTTGATCAATAAGGCAACCTTAGGGGCACGAAAGGGTGATATATAATGGGAAGAAGACTTTTGGCTATCAATAGGTACAAATCGTACATCGGTTTGCAAAGGATTTATGGACAGCCTACTTGATTTGCCCAAATGTCATAAAAGAGCTTATTACCTCAGGCTAGTGGTTCTACACCCGATGTTCGCTCGATAAGTTTGATGTATAGTGTCTGGAGCGAAAGATTGTGGTAAGGGCTGCCAACATCAAGCCGGGGCAGCATATACCCTGATGGACTGCGCAGGAAACGCACCGCGTCTAAGCGGGCTCATAGTGAAGCAACAAAGCAGTTTAGTGAGAGAAAAGACTCTACAACGTCAAGCAACAAATCAGTTTAGTGAGAGAAAAGAATGTATATTATTTGGAAAATTAAATTATGCCAGTTGTACAAAAAATGTGGTTGAATAATGTATATTAAATTGAATTTATGAAGATTTTATCTTTATTTATTTTTGTTTGTAAGTATTGTTATTTCTTTGTAAGTTTTGCAATGATTCAACTGCTTCGGCTAGAGTAGAGGCAAATTAGATACATTGTAGGGAGTAGTTAAAATTATTGGGTATAAAGAGATGGTAAGTTTTTAAAATCAAAACTATGGGTATCTTTAATCTAATCTTTTGTTACATGTTGATTGTTGTTTTTTTTAGTATGTGATTAATTGCATAAAGTGTACATATTTCAGCCAGACATTTCATTTGCCATTAGGCTTGAAGAGAGAGGGGAAAAATAGTATCGTAATCTTTTGTAAAAGGTGTTTAAAAGCGACTTATAGTACATGGGATTGAATGTATAAGTGGCAATTTAGTCTCGTAATCGACTCTAAAGAGGTTCAAATGCGAAATAATCCACTCGAAAAGTAGTAGCCGAACCAATTAGTAACGTAAGCGACATTATAGGCAACTATAAATGGGTTCATAAGCGACTTTAAAAAAATCCACTACAATAGTACAGGTTGCAAATTAGTATCGTAAGCGACTTAAAACGGATTTATATGCGACATTATAAAATCCACTACAATAGTACACGTTGCATATTAGTATCGTACGCGACTTAAAACGGCTTGACATGCGACTTTATAAAATCCATCAAAATATACCCATGGCATGCAACCATGAATGCAAACAAGGGGTAACATGATAGTCGCTTAATCGGCTTCGTAGGTGTATTTAAGCGATTTAGTAAAAAGTGGGATGTAATGATGACGCTAGTCTAATAACTGCCATGATGACTTTTGCAGAAAAAAAAAGACGGGAAAGTAGTCGCGTAAGCTACCTATTACGGGTAAGGTGACCGAATTTCTTAAATAAAAGGCTACTATGCTAGTGGGCTTGTAGTGTAAATATTTCCTTCAAGTTTTTTGTTGTGTACTGTATTTTTGATTGTCAAAATTTTATTTTGCATGTGATTTCTAAAAGATTGTTGTCTATGACTTTAAAAAAATACAACGTTTTTTCATTTTAAAACATTATGATACCAATAATTGAAAATTACTAAAAGTTTTTAAGTCAATTATAACTAAAAAGATAAAAAAAAAAAAAAAAAAAAAAAAAAAAAAAAAAAAAAAAAAAAACAAGAAAAAAAAAAGAGAGAAAAAAAAAACAAAAAGTTGAAAATACAACGTTTATGTACGTTTATTAAGACAAACTACGAATGCCAAATGGACATAAACGATCGAACTAAAATGAATATAGACAAACGAACGTAATTTATATAAGTGTTGTTCTGTTTTAACTAACTAACTTTAAAATCATACAATTAAACGACGTGACTAAACGTTCAGTTCGTTTGCAACACTACTTGTTACTCGATACTGTGTCTCGATGTTATCATTAATTATATATACAAACATCCACCCATTCGAGTCGTCATCCACCAAAGTTTCTTAATTTGAGTCGTATGATAGCTTGAAATGAGTACACAGATATCTACCCAGTTATAACATAAGCAGTAGAAACTCTGTCCAGCAGTAGTATCTTCAACGCCTAGCAGTAGTATCGAATTGTATCTAGCAATAGTATCCAGCAGTAATATGAAATACAGTATCCAATTGTATCTACCAGTAGTGTCCAGCAGTATTTTTATTAATTTTACGCTTCAATCTGGTTTCAGCACTCGTCATCGAGCGTTCCGAACTGGTGATTGCGCGTAATGTATTCTTTGAAGGAATTCTTTGTTTATAATTTTTTTATTTCAAGGACTTGTCCGTCATTATAGTTAATGTGAGGGGGCTTTTGTGACTAAATGCTGAGTTCTTTAGTTTCTTCCTCTTCTATAAAAGGTTATTACAACGAAAAAAGGCAAAACCAGTACCACAATATAAAGTTGTTTACCATCTAACAAAAAACTTCAAATTGTTTACCATAACCAAACTATTCAGTCAATGACAAAACGTCATTTGCTGATGACCGTCATTTACATAGTTGGTGTTAATTCAGGTATGTACTCACACAGTACGTGGGATAGCAAGCAGCGTCAAGAGGGTCATCCCACGGCCTAGACATGTTCTTAAATGACTACTAATAGCAGTTAGTCGTTCTTAAATGACGACTAATAACCCTAAACCATATTGATGTACAAATCCCATTCCTATAAACACCCTTCCATAACATCCTCGAGCGTCCTTTCGAGCAATACGGTGAATTTCAAACCGTTCTTGTTCCGAAAGGGGTCTCGTCTACCCGCCCTTCATCGTTCTATTACACCTATTCCCAATACCACTGACCTGGAAAGCCTAACTACCTCTTAGGCTCCAGTTAGCCATCAAAGTGGTAAAAAACGGGTATGTTTAATGGTTGATCAATAAGGCAACCTTAGGGGCACGAAAGGGTGATATATAATGGGAAGAAGACTTTTGGCTATCAATAGGTACAAATCGTACATCGGTTTGCAAAGGATTTATGGACAGCCTACTTGATTTGCCCAAAAGTCATAAAAGAGCTTATTACCTCAGGCTAGTGGTTCTACACCCGATGTTCGCTCGATAAGTTTGATGTATAGTGTCTGGAGCGAAAGATTGTGGTAAGGGCTGCCAACATCAAGCCGGGGCAGCATATATCCTGATGGACTGCGCATGAAACGCACCGCGTCTAAGCGGGTTCATAGTGAAGCAACAAAGCAGTTTAGTGAGAGAAAAGACTCTACAACGTCAAGCAACAAATCAGTTTAGTGAGAGAAAAGAATGTATATTATTTGGAAAATTAAATTATGCCAGGTGTACAAAAAATGTGGTTGAATAATGTATATTAAATTGAATTTATGAAGATTTTATCTTTATTTATTTTTGTTTGTAAGTATTGTTATTTCTTTGTAAGTTTTGCAATGATTCAACTGCTTCGGCTAGAGCAGAGGCATATTAGATACATTGTAGGGAGTAGTTAAAAATTATTGGGTATAAAGAGATGGTAAGTTTTTAAAATCAAAACTATGGGTATCTTTAATCTAATCTTTGTTACATGTTGATTGTTGTTTTTTTTAGTATGTGATTAATTGCATAAAGTGTACATATTTCAGCCAGACATTTCATTTGCCATTAGGCTTGAACAGAGAGGGGAAAAATAGTATCGTAATCTTTTGTAAAAGGTGTTTAAAAGCGACTTATAGTACATGGGATTGAATGTATAAGTGGCAATTTAGTCTCGTAATCGACTCTAAAGAGGTTCAAATGCGAAATAATCCACTCGAAAAGTAGTAGCCGAACCAATTAGTAACGTAAGCGACATTATAGGCAACTATAAATGGGTTCATAAGCGACTTTAAAAAAATCCACTACAATAGTACAGGTTGCAAATTAGTATCGTAAGCGACTTAAAACGGATTTATATGCGACATTATAAAATCCACTACAATAGTACACGTTGCATATTAGTATCGTACGCGACTTAAAACGGCTTGACATGCGACTTTATAAAATCCATCAAAATATACCCATGGCATGCAACCATGAATGCAAACAAGGGGTAACATGATAGTCGCTTAATCGGCTTCGTAGGTGTATTTAAGCGATTTAGTAAAAAGTGGGATGTAATGATGACGCTAGTCTAATAACTGCCATGATGACTTTTGCAGAAAAAAAAAGACGGGAAAGTAGTCGCGTAAGCTACCTATTACGGGTAAGGTGACCGAATTTCTTAAATAAAAGGCAACTATGCTAGTGGGCTTGTAGTGTAAATATTTCCTTCAAGTTTTTTGTTGTGTACTGTATTTTTGATTGTCAAAATTTTATTTTGCATGTGATTTCTAAAAGATTGTTGTCTATGACTTTAAAAAAATACAACGTTTTTTCATTTTAAAACGTTATGATACCAATAATTGAAAATTACTACAAGTTTTTAAGTCAATTATAACTAAAAAGATAAAAAAAAAAAAAAAAAAGAAAAAAAAAGAGAGAAAATAAAAACAAAAAGTTGAAAATACAACGTTTATGTACGTTTATTAAGACAAACTACGAATGCCAAATGGACATAAACGATCGAACTAAAATGAATATAGACAAACGAACGTAATTTATATAAGTGTTGTTCTGTTTTAACTAACTAACTTTAAAATCATACAATTAAACGACGTGACTAAACGTTCAGTTCGTTTGCAACACTACTTGTTACTCGATACTGTGTCTCGATGTTATCATTAATTATATATACAAACATCCACCCATTCGAGTCGTCATCCACCAAAGTTTCTTAATTTGAGTCGTATGATAGCTTGAAATGAGTACACAGATATCTACCCAGTTATAACATAAGCAGTAGAAACTCTGTCCAGCAGTAGTATCTTCAACGCCTAGCAGTAGTATCGAATTGTATCTAGCAATAGTATCCAGCAGTAATATGAAATACAGTATCCAATTGTATCTACCAGTAGTGTCCAGCAGTATTATTATTAATTTTACGCTTCAATCTGGTTTCAGCACTCGTCATCGAGCGTTCCGAACTGGTGATTGCGCGTAATGTATTCTTTGAAGGAATTCTTTGTTTATAATTTTTTTATTTCAAGGACTTGTCCGTCATTATAGTTAATGTGAGGGGGCTTTTGTGACTAAATGCTGAGTTCTTTAGTTTCTTCCTCTTCTATAAAAGGTTATTACAACGAAAAAAGGCAAAACCAGTACCACAATATAAAGTTGTTTACCATCTAACAAAAAACTTCAAATTGTTTACCATAACCAAACTATTCAGTCAATGACAAAACGTCATTTGCTGATGACCGTCATTTACATAGTTGGTGTTAATTCATGTATGTACTCACACAGTACGTGGGATAGCAAGCAGCGTCAAGAGGGTCATCCCACGGCCTAGACATGTTCTTAAATGACTACTAATAGCAGTTACTCGTTCTTAAATGACGACTAATAACCCTAAACCATATTGATGTACAAATCCCATTCCTATAAACACCCTTCCATAACATCCTCGAGCGTCCTATCGAGCAATACGGTGAATTTCAAACCGTTCTTGTTCCGAAAGGGGTCTCGTCTACCCGCCTTTCATCGTTCTATTACACCAATTCCCAATACCACTGACCTGGAAAGCCTAACTACCTCTTAGGCTCCAGTTAGCCATCAAAGTGGTAAAAAACGGGTATGTTTAATGGTTGATCAATAAGGCAACCTTAGGGGCACGAAAGGGTGATATATAATGGGAAGAAGACTTTTGGCTATCAATAGGTACAAATCGTACATCGGTTTGCAAAGGATTTATGGACAGCCTACTTGATTTGCCCAAATGTCATAAAAGAGCTTATTACCTCAGGCTAGTGGTTCTACACCCGATGTTCGCTCGATAAGTTTGATGTATAGTGTCTGGAGCGAAAGATTGTGGTAAGGGCTGCCAACATCAAGCCGGGGCAGCATATACCCTGATGGACTGCGCAGGAAACGCACCGCGTCTAAGCGGGTTCATAGTGAAGCAACAAAGCAGTTTAGTGAGAGAAAAGACTCTACAACGTCAAGCAACAAATCAGTTTAGTGAGAGAAAAGAATGTATATTATTTGGAAAATTAAATTATGCCAGTTGTACAAAAAATGTGGTTGAATAATGTATATTAAATTGAATTTATGAAGATTTTATCTTTATTTATTTTTGTTTGTAAGTATTGTTATTTCTTTGTAAGTTTTGCAATGATTCAACTGCTTCGGCTAGAGTAGAGGCATATTAGATACATTGTAGGGAGTAGTTAAAATTATTGGGTATAAAGAGATGGTAAGTTTTTAAAATCAAAACTATGGGTATCTTTAATCTAATCTTTTGTTACATGTTGATTGTTGTTTTTTTTAGTATGTGATTAATTGCATAAAGTGTACATATTTCAGCCAGACATTTCATTTGCCATTAGGCTTGAAGAGAGAGGGGAAAAATAGTATCGTAATCTTTTGTAAAAGGTGTTTAAAAGCGACTTATAGTACATGGGATTGAATGTATAAGTGGCAATTTAGTCTCGTAATCGACTCTAAAGAGGTTCAAATGCGAAATAATCCAATCGAAAAGTAGTAGCCGAACCAATTAGTAACGTAAGCGACATTATAGGCAACTATAAATGGGTTCATAAGCGACCTTAAAAAAATCCACTACAATAGTACAGGTTGCAAATTAGTATCGTAAGCGACTTAAAACGGATTTATATGCGACATTATAAAATCCACTACAATAGTACACGTTGCATATTAGTATCGTACGCGACTTAAAACGGCTTGACATGCGACTTTATAAAATCCATCAAAATATACCCATGGCATGCAACCATGAATGCAAAACAGGGGTAACATGATAGTCGCTTAATCGGCTTCGTAGGTGTATTTAAGCGATTTAGTAAAAAGTGGGATGTAATGATGACGCTAGTCTAATAACTGCCATGATGACTTTTGCAGAAAAAAAAAGACGGGAAAGTAGTCGCGTAAGCTACCTATTACGGGTAAGGTGACCGAATTTCTTAAATAAAAGGCTACTATGCTAGTGGGCTTGTAGTGTAAATATTTCCTTCAAGTTTTTTGTTGTGTACTGTATTTTTGATTGTCAAAATTTTATTTTGCATGTGATTTCTAAAAGATTGTTGTCTATGACTTTAAAAAAATACAACGTTTTTTCATTTTAAAACATTATGATACCAATAATTGAAAATTACTACAAGTTTTTAAGTCAATTATAACTAAAAAGATAAAAAAAAAGAAAAAAAGAAAAAAAAAAAAAAAAAAAAAAAAAAAAAAAAAAAAAAAAACAAGAAAAAAAAAGAGAGAAAAAAAAAACAAAAAGTTGAAAATACAACGTTTATGTATGTTTATTAAGACAAACTACGAATGCCAAATGGACATAAACGATCGAACTAAAATGAATATAGACAAACGAACGTAATTTATATAAGTGTTGTTCTGTTTTAACTAACTAACTTTAAAATCATACAATTAAACGACGTGACTAAACGTTCAGTTCGTTTGCAACACTACTTGTTACTCGATACTGTGTCTCGATGTTATCATTAATTATATATACAAACATCCACCCATTCGAGTCGTCATCCACCAAAGTTTCTTAATTTGAGTCGTATGATAGCTTGAAATGAGTACACAGATATCTACCCAGTTATAACATAAGCAGTAGAAACTCTGTCCAGCAGTAGTATCTTCAACGCCTAGCAGTAGTATCGAATTGTATCTAGCAATAGTATCCAGCAGTAATATGAAATACAGTATCCAATTGTATCTACCAGTAGTGTCCAGCAGTATTATTATTAATTTTACGCTTCAATCTGGTTTCAGCACTCGTCATCGAGCGTTCCGAACTGGTGATTGCGCGTAATGTATTCTTTGAAGGAATTCTTTGTTTATAATTTTTTTATTTCAAGGACTTGTCCGTCATTATAGTTAATGTGAGGGGGCTTTTGTGACTAAATGCTGAGTTCTTTAGTTTCTTCCTCTTCTATAAAAGGTTATTACAACGAAAAAAGGCAAAACCAGTACCACAATATAAAGTTGTTTACCATCTAACAAAAAACTTCAAATTGTTTACCATAACCAAACTATTCAGTCAATGACAAAACGTCATTTGCTGATGACCGTCATTTACATAGTTGGTGTTAATTCATGTATGTACTCACACAGTACGTGGGATAGCAAGCAGCGTCAAGAGGGTCATCCCACGGCCTAGACATGTTCTTAAATGACTACTAATAGCAGTTAGTCGTTCTTAAATGACGACTAATAACCCTAAACCATATTGATGTACAAATCCCATTCCTATAAACACCCTTCCATAACATCCTCGAGCGTCCTTTCGAGCAATACGGTGAATTTCAAACCGTTCTTGTTCCGAAAGGGGTCTCGTCTACCCGCCCTTCATCGTTCTATTACACCTATTCCCAATACCACTGACCTGGAAAGCCTAACTACCTCTTAGGCTCCAGTTAGCCATCAAAGTGGTAAAAAACGGGTATGTTTAATGGTTGATCAATAAGGCAACCTTAGGGGCACGAAAGGGTGATATATAATGGGAAGAAGACTTTTGGCTATCAATAGGTACAAATCGTACATCGGTTTGCAAAGGATTTATGGACAGCCTACTTGATTTGCCCAAAAGTCATAAAAGAGCTTATTACCTCAGGCTAGTGGTTCTACACCCGATGTTCGCTCGATAAGTTTGATGTATAGTGTCTGGAGCGAAAGATTGTGGTAAGGGCTGCCAACATCAAGCCGGGGCAGCATATATCCTGATGGACTGCGCATGAAACGCACCGCGTCTAAGCGGGTTCATAGTGAAGCAACAAAGCAGTTTAGTGAGAGAAAAGACTCTACAACGTCAAGCAACAAATCAGTTTAGTGAGAGAAAAGAATGTATATTATTTGGAAAATTAAATTATGCCAGTTGTACAAAAAATGTGGTTGAATAATGTATATTAAATTGAATTTATGAAGATTTTATCTTTATTTATTTTTGTTTGTAAGTATTGTTATTTCTTTGTAAGTTTTGCAATGATTCAACTGCTTCGGCTAGAGCAGAGGCATATTAGATACATTGTAGGGAGTAGTTAAAAATTATTGGGTATAAAGAGATGGTAAGTTTTTAAAATCAAAACTATGGGTATCTTTAATCTAATCTTTTGTTACATGTTGATTGTTGTTTTTTTTAGTATGTGATTAATTGCATAAAGTGTACATATTTCAGCCAGACATTTCATTTGCCATTAGGCTTGAAGAGAGAGGGGAAAAATAGTATCGTAATCTTTTGTAAAAGGTGTTTAAAAGCGACTTATTGTACATGGGATTGAATGTATAAGTGGCAATTTAGTCTCGTAATCGACTCTAAAGAGGTTCAAATGCGAAATAATCCACTCGAAAAGTAGTAGCCGAACCAATTAGTAACGTAAGCGACATTATAGGCAACTATAAATGGGTTCATAAGCGACTTTAAAAAAATCCACTACAATAGTACAGGTTGCAAATTAGTATCGTAAGCGACTTAAAACGGATTTATATGCGACATTATAAAATCCACTACAATAGTACACGTTGCATATTAGTATCGTACGCGACTTAAAACGGCTTGACATGCGACTTTATAAAATCCATCAAAATATACCCATGGCATGCAACCATGAATGCAAACAAGGGGTAACATGATAGTCGCTTAATCGGCTTCGTAGGTGTATTTAAGCGATTTAGTAAAAAGTGGGATGTAATGATGACGCTAGTCTAATAACTGCCATGATGACTTTTGCAGAAAAAAAAAAGACGGGAAAGTAGTCGCGTAAGCTACCTATTACGGGTAAGGTGACCGAATTTCTTAAATAAAAGGCTACTATGCTAGTGGGCTTGTAGTGTAAATATTTCCTTCAAGTTTTTTGTTGTGTACTGTATTTTTGATTGTCAAAATTTATTTTGCATGTGATTTCTAAAAGATTGTTGTCTATGACTTTAAAAAAATACAACGTTTTTTCATTTTAAAACGTTATGATACCAATAATTGAAAATTACTACAAGTTTTTAAGTCAATTATAACTAAAAAGATAAAAAAAAAAAAAAAAAAAAAAAAAGAAAAAAAGAAAAAAAAAAAAAAAAAAAAAAAAAAAAAAAAAAAAAAACAAGAAAAAAAAAAAAGAGAAAATAAAAACAAAAAGTTGAAAATACAACGTTTATGTACGTTTATTAAGACAAACTACGAATGCCAAATGGACATAAACGATCGAACTAAAATGAATATAGACAAACGAACGTAATTTATATAAGTGTTGTTCTGTTTTAACTAACTAACTTTAAAATCATACAATTAAACGACGTGACTAAACGTTCAGTTCGTTTGCAACACTACTTGTTACTCGATACTGTGTCTCGATGTTATCATTAATTATATATACAAACATCCACCCATTCGAGTCGTCATCCACCAAAGTTTCTTAATTTGAGTCGTATGATAGCTTGAAATGAGTACACAGATATCTACCCAGTTATAACATAAGCAGTAGAAACTCTGTCCAGCAGTAGTATCTTCAACGCCTAGCAGTAGTATCGAATTGTATCTAGCAATAGTATCCAGCAGTAATATGAAATACAGTATCCAATTGTATCTACCAGTAGTGTCCAGCAGTATTATTATTAATTTTACGCTTCAATCTGGTTTCAGCACTCGTCATCGAGCGTTCCGAACTGGTGATTGCGCATAATGTATTCTTTGAAGGAATTCTTTGTTTATAATTTTTTTATTTCAAGGACTTGTCCGTCATTATAGTTAATGTGAGGGGGCTTTTGTGACTAAATGCTGAGTTCTTTTGTTTCTTCCTCTTCTATAAAAGGTTATTACAACGAAAAAAGGCAAAACCAGTACCACAATATAAAGTTGTTTACCATCTAACAAAAAACTTCAAATTGTTTACCATAACCAAACTATTCAGTCAATGACAAAACGACATTTGCTGATGACCGTCATTTACATAGTTGGTGTTAATTCAGGTATGTACTCACACAGTACGTGGGATAGCAAGCAGCGTCAAGAGGGTCATCCCACGGCCTAGACATGTTCTTAAATGACTACTAATAGCAGTTAGTCGTTCTTAAATGACGACTAATAACCCTAAACCATATTGATGTACAAATCCCATTCCTATAAACACCCTTCCACAACATCATCTCGGGCGTCCTTTCGAGCAATATGGTGAATTTCAAACCGTTGTTGTACCGAAAGGCGTCTCATCTACCCGCCCTCCGGCTTTACATTACATTCCCAATACCACTGACCTGGAAAGCCTAACTACCTAGTAGGCTCTCGTTGGCCATCAAGGTGGTACAAAGCGGGTATGTTTGATGGTTGATCGTGAAGGCAACCATAGGGGCACGGAAGGGTGATATAGAATGAGAAGAGTACTTTTGGCTGTGGATAGGTACAAACTCTACATCGGTTTGCAACTCTTTTGTGGACACCCAACTTGATAGCCCAAAAGTCACAAAAGAGCTTATCCCATGCGGGCCACCCCAGGAAAGTGGTTCTACACCCAATGTTTGCTCGATAACTTTTATGTATATTGCCGAGAGCGACATGTTGGTAAGGGCTGCCAACATCAAGCGGGTTCATCGTCAAGCAACAAAGCAGTTTAGTGTGAGAAAATACTCCCTACAACGTCAAGCAACAAAGCAGATTAGTGAGAGAGAAGAATGTATGTTATTTGGAAAATTAAAGTATGTCAGTTGTACAAAAAATCGGGTTGAATAATGTATAATAACTTCAGTTTATTAATATTTTTAATTTTTCAAAATCAAAACTATGGGTAATCTTGTGTTACATGTTGATTGTTGTTTTTTTTAGCATGTGATTAATTGCATAAACTGTACATATTTCAGCCAGCCATTTCATTTGCAAAATAGTCTCGTAATCTTATGGAAAAAGGTGTTTAAAAGCGACTTAATAAAATCCACTCCAAAAGTACTAGTAGCCAGATGTTATGTCAAGCTACTTTCATGGATTTGGTAAGCGGCGTTATAAAATACACTTCATTAGTGCAAGTGGCAAATTAGTCTCGTAAGCGACTACAAAGAGCTTCACATGCGAAATAATCCACTCGAAAAAGTACTAGCCGCACAATAGTTGCGCAATCGAGTCTTAAAGGGGTTCATAAGCGACTTTATAAAATCCACGACAATAATACACGTTGCAAATTAGTCGCGTAAGCGACTTAAACCGGAATGATAGTCGCTTAATCGAGTTGTTAGGTGTATTTAAGGGATTTAGTCTATAGTGGGATGTAATGATGACGTTAGTCTAGTAAATAAATGCAATGATGACTTGTTCAGGACAAAAAGGCGGGAAAACAGTCTAAATAAAAGGCTACTATGCTAGTGGGCTTGTTGTGTACTATATTTTTGATTGTCAACATTTTATTTTGCATGTGTTTTCCCTAAATGGTTGAGTTACTGCTGCCGCCGCTTGTAGGGAGGGTAAATGTATACTAGATGTCATCGTTTCCTTGTATATGTATCGAACAGTTTTCTTTTCTATATTGTGCACTAAAATTGATTTTTTGGCATTTTTTTTTACTTTATGACCATTTTGCCCCACCCATGCTAATAAAATGAGGGGTAAAATGGTCATAAACTACAACAAAATGAAAAAAAAATCAAGTTTAGCACATAGAATAGCAAAACAATTTGTTCGATACATATAAAAGGAATAAGTGACGACCATAATACATTTTGTTCCCAGTAGACCTATAATAAATATTGTAATTATTTGATGTAATAAGCATTATGTAAAAATAGGCCAAAGAAACTAATCCCCTTGTCGTTTAGTGCAAACGTTGCTTTACGTGTTGCTTGAATGTCTGTTTATGATAATTTAGAGTGGTTATAGATTTTATTTAGAAGGGAAACAATACTACGTTACAACTTTTGGGTTACTTGATTATAATTATAAATGTGGTTGGACAATCATGCCCCTGAAAATATAACACAAAACGTGCGTTGACATGACAAATATCCTTGTTCTATTTCCCAAAATATTTACTAGCCCTTGTATCTAATGTGTGCGCAATTTTTTATTTTTCTGGCCGTTGGGTAAACCCGTCGGTTACCATACGTGTAGGAATATTCTAGAAAAAAATAATATTTTTTAACCAAATATTTTCTTATTATATTTCCAAAGATAATTTTTCAAGTCACGCACAATTCTCAAACCCTAACAGTACAAAAAAAAACGATTGGCGGTGAGCATCATCAATTAATCCACATACGAATCATACGATCATCGTTGTTATATAAACCTACAAAAAGCTTCACTCATCATGGCTGTTTTGGACTTTGTTAACTCGCATAATATGGTTGCCTTTTTGGAGAAAACAGAGCAAGGGGATGGACCTAACTTCTATGAGGTTGTGGATTTTCTAAACAATTGCCATATAAGGTATGCGTTAACTGTTTCCCCAACTCTTTTTGTCTCTCACATCACACAATTTTGGGAGACGGCTACTGTCCTAAGTGGTGAAAATGGAAACATAGAAATCCATTCTAAGGTGGATGGCATATCATTTATTGTTACCGAAGCTAGTGTTAGGAGACATCTTAAGTTAGAAGATTTAGACGGTATGAATAACATGGCAAACACTGAAATATTTCAACAAATTGCCAGGATGGGGTATGATACTTCCAATCAAAAATTAACTTTTCAAAAAGCAGGTTTCTCCCCACAGTGGAGATTTCTAATACATACTGTCTTGCACTCTTTAAGCCCTAAAAGAACAGCCTGGGAGCAATTCAGTAGCAATATTGCTACGGGTCTCATATGTTTGGCAACAAACAGAGTTTTTAACTTTTCAAAATTCATATTTGACTGTATGGTTGGTAATGTGAAAAGTAAAACAAAATTTCTTATGTATCCAAGATTTGGTAATGTGAAAAGTAAAACAAGCTGGTTGGGAAGCAGCTGTGAAGGCTTATGAAGAAGAAAAAGCAAGATACACGGACGAAGAGAGACAATGTGCTATATATGATCTACTGGATGAGTTTAGAAAGAGGCAGAACGAGAAAATAGATTGTAAGAAGAAGCATCCTACAAAAGCTCAACGAATAAGCTACATGAAGCAGTATCTGAAGAATAAGGGCAACTGGAAGCATGACAGCTTCCAAAGGATGACTAATACAGCTATTCAAGAGGCATTTTTTCAAGCTCACGCAAGCATAAACAGACGTACTCATCCAGAATTCATGACTCAAGCAGGACTCAGTATGAGTGAAAAAGTAAAGGCTGTGAAAGAAAAAATGAATGAAGCAGAAAAGGTTGGTGAAGCTAAACAAAAGGTGGATAGTGACAAGATAGTAGCAGCTGAGAAAGAAGATAAGAAACATGAGGAAACGGATGTAAACGCTACATCTAGTGTTGGTGAAAAGAGGAGTGCCGGAAGACGCAAGTCATTGGCCCGGAAGAAGAAGAGATCTAAACACGTAGCAATGATTTATTCAGAGAACAGATCTACATTCGAGAGCGAACAAAGTGCTGGTGAGCATGAATCTGAAGAAGATATGAAGAGGGTAATGGATTTTACTGATATTTCTAAGCATCGGGAGAGAGAGATACCAGCTGCAATCCCTCCTAAAGTAAAGCATCCTATCATCTCTTACAAGTATGGCATCAGGGATGGAAGTGAAGTTGTCTGGGAGTTCAAGAGAGCTGATGGTTTCGAAAACAAGTATACAAGGTTTTCACAGATGTTGTACTGGATGGACAGGGATGATATAGTTTCTATTTGGAGGTTGTACAAGGAAAAATATGGAGACGTGACGCCAGATGAGATTCAGGAGACGGTGATATATCGCTACCTAAGAATAATGTTTGAACCACAGGACAGTGATATAGAATGGAGAACACTGCTTAGTAGAAAAGTTCGCAGATGGTATTTGTATCAGTCTTGTGGAGTTCATGGTTTGATTGGAGAAGGACTGGTCATTTATATGCTGACTGATAGGGATTACCCTCCATTAAATTATCAAACGCAAGTTCTTACGCAGATGTTACAACATGGTAAGTTAGAGTTGCAGAAAGAGTTTTTCACAGATCGTCAGGCATTTAATTTGATAACAAAATATGACACAACATTAAGGAAAAAAATGAAGTAAGTTTTTGGAAGCAACCTCCTGGTGTTGCTCTATGCTGCTCATGCTTCATCATACTGCTCTTGGTTGTTAGTGGAAAAATGTACAAGTGTTATTCTACTGCTACTATAGTTTATACTGTTGCTACTATATTTCGTTCTACTGATGGGATACTGAACTGGTTAAGGACATGTGCCAAGTATGGTTCTACTGCTAGAGGTAGAAGATTCTGCTGCTGGAGACTTTATTCTGCTGCTTGTATGGTTCTACTGCTATGGTTCTACTCCTTGGTATTGAAGCGAAGGAGGATCTCTTGTTAGAGATAAAGTACGTACTGTTTTGTAACTCGAATCACTTCAAAGTTTTTGTAACCCTGTTACTTTTGAGTAACCGTATTAATATATTGAAGTGTTTACTGAGAGTTCGGTTGTGTTCATTAATAATTCGTATTAAGATTAAATACTTGATTCCGCATAGGATTCAATAGTTTTGTTCATTAATAATTTGTATCTAACATAATTAATAACATCGTTAGCACAACTGGGATCAACAAAACCGAAAAAAATAGACAGGGTAATGGCTCTCGCAGATATTTAGAAAAATAAATAAATAAATAAAGAACCTGATACAAGGGTGATATGCTATTATCCATCCGATCAAAACATGCAAATAGGTAAGTATTCAAAATTTATTCAGCATAAATCATAGTCAAGTTCATCCGTTGGTGCATCTAAAAAATTAAAATGAACAATCCATGGTATTATAATTAACACCATATGTTACAACTTCCATATAATTCGCTAGAAATCATCCAAATGAACCAAGTGCGGGTGACCTGAGGGCCCCGGTTGTGTCTGAGTGTGGTTGTTAGGAGCGTTATTAATTGAGGACCCCGGTCGATCAATATAAAGAAACATACAATTAATATATAAAAGGGCCCTATATAAAAAGATAGAGAGACCTACAATAGTTAAACATACATGAGTTCAGAGTAGACTACCATCTCAGACCAACTAACGAGATTGATCCCCTCCACTATACTAACACCCTTTTGTCAACATCCACAAGAGATTGATCCAGATTGTCACTCAGCTATCGCTGCACTAACACAAACTTCGCTCCTCCACCTCCAAAGATCCCTACAAACATAACATATCGAAACATTTCCTAACATTCCTAAAAGACACTCTACATCCCCAAAACTCCATCCAAGCATCACCCACAGTCCCTACATTAGTTAACAGCACCAAAAAAAAAAAAAAAAAAAAAAAAAAAAAAAAAAAAAAAAAAACCGTTCAAAATAATTATTTACAACCGACATATAAACCATGATCTATTCAACATCTGAATTCACAGGCACCTTATACTTCCAAAAGTACCTTACCATGTGCTCTCGATAGGCTAACGATACCTGGAGAGGATCATCAACACTCATACTCAAGTTGTTAGCTAACCGATACAAAAAAATGCACACCCAAACTCCACAGTCACCATATACGTCAGCTTGTGTAGGGATATTATCTGCCACTCGAAAAGTTACCTTATAATTTGAAGCAGATATGGATTTGGCCTCGAAAACTTTACACGACTTAAGATACTTGGGGAGCATTTTCTCCAAAGTGGCCCTCATCTTCAGATTGTCCTTTCTGGTCTCTGGATCTGGCGTACCAAGTGAGTCGTAAATCGTTACGACTCCGGTACTAATTTCTAACTGTGCCAGAAACCAGTGTTCAGATGGAACGTTGACCGGAAAGTAGACCTGCATTTGAAGAGAAAAAAAATACTACGATTAGAATTAAAAATAAATTGATGAACGGTTTGTGAGAACAAATGCAGTTTATACACCCACCTTGTCAACACTGGACCATGGCACAGGATACCGTAATCCATTTGCATAACATGCACGCATTCTTCCCTCGAGAAGACTAGTCGTGAAGAACATACCGGCCATAGCCCAATCAGCATTTGCTGGTCTGAAGTGCCACATTAGATCAACCCAAAGATCCAAATGCTGCAAGGTATGTATAAAAATGATACTGTGAAACTATTCAAATATAAAGCCATTGTATTATCTAAACTAATAAATATAAAATAAAACAGAGACACCAACTGATTCATTTAGCACCTCATCCCCAAGCCATCCTCCTTTGTGACCTCTTCCATACGCCAACAAAGCTCTCCAAAATTTGCATCCAACAACAACGTCGGATTTACACCAAGGAAACGTATAAGCTGAATTTCTCCCTTTTTCCAGAAAACGGGCCATACATTCTGGCCTAATAACGTTCTTGACTGCCTTATTGTTACTAAGGAAACCAGCAGGACGTGACAAATTCTGAACAAAAACAAATTTAAAATAAAACATATCAATGCATCGTTTTGTAAATTTAAAATAAAACGTATGACCAATTGAGTTCAGTTGTGGAATACCTCTACCCAAGGCTCCACCTTATTCAGATGGGGGAAGCTAATTACTTTATTCAGTCTTTTGGAACGCCTTTTGGCCACCGGTGGAGTTGTAGGTGGTAGCTTCACATAGGGGTCCTTTAAAGACTTACCAACATCTTTCGTCCTCTTTTGTTGAACGTCTTGTTGCAACTCAATTGTCTTCTTTTTGGTAAAATTCGGCCTACGGCGTTTCTTTTTTGGTTTCCCAGGTAAGGGCGACCTTACAGCCTTAACGGACTTCCTCTTCCTTTTTAGACTCGTGAACGTTTCCTGTAAGCAGTGTTAGCCATGCATGTTCATCTCGTTTTTTTACCTTTGATATATGTAATAACAATGATACTACTGTTGGTGTGTTTCATACAACTACGGGGTAAAGGTAAGCGGGTGAAGTAAATACACCAAGTGGATACTACTGCTAAGTAGCCGCGACTGCAAGTAACAATGATACTGCTGTTGGTGAAGTTAATACACCAATTCTATACTACTGGTAAGTACATGCTACTGCATGTAACGGTCATAATACTGTTAGTGTATTTCATACTAATGCTGGAGAAGGTAAGCAGGTGAAGTAAATACACCAAGTGGATACTACTGCTAGGTAGATGCTACTGCCAGCGATGATGCTACTGCTGTTAGTGTAATTAATACTACCAATGCAGAAGGTGACAATGTGAAGATAATACACCAAGTGGATACTACTGCTACTTAGATGCTACTGCATATAACAGTGATACTACTGTAAGTGTGTTTCATACTACTGCTGGAGACCATAATCAGGTGAATTAAATACACCAACTGGATACTGCTGCTAATTAGATGCTACTGCATGTAACAGTGATACAGCTGTAAGTATATTTCATACTACTGCTGGAGAAGGTAAGGAGGTGAAGTAAATACACCAACTGGATACTACTGCTATGTACATGCCACAACAACCAACGATGATACTACTGTTAGTGTATTTAATACTACTACTGGAGAATCTGAGAGGGTGAAGTTAATACACCAGCTGCATACTACTGCCAAGTATATGCTACCACTGCTGCTATGAATTATAGTAGTGTTATTGTATTTCATACTACTGGTGGAAGTGATGGGAAGGTGAACTGAATACACTAACTCGTATATTTAAAAAGGTACCTCAGGATCCCGGTCGACAACCTCCTGCACAGTGTTATCTTGAGATTTAAGGAAACAGGCGTTTCTTGCTTCCTCAGCATCCCAGTCGATTTTGTCAATATACTCATTTCCTTCGTCAAACACCGTATCCATTAGTTTATCAGCAACGTCAATTTTATCAGAATCCTTACGAATTCTGTCACCAACGTCGCCATCAGACTTGTTGGTGACAACATCCTTGTACTCACAACCGTTCCGATCTTCCATAGCTAGGATAGCCTCGTTTAGTTTCTCAAGACTGTTATCACATGTATCAGTATACAGACCTTCAAGTTCAAGATTACGAGAAACATGCCCGCCCGCAGTGTTGTCTGGAATATGAAACACCGCATCTTGTAATTGGTCACAATTATTATCATAATTGTCAAAAGCGGATCCATCAGCCTTGCTCCCTTCAACGGCATGCATGGAATGAAATTCGGATTGCGGCTTCCTTGCTTCTTTGAAAATCATATGAAGGAAATCATCAGAATAGTTTTTGGGCTCATCAGAAAAGTTTTTGGGCTGTAAGTTTACATGAAAACACAATTATAATAAGAAGGCGAATGTAACAAACAACTGCCACATGTGGATTATTTATAAAATGCATACTTACATCAAGAGCCGATTGAGAAAAATGGTTAGGTATTTTTGGTAAACAGTTATAACTAGCATTGTCAACTTGCATGTGATCAACCGCCGGATAATCATTAAATGCAAGATAATTGTACTCCATTTGTGACATAGAGGATGGATACGCGGAAGCGTCAACATAAAAAAGCTTCCTGTGGTCCTCATTCTTTTGAGCAACACTTTTTGGGATTGGGTTCTGAAATTCATTCTCACAGGGGATTGATTCCTGAATTTGAAAACATAAAATAAAAGAAAAAATAAATAAATAATATAAAAATGAATAAAAAGTAGTATAACAAAACAGGGATACCTATGTGATTAAAAAGTTTAGTTAAAGGATGTTACCTTGACATCTTTGGAAGGTAAATCCTCATCCACTTTGAGGTGTACATCTACTAAATCCTCATCCACTCGGGGGTGTAAATCTAAATTGTCGTGACCAGGACAGGGACTCTGAAATTAAAAAAGAATATGAATTTACTATTAAAAAAATAAATATGCAGGTACGTGAACAAATTTATAAACCATTCTTACATTTGCATCTTTGGAGACATTCGCCCTTACTTCTGACGTTTCAGGGATAGATGTTGAACACTGTTTCAATAAATATATATGTATTTTGTTAATACTTTTTTGTGAAAAAATAAAATAAATATGGTATCCTCAGAGTAATTTGGTGGTTAAAATATAAATTTAGACATCTAACCCGCTGTACTTGTACCTCTGAGTTGTCATGAACCGGACTTGGATTCTGAATTTCAAAAAATAAGATTGGTTTACTATTATTAAGAGTATTCGCAACTTTGGAAATATCTTCTTACATTTGCAACTTTGGGAACAAAGTGATCACTAACATTTGCCCCTGCTTCAGACGTTTCTTGAATAGATGTTGATGCCTGTTTCAATAAATATATATACTTTCTTGATATTCTTGGGGAAAAAATAAAATAAATATGGTATCCTCAAAGTACTTTTCTTGGAAAAGAAAATAATTTAGACAGCTCACCCCTTGAGGTCGTATGTTCAGATATTCCTCAATATTCGCGATTCTTTGTATAACTTCATTAATCACGTTAACATTGAGCCCCTTAACCAGTGACTTCACGGCCACAAGCTCAGCAATATGTTACGTCTTTCGCCAGCATCTACACTAGCATTTGGCTGCAAGAAAATGAAAATTGGTATCAAAATAATTTTGAAGTACAGTTATAGAACCCAAATGGTGCAAAACTTTCTAGTAATGTCAATTTACCTCAACGGCAACATCTGCAACTGGCTGCTTGGCTTTCAATACAACTAAGCTCAACTAAATACTCATTACTACGTACAAACCATGGTTGCAACCTTTCTTCATCAGTTGCAACAAGTTTCAATATTGGATTCGAACCCTAGATAACAAATTATAGTAATGTCAAAAACAAATACACATAATTCGTAAATTATATCTACTAACAAAAAAAAAATAATGGAAATGCTTACCGCACCACAAAGTAGATCATGATGACATTTTCGGAACCTTTTACCCTGTGACCAAGAAATACCACGTGGGATCTTACTCGAGTCTTTCTTCCACCATGACCTGCTGTTGGGATAACTCTCAAGAATCCAAATCTAACGAGAAAACAATACAACTAATGTTAGTCTTAGTGCACGAAAACACCACAATAATTATCAAAGGTTTATTGCCAAAATCAAACCTTAAAAGCCCAAATAAAACCAGAGAGTGTATATGTGGGAACTACAGAATCAGTTGGGCTTGACTTCTCCTTCTTCTTGGAGTAAGCTTCACGACACTTAGGAACTACATTAGCTAAATAGACGTATAAACGTCTCCACAAGAACTCCCCCCACGGATAGGCATTCCAATCAGTAAAATTCTCAACCAGTTGGAACAAATGATTAGGAACAACATACCAAGATCCACGACCATTGAATATGACGTCGGCCACTATCAACAGGCAAACTCTAACCGCATCCTCATTAGATAAAGCATCAAATTGTGTATCGTTTTCCAAAAGTTCTAAAAGCTCAGAAGCGTACACAGCGAACTTCCTGTCTAATTGTCTTTCAGGAAAGAGTCGCAAACCTAACGGGGTTTCATTAACTTCGGGAAGGTCAGGCAAAGGACCAAAAACTAAACCAGTAATAAAAAAAAAACTCCCAACGACCAAATTGCAAAACGTTATCCCCCATTCTGAAGGAAATAGGGGGGCAATAATCAAGCATTTTGGAATATATACCTGGTGGTGTAAAACAAGGTTTAGCAAATGATTATCATATGCATGAGAAGAGGGTACACGCAAATCTAACCAAGGACCGAAAACACTTTCTCGAAACAGACTGATTCTAGATTGATTCTTTTCCAACTTACTTTTAATCGTTACTAGAACAGATACCTGCGACCGAATAGTGATCTTTGCATCAAGGTATCCATCTGCCATTTGGGTCTTGAATAATTAATAATGAGCAGGTTTAGGGGATATTGAAGTTGATACCTCTATTGATTTTACCTTGATTTTGATAATGGCGTTACGGTTTCTACCTTGATTTTGATTTTATTTTTATGTTGGATATACAGTAGGTGTTTTTGGGGAATTTGAATATGTGTGTGTGTAGGAGGAGGGGGAGGGGGGAATGGAAAGGTGTTTTAAAAAACATTCTAGATTAAAAAACATTCGTTTCAGAGTTATTTTGTGCCTCTCTAATTTGCTAGAATACCCCTTACACGAAGAGTGTTTCATACACTTTTTGAAAATAAAAGTATGAAAGTATACAAAAGGTATTCAAAGAAGTGAAGAAAATTGGATAGCACAAAGTGAACTGGCAATAGTAAAAAATATTGTCAGGTGAAATTGGCGCTTAAAGTAATCTTGTCAGTCGCTTAATGTTAGACAAAGTCGCCCAAGGTGTGGAAGGAGCAAAAAGCATAAAATCACATTTTTCGATGTTTGACTTTTTGGTTTGAAACAGGACAAATTCGAATGTCGCTTAGGTAACTAGAAGTCGCTTGAGAAGGTCGATTGCAGAGGTACAAGGACACATGTCACCCTCACCTTTAGTCGAATCTGGGTTGGGCTAGTTTGGGTAATCGCCAAATTTGAGGCCAAAAAAGGCATGCAGCTCGAGCGACCGGGCTAGGCCTATATTTAGCCCTTTTTAGAAAGTTTAAGCAATATTTGACCATTTCAAACTCCTGTGGTCAAACAGCTGGCATTTGGACATAAGCTTTAGAAAGGTCACGTATGGTATTAAATATCTTCTACTTCTATTATTTGGATCACATCGCTTTACCACATTCCATTCTCTACTCGAACCATATCAAATGGCATCGTTACATTCTTATGATGTTTTTCTGAGTTTTAGAGGAGAAGATACTCGCAAGACCTTTGTAGATCATTTATACTCAGCTCTTGAACAACGACTAATCAGCATTTACAAGGCTGATGACATACTTTCCCGGGGAGAATCAATTCGCCCATCACTATTGAAGGCTATTGAAGAATCACATATAGCCATCATAGTGTTTTCCAGGAACTATGCGGATTCTTCGTGGTGCTTGGATGAACTTGCACATATTATGAAATGCAGGGATGAGAGAGACCAAATAGTTATACCCATATTCTATCACGTGGATCCCTCCGAAGTACGGAAACAGAAAGGCGAATTTGGAGAAGCATTTGCCAAACAAGAGAAGGAGAACATCACCAAAGCTATATCTTGGAGAAAAGCACTTGTGGATGCAAGTAACCTTGCTGGATGGGAACCCAAGCAAATAGCCAGTGGGTAATTTTCTACACTATATATTGTGCGTCAAGGTTGTAAAAATCGATAGACGCTAGTCGGGTGGCCAGGTACGATTGATCGGTTAGGCGGGGGGATCGGAATTTGTGTATCTAAAATTACAAAATTTTGAAATTATATGTATATATAAACAAAATACTTTAAAAAATTTTAAGGTTCAAAGTTCATATGGTTCAATTAATTTTCAAAAACCAACTTTTGAATTTAATTAGGGTCATAAATATTCAATTGAAAAAAAAATAAAAAAAAAAAAAAAAAAAAGACCATACTTTCACATACTGTGTTAAATCAGTAATTCAGGTATATTGAAAAAACGCCAGGTATATTGAAAAAAAAACTCAATTTTAAGTTTTGGGAAAAGTTGACCCGTGTTGACCGATTTGGCCGATTTACCCGATTTAGCCGATTATTGTCTGATTTGGCCAATTTATGCCTGATTTGGCCTTTTTTTTTCCCGATTAATCGGTATGTTAACCGAGTGTTGACCAATCCGATTAGTAAGGCCAACTAGGCTAAAATTGAGCAGTTAATCCCCGCCTAGGCCGATTTTTACAACACTAAAGAGTTTTTAGTTTCTTACAACTCAATTATACTTGTACACTATAAGCTTTCGTATAATTAGGCTAATTCATTAACAATTGCCACTAGATATGTATACAGTATACCTGCATACCTGGCCGCACAATTGTACAAGTAATTTATGCATTAGGCATGTTTTTAGGCTTGTGTTGTAGGTCTAAATAGCATTACTCTATACCAAAATCCAATGATAGTTCTAGCTTTGCTAATTCAGACATATTTTAGTTTATAAGTTGAAAAATTGAGTAAAATATATTGTGTTAGCTTTGGATTTATGTCAGTTTCACTCATTTTTTCTTTACTTCTTTTATGGAAAATGATGGGAAACCTAAATATATGCATAATTTTATGCCTAAACTTATGTGGGTCCCTTGACTGCAGCCAACAGGATGATGCCACATAGATTTAGACATTAATTTAGGCATATTTTTTAGGCCTCCCAATTTCCTCCCTTCTTTTATATTACAGTACTTACTTGTGATATTACTGATGTTTCAATTTGAAGAATACAATGTGTTAGCTATATGAATAAGTCTTTTACTCAATATTCAGTATTAATCTGTCCAATTTCAATGAAACAAATATTCGCAAGTAATTTTTTTTGGTCAAAGCTAACAGTATATTAGCAGTTGTTTTGTAAAGCATTGTGATTTCGAGTCAAGCAGGGTTTTGGTGAACTGAGTGTGAGGATTTGCTAATCATATGTATCTAAAGTGCAGGCATGAATCAGTTGGCATTAAAAAAATTGTTGAGACAATTTTGGATAAACTGTTTTTTATAAATTCAAAATCTGATGACGACCTTGTTGGAATGGAGACTCGCTTGCAAGAGTTAAAATCACGATTAGAAATTGGATCAGGTGGTGTGCGAATGGTTGGGATATGGGGAGTTGGAGGTAGTGGTAAGACTACTCTTGCGTCATGTGTTTACACGGAAATATCTCACCAGTTTGAAGGTCACTTCATTGTTGACAATATTCGGGAGGAATCAAGCAGGCATGGTCTAAAACAATTGCAAAAAAGGTTCTTATCAGCTGTTTTCAAAAGAAAAGTTGAAGTGCAAAGTGTTGCAGAAGGAAAACGCAAGATTAAAGGTATGTTATGCCACATTAATGTGTTAATTCTTCTTGATGATGTTGATGATCTTGGCCAACTAGAGGCATTAGCTGGATCACATAATTGGTTTGGTGGTGGGAGCCGAATAATAATCACAACTAGAGATGAACATTTGTTAAGAACTCATAAAGTAGACATGGTCTTGCCTGTCAGTTTATTATCAAATGATGACGCTATCCGTCTCCTTAATAAGCATGCATATCAGGAAAATAAACCTATAGAAGATTATGAGACACTTTCACAACGTGTAGTTTCGTATGCATCTGGGCTTCCATTAGCACTTAAAGTTTTAGGCTCTTTTCTATACGATAAAGACTAGTATGAGTGGATAAGTACCTTGGCTAGACTAGAAGATATTCCAGAAACTGGAATTATGGACAAGCTTAAAATTAGCTATGATGGACTTAAACCTGTGGAGAAAGAGTTATTCTTAGATATTGCATGTTTCTTCAGAGGAAAGACCAAAGATTATGCAATAGAGATACTTGATGCTTGTGGTTTTCACCCCAGAATCGGGGTAACCATGTTGATACAGGAGGCTCTTATAACTATTTCGAATGGTAAGTTTGATATGCATGATCTGGTTCAAAAATTGGGACAGTACATCGTTCGAGGGGAACATCCTAACAATCCTGAAAAACATAGCAGGGTTTGGCTATCAGAAGATATTGAAGACATGTGTTCCAGGGATGCTATAATGGTAATGGTTAAGCTAACTAGTTTTTTTTCAATATATGCACTATGAGTGATTAACTTAAACATATATAGTACATGCTGATAGAATGTTCTGATCCTGATAGAATGTCCTTAATTTATTACAGGAAACTGACAACATTAAAGCGATAGAATGTTCTGATCATGATTGTTCATCTCGCTTCTATAAACTTGTTTCAAACATGAAGAACTAAGATTGCTCAGTGTGAGAATCACCGATAATGAAGATGTTGAAGAACCTACGTTTCTTTCAAACTAGTTGCGGTATCTTCACTGGGAGGTGTATCCTGCAAGTCCTTTCCCTAAAAGTTTTCAACCAACGAAGCTTGTTGTTCTCAAATTGTGCTTCAGCTTGCAAAAAGAACTTTGGAAGGGTTATAAGGTAATTTACACATTATGTAAAAGTAGTGAATCCTGAGTTTCAATCTAACTTATGCGTACATTTTTGTATATATCAACACAAAACTTATACTTGTGGCATTGAATTTCAATTTAGCGTTACAAGTTATGCCAAGGAAAAAGCATGTGAGAAACATCCTGCTTCTTAGCCACGTATTAGGATTGCCCAACATATAACCTATTGTTTGTGTATTTCAAACGTCAGATGTAGAAATCTTGAGATACATAAGAAGCCAACTAAGTTCTGTGACGAATTTTTCTATTAAGTTAGATTAAATCATTATCTTCGAATGAAACTACTTACATCTATAATGGACTAAACAGCTTCATGCACATTGGACAAATTATCCATGGAAACGTCACATTGACAATTTATAGTTCTAACAGAAGGACAATCACACTCTCCTAGTTTCAACGATATGTCTTGTGCTTAAATAGAAGACCATGTTACAGGCTAGTTGTTATTTGCGTTTATATTATAGCTATTACAAAACTTTTTTATTAGTTACTCCGTATTTTCGTATTATATTTGAAAATTTTCACTTGTGTATGCATCAGTATCTACCCCATTTGAAAGAGCTTCTCCTCAGTGATGTACATGATTTAGTCAAGACACCAGATTTTGGTGGACTCCCGTGTCTTCAGAAGTTCACCCTCCAGTTTTGTGGTTTAAAAGAGATTCATCCATCACACGGAAATCATAGTAATCTTGTTTACGTATCTATACATCAATGTAACAAGCTTTCAAAATTTCCAACCATCGTCCAGATGAAAAAACTGGAGCATCTTGAAATCTGGTACTGTAAAGCGCTTCAAAAGTTCCCAGAGATCAAAACAAACATGGATAGCTTGGTAGTTTTAGATTTGATTCACGTTGGGATAAAAGTTATCCCCTCATCAATCGGATAGTATTGCACCAACCTTATTTCGTTACATTTTGGTTACTGTCAAGATATAAAGATAATAGAAGGCAACTTTCATGCCTTAAAACATTTGCAGAAGTTTGATTTTACGAGTTCCACAAAACTTGAGAAGCTGCCAGAAGATCTCTTTGGCGAAAATAGTTGTTTAGTGGAGATTGCTTTACCTTGGATGAGACAACCCTTTCTTCCCTCCGGGTGCTTGGGTTTCCCTTTTTTGCCACGTTTCTTAAGAAAGTTGGATCTCAGTTACTGTGGACTTGAAAATGAAGAAATGTCCTCAGATATTGGTGAGTTATCGAACTTACTAGAGCTAAATGTAAGTCATAACTCTTTTTCACGATTACATTTCAGCCTCTCTCAACTTACTCGCCTCAAAATCCTCAACCTGACTGCTTGCAACAACGTAATTGAGTTGCCTGAGCTACCATCAAGTATAGCTTCTCATAGCCGACTTTTGTGACTCACTAATATCCATAGGGGATTTTCACACAGAATGTGAATGGTTATGCCACGCCTCATTTTTGAAAGAAATGACAACGTCTCCAATTGTTGGCGTACCTGGTAGTGAGAAATTGCTAGGATCGATGCTTAAGGTATGCTAAGTTTCTCTAGTTATCGAATTTCAACATTTCTATACACCCAAGGATACTAATGTCAAATTCTATGAAATTTTCAGGGGAAGGCTATAGAAAATCACTCCCTCATCCTCCAACTTGCAGGCGTTGAGATTCCAAAGGGTTTTACACCTCTGCTCATTAATGGGAACAAATTTACATTGCAGCTTTCACCTAATTGGTATAGTGACTACTGTGGATTCTTAATATGTGCTGTTTTGACGGGTAGCTACACCTTGCCTCCAAAGATAACTATGAAGCACGAGAACCGGATGGATTGTCAACAAGATGTCGTATGGGAGGAGAGTGTTGATGATAAAATAACATGGGTGGGATATGTTTCGTTTGGTTCACTGAGACATACTGCATGGTGGAATCCAACATCAAACATGATTTCGTTCTCTATGAACATCTTTTCATCAGCAATCCCTGATGACACGTCGGATTCAGATAATATGTCTGAATATATGCAAGAACCATGTAGTGGATTGGGAGTTAAACTTCTTTCCAGGCAGAGTGAAAGTGGTCCAGTGGAAACAACAAAGTCATTTGAGTTCTTAGATAAGAAAGATGATTATAGTCATAACTTAAGGATCGAATATGATCTAAAGTCTTTTTTGGAGATTGTGTTCTAATATAACTATTGACTCAAATTGTTTATAGTATAAAGGTTGTATTAGTTTAGATAGTTGTTGAACGCGATATGATGTATCTGTTTGAAACGTGGGTGTGGGAAGAGTTCAAATTATCTAGTGTGTTGTTGCAGCAAATTAACAAAAGAAAAAAAGAAAAAGAAAAAAAAAAAAAAAAAAAAAAAAAAAAGGGCAAAATAATAAAAATTCTAGGGCTATTATTTCGATTTGGTTTATTTTAATTAAGAATTAAGTGTGATTATGATGTAATAACTAGTGAAATTAAGTTAGTGTTATTGGTTGCTCTTTGTTGACCATTTAATATCATTAGATGTCAAAGTTCAGAGTTCATATTAGTTATGGGTCAAACTAGACTGCAATGGGTCGAATTGGGTCAAAACAGTTAACCCAAAGTAACAGTTATTAGCAGTTAGGATTGACAGTTATGGTAGTTATTAGTTGGCAGTTAATTAACAGTTAGTTAGTTATTATGAAACGACACAATGCTTCATTTGTGACTGTCATGTCGGTTCACCAAAGGGTACAACCGAAATAACTAACCAACTAACTTTTGTAACCGCCATTAACTAACTTTCGGTTACTAACTATCTAACTAACACTATTGGTCCTTCGTGTTAAAATATTTACATATGAAGCAATGAATAAGATTATGCGTTCACACTCTTGAATGTGTAACAGTTATATAGTTTTAAGGAAAAAAAATCAGGCAGATAAAAAGTAAGGATAGAATAAAAAACAATTGAGTCATTTGACTTGGATCGAGACGAATACATCAATTAAGTAAAATAACAAGAGAAATAAGCCTGAGAAGAAAGCAAAAGCCAGAAAACGTCCTGAAAATAGAGAAAAGCACACAAATATAGCTGGAGAATCCACTCAAATTCAGTCCTTAGCCATCACGACAAGCACCTCAAGATCGATGACAACAAGAGTCGCTTTCACAAGAGCTTTGAGGCTGCTTCACAATCTATTCAAAATTGTTTCAACGATTTCTTTGACGTATCTGGATTCATTTCTGCATTACGGATTAAGGACAATTAGAATGTGTTCACACTCACACAAGAGTAAATAAACTTGTCAGAAAATGTCAAAATCACAAGTGTTTATAATGGCCAATCTATAAGTTTTGAAGCATGTGGAATCTATATGAAAAACGGGTCACGTAGTAGCTAGGTTGTTAATTTATAAGTCTTACCATTTTCGACACAATTGGAACCACAAAATAACAGATATATTATGCATGTAGTTTAATGGTTTCTTTATAATCATAATAACTCAACATTCATAAGGTATATATATTACAAACATACATAACAAAGAGCTAGGAAACTTACCCATTGGCAATGTGATTGACTTCCCATCCAGCAATGCTACTTGCATCCACGAGTGCTTTTTTCCAAGATTCGACTTTGTCTTTGTTCTCTAATTCATGTTTTTCCAAAGCTTCTCCATATTTACCAGTTAGTTTTTGCACGTCTATAGGATCCAGTGATCCACGTGATAGAATATGGGCATGACAATTAGCCCTCTCTCATCCTTGCATTTCATAATACATGCAAGCTCTTCTAAGCACAGGTAAGAATCGGCATAATTTTCTGAAAATATGATGAGTGAAATCTGTGAATCTTTTATAGCCTTAAAGAGAGTATGAACGATTGACTTGTCTACAGGGACTGTTGGATCGTACTTATAAGTGGAGATTTCTTGCGGTGCAAATGCTGTAAAGAGATGATCTACAATGTTGTCGCGGGTGTCACTAGATTTAAAACTGACGAAGACATCTAGATTACACGATAGAGATGAAGAGACAGTAATATCGGATTGAGAAGATGAAGATGCCATAATTAGTATGTTTATGATTTGTTTGCAACGTATATAAAAAATTCTTTGTAGTTTGATTAAATGATGTATGAGTAGAGAGAGATATGTTTTTCATTGTTATGATAACATATTTATAGTTGAAGAAATTCCCTCCTAACAAATTAAAAAGCATGTGAAACATGACATTATTAAATAATAACTACTGGTAGCTAGAATAAAAAAGAGCACGGGGTATAAAAAGATACGGTGAATGAATATTTACGAACGGGCATTCTTCCTTTCAGTTCACATGTGAATCACGTGGGTATAGAAGCCAATAACTAACGTAATTATTATTTAACTTTTTTTTTGCTTATTAGTAGGTTTTTATCATTGTTGTTATATCTATATATATATCTCTATATATTTATATATATACTAAAACCCAAAATTTTGAGCCCCACACAACACTCACACCAACACTGTTGCATTGCAAAAATGAACAGTAGCATGAACAGTGTTTACTGTTCATGCTGCAGTAAATGTTTTTTTTTTTTTTTTAATAATCCCGAAAAAATTAAAAAAAAAAAAAAAAAAAGAATATTTTCAAAAAAAATCAAAAAACTTTAAAATTAATTTTTCTAAAAAAATTAATTTAAAAAATAAAAATACAAAATAATTGTTAACCTACAAAACCAACAAAAAACAACTATCTGAACAACCCGCTGCAACAGTACTTTTTTTTTTTTTTTGAAATCCCGCAGCATCGCGCGGGTTTCCTCGCTCGTTATATATATATATCCTAAAACCCAAAATCTTGGGACCCACAAGCCAAAAAAAATAAACAGTTGCATGGTCAAAAAATGAACAGTAGCATGAACAGTGTTACTGTTCATAATACAGTAAATGACTTTTTTTTTTTTTTTTTTTTAAATCTTGGGACCCACAAGCCAAAAAAAATAACAGTTGCATGGCCAAAAAATGAACAGTAGCATGAACAGTGTTTACTATTCATACTAAAGTAAATGTTTTTTTTTTTTTTTTTTTTTTTTTTTTTTTTTTTTTTTTTTTTTTATATTTCGAAAAAATAGAAAAAAAAAAAATAGAAAAAATATTTTCAAAAAAAAAAAAAAAATTCAAAAAACTTTAAAATTAATTTTTGTAAAAAAATTAATTTAAAAAATAAAAATACAAAATAATTGTGAACCTACAAAACCAACAAAAAACAACTATCTGAATAACCCGCTGCAACAGTATTTTTTTTTTTTTTTTTTTTTGAAATCCCGCAGCAACGCGCGGTTACCCATTTTTTTTAATAATTTTGAAAAAATAGAAAAAAAAAATTGAAAAATATATTTTCAAAAAAAAAAATAATAAAATAAAAAAACTTTAAAATTAATTTAAAAAATAAAAATACAAAATAATTGTGAACCTACAAAACCAACAAAAAAAAAACTATCTGAACAACCCGCTGCAACAGTACTTTTTTGTGTTTTTTTTTTTAATCCGCAGCAACGCGGGGTTACCCGCTCGTATATACTAAAACCAAAATTTTGGCCCCCACAACACTCACACCAACACTGTTGCATTGCAAAAATGAACAGTAGCATGAACAGTGTTTTCTGTTAATGCTACAGTAAATGTTTTTTTTTTTTATTTTTTTTTTTTTTTTTTTAATAATTCCGAAAAAAAAAAAATTGAAAAAATATTTTCAAAAAAAAAAAAAAAAAAAAAAATCAAAAAACTTTAAAATTAATTTTTGTAAAAAAATTAATTTAAAAAATAAAAATACAAAATAAATTGTTAACCTACAAAACCAACAAAAAACAACTATCTGAACAACCCGCTGCAACAGTACTTTTTTTTTTTTTTTTTTTTTTTTTGAAATCCCGCAGCATAGCGCGGGTTTCCCGCTCGTATATATATATATATATATATATATATATATATATATATATATATATATATATATATATATATAATATATATATATATATATATATACAGTTGTAGTTAATTGTATCAAGATTTTTTCATGTTAGGGTGGACAAATAACTAGGTTATAGGTTTTCAGTAAAAGTTGACCCCTCCGTAATTATTTTTTAAGATAAATAGACGAGTATTCGTGCATAGCAACGAGATTTTATAGCGGCAGATAGTTTTAGTGATAAAAAAACTTAATGTTTTGAAACTCGGTTTGACCCGAGTGGTTCAACCTGTTGAACCGTTCCGGTCGAAAAATAGGTCAATTTAAAACCGGTCATCCCGACGGGTTCGGTCGAAAAAACGAGGCAAATTAAACCGGGTCAACCCGTCGGGTTTGAAGCATCCCGGGTAAACCCGCTTTTCGATGTGTATTAATAGCAAACCTTTTAACACTTCAATACTTTTCAAATGCATAGCTTAATTTCAATACTTTCCAAATGTGCTAAAAGTTATCATTTTTCAAAATTTCAACATTAACCATTTTTACTTTATATATAGTCTAGATAGGTAACTTGTCATTCTTTCGAATTTTTATAGTAGCTATATTTTTGCGCTTTATACGACCACACTTTTTTATTTTGTCTATTGTGTATTTTGTGACAAGTTTACTATTTCTAACTAATATGATGGTCGAGAAACGAAAGATAAAATGATTATAAAATACACATCACAGATGAAGTTCAAAAATATTGTTATATAAAAGCATTAAAAAAATGGCTACATTAAGTTCGGAAAAATAACAAGATATACGCTTTCAGACAAATATGCCTTATTTTTCTATGGTCATTACCATGTTAATTCAAACATGAAAAATATGTTACCACAACAAGCATAATTATATTAGATCAAATCATTAAAGCCCAAGAAAATTATTCATTATTTTAGAAAACATTTCCAGTTTCTCGTAATATGATCATTACAAGTATAAATTACGGAGTAATACGGAAGATGAAGAAAGAAAATTATAATGAATACATTTGTCACCATTTCATGATTATAAGAAATAAGTAGGATAAATACTACAAATGCATAACAGTTTCCCAAAAAAAAGACAAAGTCTTTATTCTGTGTTATATACTGTAGTAATATGAAACCGCGTTTACTAAAATTGTTTTAGGCATTTTAAAAACGTTGATGAAGTCCCTTGACACGCACACTCTCGGTATGCATAAATTCTTTTTGTGTACTCTAGTAAAAAAAGACAAAAAACAAAATACCGGCCCCACTTTAGTACCCTTATCCTTCAACAAATAATAAAATTCTTGAGAGAAACACGTCATTTCTAGAAAACCCGTATTGGCCCACCGTAAAATATCTTTATCAGTTTAGTAAAAGTATAGTACTAGTATATTCATATTCATATTCATATTGGTCGGTGATAATATAAAAACCACCGACCGAATATAATATTGTTTTTGCTCTGGTCCGTTTAGGCAGCCCAACAGTGGCCCAAAGTTGTCCTTCACTTTCAGTCCGATTTTGACATATAGCCGAAGTTCCAATATCTTCTACCCACTTCCTTTCTTCTTGGCGAAGATCTCGACAACTTCTGGTGACTGGTAGGGTTTCGGTAGGTGCTTTTCTAAGTTCCTTTCAGCCTTTCCATGTTCTTTTTCATCCATATAGATAAGCTTCAGTAGTTTCTCCGCCTATATATTTGGGGTAACGATTCATTTTAACTAAACAAAAAATCAGTGAATCATATGTTATTGTTTTATTGAACGAGATTTGATTTGTATAGCAATTTACTGTAGCCACTCACAAAAGAATTATAATTTTTTGCTACAGCGTATTGTGTCTTCATGAACAGAGAAACAACACCTCTTTCAAATCTGATGGGTTTGAGTTTAATCGTGTTTGCTTCTGTGTGTGATGAGCCAAGGGGGTTTGTTTGGTGATGCCGTTTTCGGTGTTAGGATGCTATTTGTCAGTGGTTTAATTGAATGGGATGGAGATGGAGAAGAAGAATAACATACCAGAGTTTGCGCTAAGACATTTATAGTTGTTTTTTCATATGGGTATTGTTATTTTTTTTGTTTTATGTACTGGGTATTTTTATTTTCATAAAGGTTGTTTCTTGGTTGATTTTGTCAATCATTTTGCAGATTTTTTAAGGATCTGATTCGATCTTATACCCTTTTCAGATTAGGTTGCGGAATCGTGCAGATGGTGGTGGCAGGCACTGAGATAATCACAAGGAAAAACCAAAGAGGTAATTAAGGTTGCTATTTTTCCAACTTTTATGATTTTTTTTTTTGGTTGCGTTGTTTGGATTATATTTGTTTTCGAACTAGATATAGGATGGAAGAGTAGGTATTGCGAACAACTGATTTCAGAATCTCATGTTTTTATTTAGTATACACATAACCTATATACATGATATCGGATATATATACATATATATACAGATGATGAAAGTATACACATGTAGGTTACCAAGACGCCACAACTGATTTCAGAATCTCATGTTTTTATTTAGTATACACATAACCTTGATTATTGGATTTTGATGTTGATTAGTATTTAGTATTGCTTTTGCTCAATTACGCTTGATTATTGGTTTAGTGCAGTTTACTAGCTAAAGAGAAAAATGCTGACCCCGACTAAATTTGCACGCTGTCAGGGAGCTTTATGAAATAGTTCCTGCACGCAGGTTGAACAGCGGAGAAAAGTAAACGTATAAAATTGTGTTCATAGGTAAACTTTTCATCAGCCTTCGGACCCATTATTATTAAAGATGACGCTTTCATTCCATTTATCTACAAATTAGTTTATTTTTGTTATGCTGTTTTTTAAAGTGGTTAAATGGGTAGAAGAAATGAAATTTCGCGTGTTGTGTTGGCCATTAATTTCAGTGACCAACATGTAATTTCATAATATAAAACATAGTATCGTGAAAAATGCAAAATTATCACGTGTCCACCATAAAAACACGTTGCACGCAGAATACATCAAATTCATTATGAAATCTAAATAACTGACATAAAATCTTCCAGTTTTTGAAACAACTTCAAAAACAAGACTGACCTTCAGCCTATGGTCCAGCACTGTAGTTGCAGAAAATTGCGCTTTTATACAACTTTACATCACCTGAGCACAGTTGGCTAGGATTCACTGTGCAATTCTATAGCAGCACCATATCGATACGATTATGCCAGTGTGAAACGGATGATTGGCGATCACTTCAGGGTGGGTTTTGGAGTTCTTATATGCCACCGTATGAGCGGAGATATGTTGATTGTGAAATTAGGTGACAAAGTTATTCGATCCGTAACTGTTGGTCTTGAGGAAGGTTAGTTGTTTATCTACATTTTATATGCCATAACCAGTTACAAGCAACGGACTAAGGAGATAGTGTTTAGACGTGCTTACATTGTTTCATGTTGCGATAATTAGATTTGTTAGACCATCACTGGTAATTGCGGATTCACTTATAAGTTGCAAAAGTGGACACTGTCATGTTTTTTTAGCTTATGGTTATCTTTCTATTATTAATCCGTTAATAAGGTTTCAGTCCCCTCAATATTATACTGGATATGGTGGGACATTCAATCTGAAACGAGTTGATCGCATCGGTGTTTCTGAAATCATTGCACCTGGAAATGTCCTAAATACGTTAGCACCGAAAACTTGGTACCAAATTGCTCATGTGATTTCTGGATTTTTTTTGCTTTTAAATCGTGATATATCGTGAAGGATGTTTTACCCTGCTCTTTAGACAATATGTATAGCTTACAAGATTAGTTGTAACCAAAGAAGATCAAATTTGTTATATTAAATCAAAAACTTGGCTCAGACGGCTAAATCACTAATTCAGATGATTACGTAATGAAAGTGGAGGACAAAATAATGTAATCAGTTTGCAACTGTTATGATGCGTAATAAAAGATGAGGACATGGGCATTAGATCTATGCATGTGTGTTCAAATTTTTCTCATGCTGTTTTATTGTCTAATATAGATCCTTTTGGTGATACACCTACTTGGTGTATATGGGTAGGAGATCTTGATGGAATGTTTGCTCCAGCAGTTACGCCGTTACAATGTTTGCTCCAGCAGTTATTCAAGACGTGAGTGTGTATTGCTGCCACTTTGTATTGTTTTGAATATCTGGTATTTTATTTATTTGTATACAGGTGCCTTGATATAGTTTATGTATTGTTTTGGCCACTTTGTGATACAACATCTCAAAGTATTGAATCTGTGTAAGTAGCAAACACCCCGCCGCAACTTTAACCAATTTCGACAAATAAACGAACACATTTAAAATGGAACAAACTAAGAGCAGGCGGAGTGCCCATCGGGTTGCCCAAAGGGCTTCCCCAAACCGCCGGTAACACCACCCCGTGCCCAGCGGGTTGCCCTCAACGGGCTGGTGAGAGGGCTGGCAACCCTTTGAGCAAGCAGTTAATTAGAGGGGGCGGTCTTGAAATATATATATATATATTATATATATATATATATATATTTTTTTATATATTATTTTTTTTTTTTTTTTTTTTTTTGTCGTTTTAAACAATTAACAAGGTTTAATTGAATAAAGGAACTAGACACAACCAAGACTCTCACATCACTCCCCAACTCACAAATCTAAATCTAAACTCAAAACAAGTCACGAAAATAAAAGAAACTAAGTGATCTCAGATTGTAAACTTGCTTTCAAAATCATTAAAGATTCACAAGTTTTTGAAAAACCCATCATAGATCTATGCAAGCTTCACTTGTCTTTAATATTCGAAATCAAAAAGAAAACAAAACAAAACCGTTTCATCTTTCTTTATTTTCGTTTAACTAACTACACAAAAACAAAACAACCTACCTTAGACCTTTAACAAAATCTTGAAGCCGAAACGTTCACAAAAAATTAAAGAGGGCGTGCAAGAATTAAAGGGGTGTTAAGTTATTTGTTTGTGTGAGATCCATTTTGGTGGAGCCTTGAAGGCTGCATATTTTTTGTGATAAAAAGATTGTGTGGCTGCGTATAGGGATGAGATCGGTACAGGAACCGTACCGAACCGACTAGTACCGATACCTAACTCGACCCAAAGTGAGAACCGAATACCGTACCGATTTCAAGGGTACGGTACCGGTTCGGTACCGGTACCGGTACCGGTATTTCGGTCTTGTACCGATTAGTACCGAAATTTCCATGTATATATGTTAATGATATGTCAAATATTATTTCCATGAAAAAGATCCAGATTTCATATTGTTCAAGTGGTAGAAAAATAGTAAACTTAACATAGATACACACTTGATGTACCACACTTGTACCAAGCTTGCAACGATAATGCAACAATCAAAAGAGTCGAATAGTTAATAGAGAAAACTTGTTGATGATAAGTTCCTAGAAAGAGCAAGAGATTATCGGGAAACCTATGAAACATGTTTTAGATCTAATTTCCGTAGCTGTTTCACCGTTTCTTTATTTTGGGTGATTAAGCATCACATTAGGGATATGATGGCAATGGACCTTTATTTAAAGCATGATCCAGAACATGAAACCTGATGACCAACAATAAACTAACGAGTTAATTACTTAAATGACCCTATGGTTTACCGGGTCGCATATAACTAAACATGTCAGGCATATATAAAAGATAGAAGAATAGTGAGTGAACTAAATATGTGATGCATAAATGATAGAAGAATAGTGACTGGACCAACATGACATTATATCAGACACTTTTTGAGCTTAATCAGCAGTTATTAATTCCGTATCTTCGGTTCCGAACCGATACCAAACCGAACGATACCGATACCGGTACCGATACCGATTATCCCAAATATCCAATACCGAAACAGATACCGAATCCCTATCGGTACGGTTTTTCGGTACCGGTACCGGTACGGTACCGGTTCGGTTTCGGTTTTTCGGTAGCCATGCTCATCCCTAGCTGCGTATCACAAAGAGAGTGTATTAGGGTTGAAGTGTGCTAATTATTAGGGGCTTTTATAACTAAGTGACTTAGTTTTAGGGTTAACATAGTGATTGGGCTTTTATAAGTGGACTTCACTGGACCTTAACTATCCGACATATGAATTACATTTATGTATTTTTCTTTTTTAATTTTTAATGAAATGTTATGTGTTTTAGTTATAAATTGTGTAGTTTAATAGTTTAGGGGAAAAAATAAAAAATTTGGGAGGGCTGGAAAATCATGGGCGCGAGTGAAATTGGTTGGGAGGGCTGGAGGGTTGAACTCAGTTGGCATAATTTTATTGGTCAAATTTGGGAGGGTTGAAATTTTCGGAATCATGACTCCTCCCACCCTAATAAGACTTTTTTTTTTGTACTATAAAAGTGACGAATCTTTAATAACGTTAAGATAAGTAACAAACAGTATTTGACAAAAGCGAGTATTTATACCTAGATAAAGACAAATGTTGAACCAAAAAGGAAAAAAAAAAAAAAAAAAAAAAAAATATTAGTAACAACTATTCTACCAACACATATATAAATCTAACAGATAGCCCCGCCGCAATGCGGCGGGAACGTTTTTTCCTCGTTATAACTATAGTAGCTTCAACGCATGGACGGCTAACTTTAAAAGTTCTTTTAAAGAGAAAAGTAGTAAAATGCTTGATACAATCACGTTACGAAAAAATAAAATAATATTAAGCAAACAAAGTATTTCATTTCCAGGATCTACATAGTAGTAATTCACTAATTCCTCAAATGGTTCTGTAAATAACAATTACTAAATAATATAAATGTGAAAAATGGACAAAGTATATGAAAACATACATGCTGCTCGAAACCGCCTTTTTACATCGAAGTTAATGCGAGAAACCAAAGGGCTTATAGCCCAGCGGTACAAACGAAGTCTTGCAATGAAGCTTGTTCCTTGGGCAACCAGGTTCGAGTCCGAGCAAGCAGGGTTTACTTCAATTTAAGTGTCGTGCCTTCGAGCGGCTTAAATTGAAGGTTTTCCCCCCATCGGGTAGTTCACAGGCTTCGGTCTGGGGTAGTGCAAGTGGCACAATGATACTCTTGGCACTCACGGGTTTCGAGTTTGCTGTTCAAAAAAAAAAAACCGCCTTTTTACATCGAAGTTAATGCGAGAAACATAAAAAATTTATTACTCGAACATTATTTATTTACATGAATGACCAAAACTTGCAAAAAGAAGCAAATTCCGTTATATGATTTTCACAGATGAACATACCTCATCCATATTCTTAAAATTGAAAGACAAGCTCCAAATTGTACTTTTGCATTAGCTACCTTAATGATCATCGTAAAATGTCACAACCAGAATAATGAATTTTTTGTCCCAATGATGATCTTACCATCAATAGCTTGATTTTGGTCTCTATGATGATTTGAGGTTTAGTGTGGTTCTGCATTCGATGGTCATAAATAGGAACAAATCCTCTCTCCAGTGAGCTTCTTGGCAAATGCACAGAACAATCAAGTCAAGTTTGCAGCATCAACATGCGTAAAATCTCAATTGAGGGATTCTCATTAGCAAAAATCTAGCGATAAGTGAAAAGCTTGAATAATCTGAATAAAGCCAAGCCCATGATCATACATGAGTGCCCCAATAGCATGCCTGATTTCAAAGGGGTCGTTAATTAAGCAAGTCATATAATAATCCTAAGTCATCATGGAGAACAAACTGACGTAGGAACCATTCACTTAATAGATTCACATTTAACTCGTTTATAAAAAAGAGATGTCAATAAATACCTCAATAATTGTTTAATAAGGTTGGCGGAAAATTGAAATCCACATCATAGATGTATCTGTTAGTGCAAGTATAGAACAATCATACACAGAACAATACTTACTGTGAGTAAAATATCACCATATATTAAACGTATTACTAACAGAATGCTTTAAACATATGAATTCTACTTTGTTATTTAATGAACATCAATGGAAATCATGTAAGAACAGTGATGGATATGAAACGATCCATGCTCCTATAATGCAAGAAATGCGGATATCAGGATCTATGTCTCGGTTAACTATGCACAAATAGCTTTCAAAATGATTGGCAAAACCATTATTATGGAAGCCTATGAATATCAGTATGCAGACCTCACGCGTAAGTCACTATTACGAATTTTAAGTTCTTAAATAATCTAAAACTGTTCACGTGGCAGAAATGCATCCAGACACACTATCTATGATGACCACACTGGCCAATTTGTTGAAGTTTTCTTTCTTCGAATGATATACTCATCTGACCCATATTAAATTTATTCACTTGTGGATATCATTTTCCTCTTCTTTTTTTACTTCCATATTTCTAGGTTTCCAGTTTATCGTCCCATACAAAGAGTTGAACCGGTTCCCAAAATACAACGTTCTTAAGCTGAAATGAATATAGCCTAAACATGAAATCACAATTCATAATAACTCTTACAATTCTATTTTGTAGTAGTACACTTCTTGTGATCTTTAAGTAATGTTTGTTTGAGATTAACGACGTATTAAGGAGTGTTCTAGCATGCATTTATAAAGTGATTATTGCGGTTTGAAGAACCTGCATCATAGGTGTCATCTGGTGATCATACATTAATTCTTAAACCTACTTTACTACACAAGAATTATATTGCATATTTAGGTGTACATCCAAACACTCAAAAGTTACCACAATCATGCTGCCCATTCTAGGCTAGCTTTTATATTAAATACTTTGCTAAGCACTTGTACAATAATAGATTTGCGGGGTACAACTCGCTGAAGCAGCCCCACATCCTGGGAAATATATATATATATATATATATATATATATATTATTATATATATATATATATATATATATATATATATATATATATATATATATATATATATAATGATGAACACAATTGCATCATCTAACATGCATTACCAAATTTCAACATAAAAAAAATTCAAATTAGCCGTCGTATCAACTAATCATAGCTACCATCTTAATATCACAATAATATGTTACCTTGGCAGCATGGTTTTTGCTTCGCAACATCATCATATAACGCCAACCCGCCATAATAGCAATCCAAAATAAATCCCCCATAAACATTCAAGAAAGCAAACCCGATTTGGATCAATCTGATCAGATTCCTTAAAAACACAAATCAATATCAGAAACCATAGCAAATCAATATTTGACTCGATGATCACGAGAAAAAAAAGAGACACACACCACTATGTACAATCACTTATATTAAGATTTAGGGACTGAATACATACCAACATAGTCTTCGAATCACCAATTCATTAAATACGTGATTAAGAGATTTACCTGCACCATTTTAACTTTCGTTGATGGCAAACACAACTGGCTTGGTATCACCATTAACAGGAGCTTCTATAGCAAACCAGTTGTGTTTGCTATCAAATTACGGACTACCATCAACTGAAAACTCGATCTGTATCATAATGAATAAATGATATTCATTATGACAGGCTTGGTATCACCATTAACAGGAGCTTCTATAGCAAACCAGTTGTGTTTGCCATCAAATTACGGACTACCATCAACTGAAAACTCAATCTGTAGCAAATGAGAAACTTTTGACTTTCAGTGTTTTGGCCTACAAATATGCAACAAATGATATGACTTTACATCTTAATATCCAATAAAATAAAAAACGTTACATATCAATAGTGAGCTTAATTACTTTGCAAATAGGTCGTAACCATAAAAGCAAAATGGTTATACTCTAGCTTTTATTCAAATAGTTTTTGAGCAATTCAAAAAACACCTATTAGGAAACACATGAATTCTTACGTTGATCAATTAAAAGACTCCGTATTAATTTAGGATTACCAGGTGATGGAGCACCCGCGAAACAAAACAACCAAAAATCATGCCCATTATTCTTGAATCACTCAGCACACACTTGCATTTTTGGTTGTCAATTGCAAAAATGATAAATCTATGGCCCAAATCAACAGTTTTAGCTTAAAATATCACGAAAGATGTGCAATTGTGCAGCTTGGAGCCAAAACATATACTCAAGAACTTATAGAATACAACAAAAAACATAATTCTAAAAATATTCACAAAAAGCGATGTAAGTTATTGTTGGGTCATGAAAAACCCAAGAATACTTAAAACATGATTTGGACACAAATTAACTAAGTGTTAACTTAAACCGAGAACAATTCAAGTCACTGAGAGAACAACCTCTCAGTGAGTCATCTTCAGGATGCTTAAGGCGAATTCAAATAGAAGGATTCACTACACAGGAAGGCGGTACTCCCTGAAGTAGCACTTAAGCCAAAGAAGAAGATGATGGTTCAGTGAGTGTTGGACAAGAACTCATTGAACCCCAGTCTCCTCAACAACAATGAAGTAATTATGAATGATAACTGAGAAGCGTGTCCTGAAGAACTAAGTGCCTGAGAAGAAAGGCAGAAATATCTAGGAAGGATTTAAGATAAGATCAAATCTTATCTTGTCAGGAAGAAATCCTTCCTAAGACGGCTTAAAGTCTTGGAGTGTCAGACCAACCACTCCTAAAGACTTAATAAGCCATTTCTATTGGTTCTTGGAAATGACAATTACTGTTGTAATTGTCAGACACGCTTGCTCAACAACTTGTAATATTTTAATTACTTTTACTCAGATTACTTGTTCTCCTACAAAGAGTAACGCATCCCTGAGATAGCTCAGTGAGGTCGCATTGTTACCACTCAAGCAAAACTTGAGTTTAGATAGGAGACACCACCATACCTTGTCTATTCAATCCCAAGTGTTTGTTCCGCAAAACACTTGGGTATAGATTCTTTGATTCATTTCTAATAAGAATTTAAACGTTGAAAATTACCTTGAGTTTTTATATTCACGTTTTATAACAGTTAGAATTAATCATAACATTGTATTAGTCATAAACACAAATAGATTAACTTTCTAGTTAACTCTAAGCATGTAAAGGGACCAACAAGTGGTATCAGAGCCTCTGGTTTATAAAATCTTTTTTAAACTAACCAAGAGTGCTCTGGGTTTTTAAAACCAAGATCCTACTATCGCTGATATCAATGTACCTGTAACGCCCCATGCCCGTTTAGACCAAAATTTAAAACTTTTTACGCGGAATCGACTCACTTTAACGGACATCTGCTTACTCTTTTGACCACTGACAAAAATATATAAACTTTTAGCCCTTGAGACTATTTTTAAATGAAACTAGATTCAATTACCTTCGAAACGATAGGTGGCACGACCTATTTCGACTTACGGATTAAAAGATATGATTTTTTGAAAACTGCCAAACCTGGACTGTGGATAGATGCGCCGTATCTCAAAAAGGAGATGCGCCGTATCACCTGATACGCCATATCTCAACAAGGAGATGCGCCGTATCTGCTCTGTCCAGCAAATCTGGACAGACCTACTGTCCCAATTTTGCATTTTCGCCAGGCCCGCTCAGAAACCCGACCTCCCGGACTCGAAACTTGACGAAACTTTCCAGAATCCTTTAGTATGTCCAATAGTTTATTTTCATACAAAAACATTTACCGATTAACACCCCGAAGGGGTACTTTTACAAATGAGACGGGTTATGCAAATAACCCGTTTTGACCCATTTTCACAACAAACCACTTATACCACTTCCGTTTCACATCTAACTTGACCAACTTCATTTATTTAACATATCAAACATGTTTCAAGGGTACTTGACCCGTTTACTACTCAAAATGGGTACGTTTACACATAAACCAAACGCCCCTTTAGACTTTACTCAAAAACACATAAAACACACTTTGACCCATCGTTAGACTTCCAAACCGTTACCCGACTTTGACACACATTATACGACTCATAAAAGAGACTCTCGGGGATACAACCATGACTCGAGCTCGGCATTCTACCTAGCTCCTAATGCTTATTATTTCCAATCCACTTCCGTATCCTTAAGCTATAACCCAAGCCTTGCTCTCTTCCAAGCCATAGCATCATATATGAGCCTACAAAACATTGAACACTTAAACCGTAAGCACGAATGCTTAGTAAGTAAAACGGATATAACTTAACATCATACCTCATTCAATACATTACACATTACACAACCATTAATCCAATGACATTGAGCATAACACATACCTTAACCACATAAGCCTTAACCTTTCCTTTCCCTTAATCCACTCATACTAACACATCCTCTAACCTTATAATCTCTTACACATACTACCATTATACTAACAACCATAACTTTAACATATTAGCCACATAACACATAATGCATAGAAATCATTATAACTTTACATTATACCGGTTTACTTACCTCAATCCAAGCTACATAACATCAATATCACCATCATCATTATGGTCTTCCATCCTCATCATCATCATCCATCATAATTAAAACCTACTCACATAATACTCAAATACATAAACAAGGGTTATCAAAACCCATCAAAACATACTCATCTTACTAACCAAATCATCATATGATCATACCCATATCATATGATGATTTCCCACTTTTCTTCTCATCTATAACTTTACTAAAACAAGACAATGAATTACTTACTTGTGATGATCATCACTAAGGGAAGGCTATAGACACTTGATCTTCACTTTCTTCTTCATAGATCATTACCTAGCTAATTTCCCTCCTTTTCTTCTCACTAGAAAACCGGCCTTCTCACACACCTCAATAATGCAAGACTCATCTAGAAATAGCTAGATATAACTAGTTAGGTGTGGACTTTGGCCCTTTGACATAATTAGTCCCTCAAGTCTCATTCCTGCTATCTTAACCACAACTAACTTATAACACATAATTAACACTTGGCAACTTAGGTCCTTCTAGTTTATTCATCATATTCCATATCACTATGTTAGTCATACTTTGACTATTAGTTTAACTACCGGGTTTGACTTCCATGTAGCTTTGTTGACCAACCAATCACATAAGTTCTTTACCCACTTTCATCTAGGGTAGGGTCCCAACACCTGGGGAACAGGTGTTACAATTCTATCCCCCTTATTTAGAGTTCGTCCCCGAAATCTGTCGTTCTTTACTATACTACACTTAGTCACATAATTCATCTTATTCCAAACACCTCAACTCTTAGTTATATAGTGCAACAATCTACATGATCTTGCAACTCCATACGCACTAAAACACATCACATGGTCTTAACTCGCATTACATTCCGCTTACTTTTATAATCATACCACTCTTACCTTGTCTATTACACCAAACGAGGCATACTCGCTAAGGTTAGCTATCATTTTAGTCCGTTCTATTACCGTTACACCACGTTCTCACTTGCTTTATCCTCTATTCTCATTCTTTGACTACTTGATACTTAAGAAACTCGTGTTATTAGACTTTACATAATTTCATTTGGCTAATGCTTTCACGTTCTATTAACATTACTTAATCACTTCTTTTTAAGTTTTTACAATTTTCTCATTTATTCTTCTCCTTTCTTCACGTCATTTTCACTTATCTTACGAGTCTCAAAGTCTACCACATGAAATGGCTTCATAGCATCATACTTTAACATTTATCTTCACATTACACATGATATTCATCATCAACTATTTCCATTACTCATACCTTGCACCATGGCACAATTACGTTTTACAACATTTTGAAACATCATTACAATTCCTTAGTTTCGTCAACTTAGACTTAACACTCAAGCATAGGTTTCTCATAAGTTCTCACCAAAAGGCGTACTCAAATCTTAATCCTCCTATCTTAGTTCTTATAATCCTTTAACTAGCTCTAGACTTTCGCTTTCTACTCTTCTAACCCTACTCGTGCCGTGTCGGCAACACATAGCCCACTCGTTTATAATTCCTCATTTACATGGAGAGGCGTCCCAATCGATGTAAATCAGGAAATATAAACTCATGGTTATGTACTCCCGACATAACTCTACCACTCCTACTTCCCAATTAGACTTTTATCATTTCATTTTCATTTTATATTTCACTCGTTATTTAACCTTTCCATTTTCTAGCTTGGATCCACTTCACTTTAACATTTTCCCCAAAGGGGTTATTACACATGCCAAGGATGTAGGCAATCTTTGCCCGTGAAGGCATTACATTTTATCCCGAAAGATCTTTAACACATCCCGAAGGATTCTTTATCATTCGTTGACTTGGTCATCCCGAAGGATACCACCTTTAACATACATCCCGAAGGATCATTGACATTCATCCCGAAGGATCATTAACATTCATCACTTTACCACTTTCACATTCTAACATCGGATCCAAGCCATTAACATTTTATTCTACACACATTATCTCATCCATTTATTTTAGTAAACGCAAGCGCATAGAGCATATGAGCCTGCTTATTATAAATACACACTTCTATGTGTTTATTATCTTACTTTCTAAGCCCGCTTTAGTCATTTTCACCTCTTACTTTACTCTTTTAGTCCACCCGACTCTTTCCACTTTTAGACCTTGCATAGGTTAGCTTACATTCATTCATTAGTACCATTCGTTCTTCTTGCACGTTTTAGTTATCTTACGCATTTTCTGCGTCTTTATACCTTTCACACTAGCTTACGTTCTTTAACCCGCGTTAATCATTTTCACCCCTTTTACATTACACGTTAGTCTACTCAACTCTTTTACTTATAGACTTTACACATATCGTCAATTGTAACACTTGCATTCATTATTAATAATTACCGCCAATCGCCTTAGCCGTAATATAATGATTTTAAGACGATACCTTAACCTCATGCATACTCGTCTCGTTCTCTCTTACATTTTTGACTCATCGCGTTCTTATTCTCATAATCTTATCTGACTTCTTAAATTATTTATGTATTCAAGAGATATTGTTCTATCTCGCCCTTTTACATATCTACCCTTCATGGGTCATTATCTATAACACGCTTATTAGCGTCACCTTTTCTTCGTACACTTTCCATCACATAGGTTCGTTACGTTTACCACACCAAATTTTTATTACATTTTGGCTTTCTTACTTAGCTCATCTCATTACTTATCTATGCATTTAGAAAAATGCCATTCTTGGTCATTATTCACATATCCTTTTGCGTAAATCCCGTTTTATAACTTTTAGTTTACTAGACATTTATTAATCAATACGCCAAGTCGTTCTTACTTTCATTATATCTCACCATAACATTGTTATCATTACTATACATTCATGCACATGCTCAATCCTCCTACCTACTCATCTCATTCTCATTTACATTTTTTTAGTTTATCGCATCTAGCCTTTAGTATTTAAACTTTTCGTTTAGTTCCCATCCTTTATATACCAACCCTTTTTATCACAACTTCACGTTAAAACTTAACCTCAAGTACCTTACCTTACCGTTACCCCATCTCTATACCACTTTAACATTAGCCTTTAGTCGTTAAATATAATAAGACCATATGTTGGTCACATTTTATGACATCATTCCCCGTCCTCATTCTTTAATCTTCAAGTCTTTAAACACTTACTCATTAATTCGCTAGTTTCGTCTTGTCTTTTCACACTTTACCTTAGTATGCTTAATATCATTACGATTTACACTTAAAATGTCATTGTTTAATCTTATTCGTTTTCCTTATGTCAGCAACCCTTAACAATCAGAGTGTTAATTTCCTCTTATCATTACACATTATTATTTGGTACACTTCTCGCCATCACGTTTCATTATTTATGCGTTAACACCTTAAGTTACTTATTGATTCCACCTCTAATACCACTTATCGTTCCTATTCATATCCCATTACCGTTACTTTAACATGTATTCATATAATCATGAATATAATCATGATGTAATCACCGGCACTAATCAAAGTGCTCGGTAAACAATTCGCTACGTGCCATTATCAATCAATCGCTTCCACTTTACTAATTCTACGTTCACTTCTTATTCATTGCTCAAGTATTTCTTAGACTACACCTTTTCGTATTCTTTTCCCCTTGGTTTACGCATTTTTTAGTTACTCGCCCATTACCTTTCATTACTCGACACCATCTTAGTAATGTTCATCTTTTTCATACCCTCGCACATTTGAATATATATATATTATATATATATATATATATATATATATATATATATATATATATATATATATATATATATATATATATATATATATATATTACATTTCATCCAAGTTGTCACATTACACTTATCGTTTTCTTGTTAGCTTCACAGTATTCTCTTACTCCATTTTACACATGTTCATTCTTTTAATGTTGCCTATTTCATCCCGATTGACTCACTTAAATCTTGACATGACTTGTCCCAACGTTTAACATGAATCATTTTCTAGACCATACATTGGTCTTACATTATAATTTAAAACTCGTTCATCTATCCCATTTATAACACTTCATATCACAACAAGAATTTTAGGCGTGACTCATTTAATTCAAGTTCCCTTGTAGTTTACCTTTTCCACTTTGTCTATACATCACATTATAACTCGCATACATAATCACCTTGCCTATGCCACAATAACACTTTACATAAAAACGACAACACATTAGTACATACTTATCTCATTCATACTCTTAACCCACACTCGATCATTCTTTTCATAAGAGATAAACGTCACTAAACGTTTACACTTCGTTAATCTATTCTCAATTTATGATTTAGAACATCTGAACACGTCTATGACATACCATTTGTCTATTATCGTTAAGGTACTTACTTCTTTACTTTAGCAATCGATGCAATAGCTACTTTAGGTATCATTCATTACTCGTATGTCTCTTTAATATTTTGCAATTTCTTATTTCGACAATTCGCTTTACTCAACATCTAAGTCTTTGCCAAGAACACATTCTCATATAACTTCTTATGCCCACCTATAATTTCTCACTAGTACGACATTCTATTCTCGTCTTTCTATAGCAAGCATACTACTTATACTTTCTATACACATTCTTTATTACTTCTATAGTGTGCATTCACTTAATCACATAATAATTACCGACACAACCCAAGGTGTACGGTAATCCTATCATTTACACATCAAGTCCTTTACCACCTAGATTACATAAAACATATTCATAAATCCTCATCATTAAACTCGTATAGCAAGCACATAATCCATTTCATAATTCAACATTCAAATCCTATAACTTTCACAATATTAGCCGGCATTACTTAAACTTAAGCTCAACACGTCTACGAGTGGTTTAAGTCTAGGCAATCCTAAAGAGAACCTAATTCACTTAAACCAAAGCTCTGATACCAAGTTGTAACGCCCCGTGCTCGTTTAGACCAAAATTTAAAACTTTTTACGCGGAATCGACTCACTTTAACGGACATCTGCTTACTCTTTTGACCACTGACAAAAATCTATAAACTTTTAGCCCCTGAGACTATTTTTAAATGAAACTAGACTCAATTACCTTCGAAACGATAGGTGGTACGACCTATTTCGACTTACGGATTAAAAGATATGATTTTTTGAAAACTGCCAAACCTGGACTGTGGATAGATGCGCCGTATCTCAAAAAGGAGATGCGCCGTATCACCTGATACGCCATATCTCAACAAGGAGATGCGCCGTATCTGCTCTGTCCAGCAAATTTGGACAGACCTACTGTCCCAATTTTGCATTTTCGCCAGGCCCGCTCAGAAACCCGACCTCCCGGACTCGAAACTTGACGAAACTTTCCAGAATCCTTTAGTATGTCCAATAGTTTATTTTCATACAAAAACATTTACCGATTAACACCCCGAAGGGGTACTTTTACAAATGAGACGGGTTATGCAAATAACCCGTTTTGACCCATTTTCACAACAAACCACTTATACCACTTCCGTTTCACATCTAACTTGACCAACTTCATTTATTTAACATATCAAACATGTTTCAAGGGTACTTGACCCGTTTACTACTCAAAATGGGTACGTTTACACATAAACCAAACGCCCCTTTAGACTTTACTCAAAAACACATAAAACACACTTTGACCCATCGTTAGACTTCCAAACCGTTACCCGACTTTGACACACATTATATGACTCATAAAAGAGACTCTCGGGGATACAACCATGACTCGAGCTCGGCATTCTACCTAGCTCCTAATGCTTATTATTTCCAATCCACTTCCGTATCCTTAAGCTATAACCCAAGCCTTGCTCTCTTCCAAGCCATAGCATCATATATGAGCCTACAAAACATTGAACACTTAAACCGTAAGCACGAATGCTTAGTAAGTAAAACGGATATAACTTAACATCATACCTCATTCAATACATTACACATTACACAACCATTAATCCAATGACATTGAGCATAACACATACCTTAACCACATAAGCCTTAACCTTTCCTTTCCCTTAATCCACTCATACTAACACATCCTCTAACCTTATAATCTCTTACACATACTACCATTATACTAACAACCATAACTTTAACATATTAGCCACATAACACATAATGCATAGAAATCATTATAACTTTACATTATACCGGTTTACTTACCTCAATCCAAGCTACATAACATCAATATCACCATCATCATTATGGTCTTCCATCCTCATCATCATCATCCATCATAATTAAAACCTACTCACATAATACTCAAATACATAAACAAGGGTTATCAAAACCCATCAAAACATACTCATCTTACTAACCAAATCATCATATGATCATACCCATATCATATGATGATTTCCCACTTTTCTTCTCATCTATAACTTTACTAAAACAAGACAATGAATTACTTACTTGTGATGATCATCACTAAGGGAAGGCTATAGACACTTGATCTTCACTTTCTTCTTCATAGATCATTACCTAGCTAATTTCCCTCCTTTTCTTCTCACTAGAAAACCGGCCTTCTCACACACCTCAATAATGCAAGACTCATCTAGAAATAGCTAGATATAACTAGTTAGGTGTGGACTTTGGCCCTTTGACATAATTAGTCCCTCAAGTCTCATTCCTGCTATCTTAACCACAACTAACTTATAACACATAATTAACACTTGGCAACTTAGGTCTTCTAGTTTATTCATCATATTCCATATCACTATGTTAGTCATACTTTGACTATTAGTTTAACTACCGGGTTTGACTTCCATGTAGCTTTGTTGACCAACCAATCACATAAGTTCTTTACCCACTTTCATCTAGGGTGGGGTCCCAACACCTGGGGAACGGGTGTTACAATTCTATCCCCCTTATTTAGAGTTCGTCCCCGAAATCTGTCGTTCTTTACTTAACTACACTTAGTCACATAATTCATCTCATTCAAACACCTCAAACTCTTAGTTATATAGTGCAACAATCTACATGATCTTGCAACTCCATACGCACTAAAACACATCACATGGTCTTAAACTCGCATTACATTCCGCTTTACTTTTATAATCATACCACTCTTACCTTGTCTATTACACCAAACGAGGCATACTCGCTAAGGTTAGCTATCATTTTAGTCCGTTCTATTACCGTTACACCACGTTCTCACTTGCTTTATCCTCTATTCTCATTCTTTGACTACTTGATACTTAAGAAACTCGTGTTATTAGACTTTACATAATTTCATTTGGCTAATGCTTTCACGTTCTATTAACATTACTTAATCACTTCTTTTTAAGTTTTTACAATTTTCTCATTTATTCTTCTCCTTTCTTCACGTCATTTTCACTTATCTTACGAGTCTCAAAGTCTACCACATGAAATGGCTTCATAGCATCATACTTTAACATTTATCTTCACATTACACATGATATTCATCATCAACTATTTCCATTACTCATACCTTGCACCATGGCACAATTACGTTTTACAACATTTTGAAACATCATTACAATTCCTTAGTTTCGTCAACTTAGACTTAACACTCAAGCATAGGTTTCTCATAAGTTCTCACTAAAAGGCGTACTCAAATCTTAATCCTCCTATCTTAGTTCTTATAATCCTTTAACTAGCTCTAGACTTTCGCTTTCTACTCTTCTAACCCTACTCGTGCCGTGTCGGCAACACATAGCCCACTCGTTTATAATTCCTCATTTACATGGAGAGGCGTCCCAATCGATGTAAATCAGGAAATATAAACTCATGGTTATGTACTCCCGACATAACACTACCACTCCTACTTCCCAATTAGACTTTTATCATTTCATTTTCATTTTATATTTCACTCGTTATTTAACCTTTCCATTTTCTAGCTTGGATCCACTTCACTTTAACATTTTCCCCGAAGGGGTTATTACACATGCCAAGGATGTAGGCAATCTTTGCCCGTGAAGGCATTACATTTTATCCCGAAGGATCTTTAACACATCCCGAAGGATTCTTTATCATTCGTTGACTTGGTCATCCCGAAGGATACCACCTTTAACATACATCCCGAAGGATCATTGACATTCATCCCGAAGGATCATTAACATTCATCACTTTACCACTTTCACATTCTAACATCGGATCCAAGCCATTAACATTTTATTCTACACACATTATCTCATCCATTTATTTTAGTAAACGCAAGCGCATAGAGCATATGAGCCTGCTTATTATAAATACACACTTCTATGTGTTTATTATCTTACTTTCTAAGCCCGCTTTAGTCATTTTCACCTCTTACTTTACTCTTTTAGTCCACCCGACTCTTTCCACTTTTAGACCTTGCATAGGTTAGCTTACATTCATTCATTAGTACCATTCGTTCTTCTTGCACGTTTTAGTTATCTTACGCATTTTCTGCGTCTTTATACCTTTCACACTAGCTTACGTTCTTTAACCCGCGTTAATCATTTCCACCCCTTTTACATTACACGTTAGTCTACTCAACTCTTTTACTTATAGACTTTACACATATCGTCAATTGTAACACTTGCATTCATTATTAATAATTACCGCCAATCGCCTTAGCCGTAATATAATGATTTTAAGACGATACCTTAACCTCATGCATACTCGTCTCGTTCTCTCTTACATTTTTGACTCATCGCGTTCTTATTCTCATAATCTTATCTGACTTCTTAAATTATTTATGTATTCAAGAGATATTGTTCTATCTCGCCCTTTTACATATCTACCCTTCATGGGTCATTATCTATAACACGCTTATTAGCGTCACCTTTTCTTCGTACACTTTCCATCACATAGGTTCGTTACGTTTACCACACCAAATTTTTATTACATTTTGGCTTTCTTACTTAGCTCATCTCATTACTTATCTATGCATTTAGAAAAATGCCATTCTTGGTCATTATTCACATATCCTTTTGCGTAAATCCCGTTTTATAACTTTTAGTTTACTAGACATTTATTAATCAATACGCCATGTCGTTCTTACTTTCATTATTATCTCACCATAACATTGTTATCATTACTATACATTCATGCACATGCTCAATCCTCCTACCTACTCATCTCATTCTCATTTACATTTTTTTAGTTTATCGCATCTAGCCTTTAGTATTTAAACTTTTCGTTTAGTTCCCATCCTTTATATACCAACCCTTTTTATCACAAACTTCACGTTAAAACTTAACCTCAAGTACCTTACCTTAACCGTTACCCCATCTCTATACCACTTTAACATTAGCCTTTAGTCGTTAAATATAATAAGACCATATGTTGGTCACATTTTATGACATCTTCCCCGTCCTCATTCTTAATCTTCAAGTCTTTAAACACTTACTCTTTAATTCGCTAGTTTCGTCTTGTCTTTTCACACTTTACCTTAGTATGCTTAATATCATTACGATTTACACTTAAAATGTCATTGTTTAATCTTATTCGTTTTCCTTATGTCAGCAACCCTTAACAATCAGAGTGTTAATTTCCTCTTATTCATTACACATTATTATTTGGTACACTTCTCGCCATCACAGTTTCATTATTTATGCGTTAACACCTTTAAGTTACTTATTGATTCCACCTCTAATACCACTTATCGTTCCTATTCATATCCCATTACCGTTACTTTAACATGTATTCATATAATCATGAATATAATCATGATGTAATCACCGGCACTAATCAAAGTGCTCGGTAAACAATTCGCTACGTGCCATTATCAATCAATCGCTTCCACTTTACTAATTCTACGTTCACTTCTTATTCATTGCTCAAGTATTTCTTAGATACACCTTTTCGTATTCTTTTCCCCTTGGTTTACGCATTTTTTAGTTACTCGCCCATTACCTTTCATTACTCGACACCATCTTAGTAATGTTCATCTTTTCATACCCTCGCACATTTGAATATATATATATATATATATATATATATATATATATATATTATATTATATATATATATATATATATATAATATATATTATATATATATTACATTTCATCCAAGTTGTCACATTACACTTATCGTTTTCTTGTTAGCTTCACAGTATTCTCTTACTCCATTTTCACATGTTCATTCTTTTAATGTTGCCTATTTCATCCCGATTGACTCACTTAAATCTTGACATGACTTTGTCCCAACGTTTATACATGAATCATTTTCTAGACCATACATTGGTCTTACATTATAATTTAAAACTCGTTCATCATCCCATTTATAACACTTCATATCACAACAAGAATTTTAGGCGTGACTCATTTAATTCAAGTTCCCTTGTAGTTTACTTTTTCCACTTTGTCTATACATCACATTATAACTCGCATACATAATCACCTTGCCTATGCCACAATAACACTTTACATAAAAACGACAACACATTAGTACATACTTATCTCATTCATACTCTTAACCCACACTCGATCATTCTTTTCATAAGAGATAAACGTCACTAAACGTTTACACTTCGTTAATCTATTCTCAATTTATGATTAGAACATCTGAACACGTCTATGACATACCATTTGTCTATTATCGTAAGGTACTTACTTCTTTACTTTAGCAATCGATGCAATAGCTACTTTAGGTATCATTCATTACTCGTATGTCTCTTTAATATTTTGCAATTTCCTTATTTCAACAATTCGCCTTTACTCAACATCTAAGTCTTTGCAGAACACATTCTCATATAACTTTCTTATGCCCACCTATAATTTTCTCACTAGTACGACATTCTATTCCTCTTTCTATAGCAAGCATACTACTTATACTTTCTATACACATTCTTTAAGACTCAAACAGAAATAACTAGATAAACTAGTTAGGGGTGACTTTGGCCCTTTGACATAATTATCCCTCAGTCTTATTCCTTCATTTAACCACAACTAACTATTACACATAATTTACACTTGCAACTTAGGTCCTTCTAGTTTATTTCACATTTCCATATCACTATGTTAGTCATACTTTGACTATTAGTTAACTACCGGGTTTGACTACCATGTAGCTTTGTTGACCAACAAATCACATAAGTTCTTTACCCACTTTCATCTAGGGTGGGGTCCCAACACCTGGGAACGGGTGTTACAGTACCCCAGCTAGTCGACAAAAAGGGTGGCAGCTATTCCGCTGTTGCACCCAGACTTGAAGCTGGGAAATTTAGCAAATGGAAGAAGCGTATGATTTGCTATCTTACCGGTATGGAACCCTACTACATCACCTGTATCAGGGATGGCCCATTTGTCCCTAAGACAGCCGCAGGGCTAAACAAGCCTGAGGCCCAATGGACCATTGATGAGAGGAGGGTGGTCAATCAAGACCAACGCCTGAAAAGCATCCTTATATCATGTCTTCCTGACGATATAATGGAATCAGTCATCAACTGTCTAACAGCCAAGCAAACTGAAATTTATGGGAAGTTTGTCTATGAAGACAACTTGATCTCAAGGAGATACCCTGACTCAAAAGCTCTTGAGTCCAAAAAGGCCTTAACCTCCACACCCATATCAACTGCTTTCTATTCTAATGGTGTTGTGCAGGATATTCAAGAGGATTCTGAAGAAGAAATTGATGAAAGGACTGGTGAGGAGTACCTGAACGACCTGAACTTGGAATTCCAATAAAGGGCACTCTTCATTCTAGACGTTTCATCAAAAGAATCATCCAACTTTACAAACCAAAGCAATGAGACCACGGTAATCCTTACATGTGGTAAAAAGGTCATTTTGCTAGGACTGTTATCTAAAACTATCTCAGAACCCTCTACAAAATCTCAGAAACTAGCAAGTTTCAACTAAATGTTTCATCCAATCCAACATTTCAAACAAGGGTCAAAAGGTTTGAACAAATATAGAAAATCAAGCTAAACTTGCACTCTTGAAACTAACCCATATTTCAGATGCTCAACATCTAAACCTATTCAGACAAAGAACAAGGTTTAAGTACTGAAGCATATGATTGGATGAAGAAGAAGCTCCTAGATGAGAAATAAAGTTAGTGCAACTGAGGCACTTCTGAAGAGTACCAATGCTGTGGGAAAAAGCCTGCTAGGAATGGAGAGTGGTCAACATCACCATGAAGAAGGTAAATACTTTACTGTCTATGGATGATGATCTGATTGCATCTTAACTGGAATTATATTGGTTGATCTAAATTTGATTGCACTGGAACAAAATCTATAAACTTTTATCAAAATCCATAACAATATTTGTTCAAGTTGAATAATGTAAAGATAACTGCTTGTACTAAAGCAAGCCAAACTAGTAAACAATAACTCTACAAATTCAAAAACTAGATTTTTGAAACAAAACAGCCCTCAAACAGAACTTAACAAAGAAAAGGTCCGTCATCTCAAAAGTGGACCAGTAGAACGCCCAAGTTTTTGACACTGGATTAATCTCTCAATAAAACATGGAATTGACGCCTTCATGGTTGATCCACAATTGTGTCACAATGAACTAAACTTGTCAGCGCATATTTTGAGCAGAATGCTTCCCAAGTCCTAATGACGGATTGTCAGGACAACCCAGTCAGTAAGTACCGAAACTTGAGACGGAAAACTTCTTCCTGAAAGTCAGGCCTTAAAATTTATGCTTGGACTTACTGAACAACTCAGTAAGCTCGACTCACTGAACAACCAATACGAGTCTTTGAATGATCAAATCAGAATCATACCACTTCCTCTACTGAATATCCTCGGGTGCTGCACCTAATTTGGCTCCAACAATGGTCCTTCTCACCACACTCTCCAAGGAAGATCAGATAGGGAACAACCTCTGAAGAGACCACTTGATGTTCATTAAATCGATGATCATCAACTTTCAGGTCCTTCTGAGTATTCAACCCAAAGCCCTGATTCAAAATTGATCATTGCTGAATTCAGGAACTTGAAGAAGATGCATCTTTAGACCTTCTTAATCCAAAAGGACACAAAACCACTTCCTCAGACCCAACCCAAACCCAAACCTACAAACCCTGAAGATTGAACTAGCACTATACAAATCATTCATGATGATTGCTAAAAGAGTCCTTATTGAGATTTGCAAAAACGAAGATCACGGACCTCGATCATAAACATGCTCATCATGTAAATTTTCCAGGACTTCAGGCTCAGTGCTTGAACTACCTTATTCTAGCAAAACAAGCAAAAGGCCAAGCTTTTTCCACCTTGCCTATATGTGGATTCATGACACATCCTAGATTGTCAAAAGACAAATACTGTAAATCTAGTGAAGTTCCACAAGAAATCTCAGAATAAGAAGGTTACTCAGTCAAGAAGAGGAATGAATAAACAATCTTCAGACTACTGAGGCTACCCTGCGACTAAATCATAACACATTGTAGCTCAGTCCATCAATCCAATGACCATTGAGTCATAACTACTTTCTTAAAGACCTACAATACAAACCCTCCATAAATGAGTTCCTTAGAAAGAATGACCCATTTACTATTTGTGCAGAACATGCATAGATCTATTTGGCATCTAATAGTAGCATGTTCAAGAGCATGACTAGTGTTAAGGATGTCTCACAATATGTGAAGAACCAGGACCAAAGTATATATGCAGAAATTCATCATACTCACTAGGTTAATGGTTCAGTAACTGCGAATGGTATTACTCTTTACTGAAGCTTAGTAAAGCTAAGTATCACCATCATCATTATGGTCTTCCATCCTCATCATCATCATCCATCATAATTAAAACCTACTCACATATACTCAAATACATAAACAAGGGTTTCAAAACCCATCAAAACATACTCATCTTACTAACCAATCATCATATGATCATACCCATATCATATGATGATTTCCCACTTTTCTTATCATCTATAACTTTACTAAAACAAGACAATGAATTACTTACTTGTGATGATCATCACTAAGGGAAGGCTATAGACACTTGATCTTCACTTTCTTCTTCATAGATCATTACCTAGCTAATTTCCCTCCTTTTCTTCTCACTAGAAAACCGGCCTTCTCACACACCTCAATAATGCAAGACTCATCTAGAAATAACTAGATATAACTAGTTAGGTGTGGACTTTGGCCCTTTGACATAATTAGTCCCTCAAGTCTTATTCCTTCTATTTTAACCACAACTAACTTATAACACATAATTAACACTTGGCAACTTAGGTCCTTCTAGTTTATTCATCATATTCCATATCACTATGTTAGTCATACTTTGACTATTAGTTTAACTACCGGGTTTGACTTCCATGTAGCTTTGTTGACCAACAAATCACATAAGTTCTTTACCCACTTTCATCTAGGGTGGGGTCCCAACACTGGGGAACGGGTGTTACAGTACCCCAGCTAGTCGACAAAAAGGGTGGCAGCTATTCCGCTGTTGCACCCAGACTTGAAGCTGGGAAATTTAGCAAATGGAAGAAGCGTATGATTTGCTATCTTACCGGTATGGAACCCTACTACATCACCTGTATCAGGGATGGCCCATTTGTCCCTAAGACAGCCGCAGGGCTAAACAAGCCTGAGGCCCAATGGACCATTGATGAGAGGAGGGTGGTCAATCAAGACCAACGCCTGAAAAGCATCCTTATATCATGTCTTCCTGACGATATAATGGAATCAGTCATCAACTGTCTAACAGCCAAGCAAACTTGGGAAGTTTGTCTATGAAGACAACTTGATCTCAAGGAGATACCCTGACTCAAAAGCTCTTGAGTCCAAAAAGGCCTTAACCTCCACACCCATATCAACTGCTTTCTATTCTAATGGTGTTGTGCAGGATATTCAAGAGGATTCTGAAGAAGAAATTGATGAAAGGACTGGTGAGGAGTACCTGAACGACCTGAACTTGGAATTCCAAGAAAGGGCACTCCTTGCTAGTTCAAGACGTTTCATCAAAAGAAATCAGTCCAACTTTACAAAACCAAAAGCAAATGAGACCACTGAATGCTTTAAATGTGGTAAAAAGGGTCATTTTGCTAGGGACTGTTATTCTAAAACTATCTCAGAACCCTCTTACAAATTCTCAGAAACTAGCAAGTTTCAACCTAAAATGTTTCAGTCCACCCAACAATTTCAAAACAAGGGTCAAAAGGATTTTGAAACAAAATATAGGAAAATCAAAGCTAAACTTGCACTTCTTGAAACTAACCCCATATTGTCTCAGGATGCTCAAACATCTAAACCTATTCAGACAAAGAACAAGGTTTTAGTAGCTGAAGCATATGATTGGGATGAAGAAGAGGCTTCCTCAGATGAGGAAATAAGAGTTAGTGCACTGATGGCACTTTCTGAAGAGGATCAGATGGCTGTGGGAAAAAGCCATGCTAGGAATGGAGAGTGGGTCAACATCACCATGAAGAAGGTAAATACTTTACTTTCTATGGATGATGATTCTGATTGGCAGTCTTACATGAATTATATTTGTGTTGATCTAAAGTTTGTTGAGGAACAAAGGCTTAACCTGTTTTCAAAATATAACAATTTTGTGTCAGAGTTGAATAAATGTAAAGATGAACTGCTTGTACTAAAGCAAGCCAAACTAGAAACAATAACTCTACAAATTCAGAACACTGAGATTTTGAAACAAAACCAAGCCCTTCAAACAGAACTTAACAAAGAAAAGGTTGTCATCCAAAGCTGGACCAAGAAGAACCCCAAATGTTTTTGACACGTGGGATTAATCTCTCAAAAACCATTGGAATTGACCTTCTTATGGTTGATCCAAATGTGTGTCACAATGAACTAAACTTTGTTCCAGCTGGCATATCTTTTGAGCAAGAAATGCTTCCCAAGTCTAATGACTGGATTGTCAGGGACAACCCAGTCAGTAAGTTACCAAACTTTGAGACTGGAAAGATCTTGCTTCCTGAAAGTCAGGCCTTGAAAAATATGCTTGGACTTACTGAACAACTCAGTAAGCTCGAACTCACTGAACAACTCAATACTGAGTCTGTGAATGAGTCAGAATCAGAATCATACCCACCACTTCCTCCACTGAATATCCTTCAGGGTGCTGCACCTAACTTAGGCCTCCCACCAATGGTCTTCTCACCACACTCTCCAAAGGAGAGATCAGGAAAGGGAACAACCATCCTGAAGAGACCAACCCTTGATGTGTCATTAAATACTGATGACTCATCAACTTCAGTCCCTTCTGAAGTATCAACCCAAAGCCCTGATTCAAAATTTGATCAGTTGGCTGAAATGGTCAGGAAGCTTGGAGAGAAGATTGCATCTTCTGAGAAACCTTCTTAATCCAAGAAGGAACAAAAACCAACTTCCTCAAAGACCAAACCCAAACCCAAACCCACAAAACCCCTGAAAGATGTGAACTATGCAACTATACAAATCATCTCACTGATGATTGCTATAGAGTCCTTTATTGCATGATTTGCAAAAAGGAAGATCACAGGACCTCTGATCATAAACAATGCTCAGTCATGTCAAACTTTTCAGGACTTAAGGCTCAGTGCTTGAACTACCCTTCTGATTCTAAGCAAAAACAGAAGAAAAAGGCCAAGCTTTTTCCACCTTGCCCTTTATGTGGATTCAATGACCATCTTCCTGAGGATTGTCAAAAAGACAAATACTGTAAATCTAGTGGAAGTTCCACTAAGAAATCCTCAGGAAAAGAGAAGGTTACTCAGTCAAGAAGAGGAATGAATAAACAATCCTCTCAGACTACTGAGGCTACCCCTGCGACTAAATGCAAAACATGTGGTAGCTCAGTCCACTCAACCACTGACCATGAATCAATTAATACTTTCATAAAGACCTACAATACCAAACCCTCCATGAAATGGAGTCCTAGAAAGAACTGACCCAGTTTACTATTTGTGCAGAAGCATGCCAGGGATCCTATTTGGCATCTAGATAGTAGATGTTCAAGGAGCATGACTAGTGTTAAGGAGTGTCTGCACAAATATGTGGAAGAACCAGGACCCAAAGTGATATTTGCAGATAATTCATCATGTCTCACTGAGGGTTATGGTTCAGTAAACTGCAATGGTATTGTCTTTACTAGGATAGCTTATGTAAATGGTCTTAAGTACAATCTGATCAGTGTCAGTCAACTATGTGATGCAAAATACATAGTTCAGTTTGATGATAAGCAAGGAACCATCTTCAATGCAAATCAGGAAATTGTCCTCATTGCACCAAGAAGACAAGATGTTTATGTATTAGACATGTCCAGTATAACTCAGGATGGAACTTGTCTCTTTGCTAAGGCCACTGATACACTCAACTGGCTTTGGCATAAGAGACTCACCCACCTGAACTTTAAAAACATAAACAATCTTGTAAAACAAAACAAGGTCCTTGGCTTACCATCACTTGTTTTTTCAAAGGATAAACCATGCTCAGCTTGTGAAAAAGGTAAACATCACAGAGCATCCTTTAAAACCAAAACCAACTTTTCCATCAGGAACTGCTTACATCTTCTCCATATGGATCTATTTGGACCTATCAGTCCAAGGTCTACTAACCATGAGAAGTATACTCTGGTCATAGTGGTTGAATACTCTAGATACACTTGGGTATTCTTCCTGATAAAAAAGAGTCAGGCAGCTGAAACAATCATGTCCTTTGTCAGGAACATTGAAAATCAAAATGACATTAAGGTCAAACAGATTAGACCTGACAATGGGACTGAGTTCAAAAATTATGAACTTGAATGTTTCTGTGATGAGAAAGGTATTTCCCAAAACTTTTCCTCTCCATACACACCTGAACAAAATGGTGTTGCTGAAAGGAAAAATAGAACACTCATTGAAGCTGCTAGGACAATGCTATGTGGATCAGTCCTTTCCAACTATTTTTGGACTGATGCAGTCAAAACTGCCTGTTATACACAAAACAGATCAATAATTGTCAAGAGACATGGGAAAACCCCATATGAGTTATTCAAAGGAAGAATCCCTGAAATCAGCTACTTTCATGTCTTTGGGTGTCCTGTGTTTATTCATAATCACAAGGATCACCTAGGGAAATTTGATGCAAAAGCTGATGATGGATACTTCCTAGGATACTCACTTGTCTCAAAAGCCTTCAGAGTGTTCAACACAAGGAGACAGCAGAATGAGGAAACATTTCATGTTACCTTTGATGAGAGCAATGATGCAATCAGGTTCTCAACTGCCTCAGTAGAAGAGATAGGAATTGATAATTCTTCAAGATATCCTCCTGATGAATATCTTCCTAAAAACAATCCTTCTACTCAGTATCAAAATGATGCTAACCTCTCCTATTACATAATCCCTCACAACCTACCTAACCCAACCATCACTGAGTTTGTTGAGGCACATGCAAACACTGATGAAATCAATCAGTCTGTTCAAAATACTCAAGAACCAAACAATCTCAGTGATCTGGTAGACACTCAAGATCCAATCAATGATCATGTGTCTACTCCAGAACCAACCCCTCTACCCAATCAGGCCTCCACAAGTTCAAATCAGTATCCAGGACCTCAGGAAAGTTGGACTAGGTCTCAGGACATTGAACTTGTCAATATTATTGGAGAGCCTACTGAAGGCATGCTCACCAGGAGCATGGCTGCTAGTCTAAGAGCAGCCTCAGCCAATGAATGCCTATTTGTGGACTTCATTTCCACAATTGAACCTAAAAGTGTTAAAGAAGCACTTACACATCCAAGTTGGGTTCAGGCCATGCATGATGAACTGGAACAATTTGACAGAAACAAGGTAATGACCTTGGTCAAATGTCCTGAGAATGTCTCAGTCATTGGCATGAAATGGGTATTCAAAAACAAAACTGATGAAAATGGCATAGTTATTAAAAACAAAGCCAGATTTGTAGCCAAAGGCTATAATCAACAAGAAGGCATTGACTATGAAGAAACATTTGCACCAGTAGCAAGGATGGAAGCCATCAGGATCTTCCTTGCTTTTGCTACATACATGAACTTCAGAGTATACCAAATGGATGTTAAAAGTGCATTCTTAAATGGTTCACTGAAAGAAGAAGTTTATGTTCAGCAACCTCCTGGATTTGAAAGCCATGAGTCTCCTGATCATGTCTGTAATCTTAACAAAGCTCTTTATGGACTGAATCAAGCTCCCAGGGCATGGTATGAGACTCTCTCAGCCTTCTTAATCCAAAACAAATTTGTCAGAGGCAAGATAGACAACACATTGTTTATCTATAAGACAAATACTGATGTCATACTAGTACAAGTGTATGTTGATGACATCATCTTTGGCTCAACAAGTTTCAAACTTTGAAAAAAATTTGAAAAACTAATGGCAAAGAAGTTTGAAATGAGCATGATGGGAGAACTGACATACTTCCTTGTTCTACAGATCAAGCAGACTGATAGAGGAACCACTATCAGTCAAGAGAAGTATGTAAAGAATCTACTGAAGAAGTATGATCTCAGTGACTGTGCCTCAGTCAAAACTCCCATGGTTCCCCCAAACAACCTTGGTCCTGATCTCACTGGTAAACCAGTAAATCAAACTCTCTTTAGAGGAATGATAGGATCACTGATGTATCTACTTGCATCAAGGCTTGATATCCAATTCTCAGTATGTCTATGTGCCAGATATCAATCTGACCCAAGAGAATCTCATATCACTGCTGTGAAAAGGATATTCAGGTACCTAAAAGGCACTCCTAACCTTGGATTATACTATCCAAAGTGCTCAGGACTTGATCTTAAAGGATACTCAGACTCTGACTATGCTGGATGCAACATGGACAGAAAAAGCACCTCAGGCTCTTGCCAAATACTTGGTGGGAAACTAGTCTGTTGGAGTGCTAAGAATCAACAATCAGTTGCCTTGTCCTCAGCTGAGGCTGAATATGTTGCAGCAGCTAGTTGTTGTGCAAATGTACTCTGGATGAAAAGTCAACTCAGTGACTATGGAATTCAGTATAAGATGGTACCCATCTTTTGTGATAACACAAGTGCAATTGCAATCTCAAACAACCCTGTTCTTCATCAAAGAACAAAACATATTGATATCAGATATCATTTCATCAGGGACCATGTCATGAATGGTGACATTGAATTACACTTCATCCCTACTGAATATCAGTTAGCTGATATCTTCACCAAACCTTTGGATGAACCAACTTTCACAAGGCTGAAAGCTGAATTAGGAATATTGGATATAGAGAATCAGTCCACTGATTGAATCCTTCCAACTGAAGTGTAAATTCTTAAAACCTCAGGTCCCTGACTCAATGTGTACATCAGTGAAAACATCTCACTGAATCCTCAACCTCAGGAACTAAACCCAAGTTCCTGAAATCTTTAGGGTTCAGGAACTAAACCCAAGTTCCTGAATCCTTGTTGCTCAGGAATCATTCCATATTCCTGAATCATCAGTGACTAATCCCAAGTCCCTGAAAAACCATCACTGAATGAAAAGTCATTCAAGGCCCTGAAAAGAGACATTAAATACTGACTTAAATGCTCTAAGTATCTAGTTAGTAAATGTCCGAGGTTGGTAACTGAACTCATATTTAATTCAAGAATATTTGTTCTTTTTGCCTTTCTGGCTTCCACCTCTGGGCCACCACATTCCCACTTGGCATTAAATGCCTCTCCAATCACATTACAAATATGTGATGACTCATCTCTGCAAATTACACTTTTGCAGAACTGCTCAACTGTTCACCTCGACTGTTGCGCCAAACCAGGAAAGTGGAGTGTTGGCATTAAATGCGGATCCCAAAACATATTATTCAAAACAATTTCCAATAATTCTTTTTGAATAAATTAAGATCGCTCAAATGTCTAAAACACCCCCATCTCCACTTCCCTAGAAATAACCCAACCAAAAGAAACACACACACGTTTTTATAGAACTTAAGCAAAACTCTGCCATTTTAATTCTTAAAAACAAATTGTGTGTGTATTCTTAAGCTTTAGAAACCCAGAAACCTTAGTCAAACCCAGACTTACCCACAAATGGCTTCTTCTAAAGCTATAGCATACACTCCCAATGTGGAATTCCTCACTGGGGACGTTGACCCAACAAAGAACAATGTGGTAGGAAATTTCTCTTTTTCACAAAACTACCCAGCCTACAAGAACGTTATGAAATTTCTTCGTAATTGTTTTCTTGCAAAGGCTTTCACCCACACCCCCTCAGTCATCTACCATGACTATTTTAGGGAATTCTGGTGCACGGCTGTGGCTACCAGCCCCAAAGACACCAAAGAGTCAATCATCACCTTCACGGTGATGAATGGGAGCAGAACCCTCTCTTTTGACTACTCAACCTTCATCAAAGCCACAGGCCTTGACTTTGCTGAAGCGTTTGCACCCAACCCTACTGATCAGGACATAAAGAATGAACTGATCTTTTTAGCTCCCCATGACCCCAGACGTCCTACAACGTCTGCGGGAGGCTTATTGGAGAAGGCTCCAGTAGTCAAAACATGGTTCCATCCTATCTGGAGGATACTGATGACATTTGTCATTCAGGTCCTGGGTGGAAATAAATCCTCTACGGAACAATTGAACTCATCACAAAAATTGATGCTGTTCAGTCTCCTTGAGGGTACAAAAATTGACATCGGAGGAATAATCTTCCGAGACCTTGTTGCTAAGCTCTCAGGAAAACATAGGCAAAGGCATGTGTCCTACCCTAGATTTGTTTCCTGTGTGCTTCAGGACCTACTTGGTTCTGACTACGTGAGGCCTGATGCAGAAGGTACGAAGCCTGACGTCCTGCACAAGTCAAACTTCACTAGTAGCATCAGTGAGGTTACACATATTGCCCTGACTGAATACATGCAATCAGTCATTCAGGGTAACGACGCTATCTCACCAGTTCCTTCACCGACCAAAAAGGTGAAGAAGACAAAGAAGGGTCAGTCCAGCAAGGTGGTTAGACCCAAGCCACTCGCCACTGAGACTGATCCTCAAAACCAACTAAACCTTAAAAAGAGGTTGAAAAAGGCCGAGACCTCAGAGACACCCATTTTTGAGACCCTCTTGACCTCAAAATAAAGGCCAACGGAGGTCACTGAGCAATCATCCTCAGTGACCTCGGGCACACCCTTTCCACATGGTTCAACTGACATAAACAAGTCAGAGGGATCAGGAAGCATTCCCCCCTCACATCCCGATGAAGGTACTGATAAATCACAATCAGTGCCCAAGGGAGGAAAGGGTCCTGAATCCTCGGTAGGGCAGCACCACCCTACTGGGAAGAGGACCCACACCCCCTCACATCCCGATGAAGGAACTGTCAAAAAACAATCAGTTCCCAAGGGAGGAAAGGGTTCTAAATCCTTGGTAAGGCAGCACTACCTTACTGAGAAGGGGACCCACAAACATTCACATCCCGTTAACGTTCCTGAGCAATCACCCTCAGGATCTCAGGGAGAAAAGGACCCTAAATCCCCAAAAGGACAGCACAATCCTGATGGGAAGGGGGTCCACCAACTTTCACAATCAGTACCTAGTGATAACACTGAAAAACACCCATCAGTGGTTGAAGGTGCTAAGGGGGACAAAGACTCAGAGGGAAAGAAACAACCCGCTGATACGGAACCCATAAACCCCTCAGGCGGTCCTATTCTCTCAGGAACTGCCCCCAAAAGCCAGGCTGGTGTTACCCCAGTTATTATGGCTAGTCAGGCTGAGCAAACCCACTCAGTTATTATGACAACGGGGTCAGGACCTGGCCAAACCAAAGGCGAGTCTTTTTATAAAGAGGAGCCGGTTGAATTTTTGGGTATTGAGTCCATGGGGGACTTTCAGGCTCTTATCGAGTCTGATGAAGAGCTCAGGGAAGAGAGTGAAGAGGAAATGTTTGAGGCTGGTGAGGATATGGAAACTGATGAACAATCTGAACAACCTGAACAATCACATCAGTCATCTCCACACCAAAGTGAAGAGTCAGGTTCTCAATCTTCTGATTCTTCTGATAGTGGGGACATCCTCAAAAAGTATGATGACTCTCTTCCCCTCACTGAAAAAAATTGGTCAAGTTCCTACTCAAGACCAATAGAGCTCTTTACAATGGTCTCACTGAAGAGATGTTCGATCATCACACTGAAGCTACTGTTCACTATGCCAACCTGAAGGCAGATGTTGAAAGTTTTCATGATGATGTGATCGAAATACATTCTGACACCAATCACTCCCTGACAGCTATTGATCTTCATTTCAAGAAGTTCAATCTTACCCTTGAAGGCATCACCAAAAGCCTTGGAACTATTCAAACAGCTGTCAAGGATGACCCGGAACTCAACAAGAAGGTCCTTCAGGCTGCTGAGACTTACCAGAAGCATTCAGCTGAATTCAGTGATCTTCTCAGCTTACTGAAGGATTCTAAGATTCAGGGTCTTACCTCTTCATTGGACTCAATCAGGACTTCCTTGGGTCTTCAGGAAAAACATCTGGGTACTTGGGCACAATCTTCAACATCTTTGGCATGGTCTCTTGGGTCAAGGATGTCAGGCATCGAAGCTTCTCAGGCATCTCTAGCGGATCAGATCTCAACTCTTCAGAAAGACACCTCGGACATCAAATCAATGATGACTGAGATCTATCAGGCCTTCAAGGGTCCTGCTGCTCCAGTGGCTCCAACTCTTGCTATCACCATGGCTCACGCAACAGTTGAGGGGGAGAAAGACACTGGAGTCCCTGAAGCTTCCACAAGCCAGATACCTACTTCTCACACTGAGGGGGAGATTCCTGAAGCTTCTTCCACCCATCAAGAAAAAGGCAAAGGCATCCTCACTGATCCTGAGCCTCAACCAGCACCAATCTCGGTAGCAAAGGATCCTGAATCACCACCCAGGATCCCGTATGACATTGATGGAGTTCTTCACCACTTCTCAGCTGATGAATTCAGTGCTTACCTAGAGGAAGAGGAACCAAAGAAGAAGTTAAAGGAGGAAGAGAAGGTGAGCAAGCCTGCTATAATTAAGGTTGTTCATGAAGAGGCTGAGAAGATTGGTCTTGAGGCTAAGGATCTCTCAGGAAGAGAGGGTGGTATGACCTTTGTGAAAGCTCAGACGGAGGAGATGATCACTCTCAGGAAGAAAAGGGAGGAAAGGAATAAAAGGACTGAAGAGATCAGGCAGAACAGAATTAAGAAATATCAGTGGTATATGACTAACAGGTTGAAGCCAGAACCAATCACTGATGTTCATATTCATCGAAACACCAATCCTGCTTCTGTTACTGTCTACAGAGGTGCTGACATGAGAAACTTTGATGTTCATACCCCATTCAGATTCGCTGACTTTGGGATCACAGAATTGGATGAGTTGGGTCCATTAATAGCAAAGAAATCAAATGTTGTGGTCCCTAGCCTATTGAAGTCCTTGAGTCTGAGGTACGAAAGATTGATAGTTGCACCTCAGGAACTTGGCACTCCATCTCTTCTTCCTGATTCAGCACAACTAGCTCCCTCTCAGTCTTCTTCAAGGAAAAGAAAGAAGATAGAAGCTGAGCCTGAGATCAAGGTTCCTGGTCTTGACTGCAATAGGGCTCTCCCTGAAGGTGTTCCTTTCAGGAACAATATGGTCATCGAACAACCTGAAAGAGGTTTGTTCTTCATTGATGAGTTCGGAGAGAAAGCCTTCCAAAGGTGGAGTGATATTGATTTGTTAGGGATCAAAGCTATGCTTGGTTTTCTAATGATGGCCTCTCCACTCAAGAGTCCTGAAAATGTGAAGTTTTGTCAAGATCTGAAAAAGAAAATCCATGAGCACCTGATGTGCGTGTGTATTGCTCTAATTTTTATACCCACGGTATGTCGTTGTGGTTTTAGTAGTATTCAAGTTTTAAATTTATATTTAGCCGACTTATCAATAAAACACACACTTTAACGAGCAGTGTACCCGGTCAGTATGAATATAATGGTAAGTAGAGTGTCGATCACTAAGAGTGGAACGTATTATCTAGTTATTCTAATCAGTATTTTAATATCTTAAGTTAGCTATACAACCTAATCTAACGCAAGGGGGTTTCTGAGAGACTGGCACGGTTTGGTTATGATTAAATATAAACTAAACTAATAGGCACGAATCAGCGATTAGCACACACGTACACAGATAAATAATTGAGACAATAAGAAGACCTGTCCTGATAGTTCAGTAGCTTGTCACTTGTTTTATTGCTAGTTTTATATGAAGTGTATGTAATTAACCCTTTCTCGTTGGCTCTAATCTTATCGGCGAGTAAACCCTTAATGATTACTTATGTCTATCCTACTTACCCTTTCTTCCTACTTTTCTACAGACGATAGAATGCATAGGCGTTAAATAAATAGGCGAGGACAGAGGCATGGCGACCCGATCAATGCTCAGCTAGACACAGAGGTTATCAATGCACTAATAAAAGTCACCAAAGACATCAACATATAAACTTTAATTAATGGGAAAGCAATTTTAAGGGGAGTTGAAGTGCATGATTAAATCAATGACACAAGCCCATCAATCCTGATGAATTAAAGTGTACTAATACAATAAAACAAAACTACTTAATGAATTGAATACATGCAGGACCTTCTTACAGCTCTTGTATCTTCGTTTAGGGTGTGTCTTGTGCTGCTACTTCGTCTGAATTCGGCCTAGGGTTTCTTCTGTCTTCGGTCTTGTTGTGTAGAATCGAACCTCTAAATTCGTCTGACTTTGGGGTATTTATAGTTTCTGTCTGAGGGTTAGATGCGGCGCATTGAATAAGTAGATGCGGCGCATTGACTTAACTTGGCGTGGGGTCCAAGATTAATATATTCAGGAATATTCGTTCACCGCCAAAAGATGCGGCGTAACTCCATTCTTGTATGCGGCGCATGTCCTTTGCCGTCTTGGATTATAACTTGTGAAATCTTGATAGTGATGCGCCGTATATAATAAGTAGGATGCGGCGTATCTGGAGCAGAATGGTCTTGATCTTGTACATTTCAGTAGACTCTTAACATCTTGCTTGTTTTGCTCCATAATTAGTCCAAAATCGCCAAGTTTCACATAGTACTTGTTTTTACCTGAGAATTATAAAAAGTAAACATTAACGTATCAATTCTCACAGATAATATAATAAAACAAGTCAAATAAATAGGATAAATGATGGTAATAAAATGTACTTATTTGAGTTCATCAAATATCCCCCCACTTGAACTTTACTTGTCCCCAAGTAAACCTTAGAATAATTCTTATGAAAATGTATCCTAAAAGATGTTAGGATTTATTTTTATATTTAAGCATGTATTCGTTTTGTGTCATAATCACACAACCAAACACTTAACGAATTAGAAATAAAATAAAATATTTTGATAAAAGCAAATCTAATCGTTTAACTGTCCAGTCGTGACGAATATTCTATCATAAGCTTGGCAAGTATACGCATCTCCTCCACTAAAGCTAAGGAATAACAAGTCTAAAGCGGTAAAAAGAGTTTGTTGGTTAAGGGTTAATCATTCTTCTTAATCTCTATCGATCTCAAATTCCAGAAAAGGCGACAAAATCACAAATACGTGATCGAATCCACGAACACGATACTTGCAATTGCTCAAATCCTTAACTCGAATAGGCTAAAGATAGGACCAAGTAATCTTTACCAATAATATTATATCAAAAAGGGCGACAAAATCATAAATACATAGCCGAATCCACGACTACGATACTTAAGATTGCTCAAATCCCTAATCTCAATAAATCAAAGGTTTGGATAAAGAAATGATATAGGGCATGGATAATATTTGGGATATAAATTGGTGTAAAATGAAAAATAAACAAAACAGATAAATTAAAATCCTAAGTGTGGTAAATTGCTTTCCCAACCATCCCATGAATAAGACTCATATCATTGAATAACTCACGCTTTAACACTTGAAACACACGCTTTAGGTAGACACAAATTATACTCAACAAGATCTCAATCAAAGAATAACCTTAGTTGGCGTTCCCATAACGGCCAACTCCCATTCAATCCATAAATATAATATATAAAAACTAGTGGTGATATCGATCACTTAATACAAAACTTTACATAAGTTGTTTAAACAAACATCCAACTTTTTCTTTCTTTTTCTTTTCTATTTTTTCGAATTTTTTTTTTTTTTTTTTTTTTTTTTTTTTTTTTTTTTTTTTTTTTAACTTGAAACATAAACATAGATGTGTAAAATTTCACCACATCACTATAACGATAACTCTGGATAATTTTTCCATACTTTTCATGACTTCAGAAATAATGGTAATAGTGAAAGTAGTAAACACACGAAAAACAAACTCAAAGATATACAATATTTACTTTCACTCCAATTGCATTGCGCAATTTCTCGACCTAACCATAGATAATGAATTACGCACGCGAACATAGGTAACGTAAGGAAACACACTTTGCCTAAAGCAATTAACCAACCACGGATTTTAATCTACAGGGTAGGCTAAGGTGTAAGGGTGTAACGAAACATTATAACAAAGGTGTAAGAAACGAAAGGAATGGCTCTGAGTGTTTTTCTTGGGGTATCTTACTCTAAAAGTGAGAGTAACAAAAGGTTTATACGGGGGTTAACTAACCAGTGTAGTTAGCTAATATCACATAACATATAAAGGCTATTTGGGTGTAATCCTAGAAATTTACCAATTTAGACAAGTCATTCCAATTATGTAAATAATACTTATTATGGTGGTCTCGAATAGTATACAAGCCAAGTTCTAAAGTTTACAAGTCACCGGCACACTCATAGATTTGTGAATTTTTGAAAAGTTCACAATTTTTGAAAATAACGTTATGTGTGCAGCAATGTAATTTAGACTTTAAACAAAAACATGCTAAAATTTTTTAATTTTGATATATTAAGCGCATTTTAAGCATATTTTGAAAAAGTTTAGGACAAGTAAGTGTTCTAATTCTCCAATCCCCCAACTTAAGTTAAACAACGTCCTCGTTGTTTGTAACAAAGATTAAAAACTGGAAAATAAAAGAATTAGAACAGAAAAACTCCCCTGAGATTTGCTCGGTATGATCCTCCATTATTTGTATAAGAGCAAAAATCATCTTTCTTGTAGATGAGAACGTTTAAGCTTCATATTTTATGTATCCACAGGAAATGCAAAAATCTATAATACCATCAAGACTTAAACACACCTGAGTTAAGAAAGTTCAAACTTGCATAATACATTAGTAGTTAGTAAAAATAAAACTTAAAAAATTTAAATGAAAATCATCAGGTCAGTCGATACGCCATATCTTATGGCAGAAGATACGCCGTATCGAGCCTAGAATAAGTACGAATCAGAATAGAAGATGCGTCGCATCCTTAACCAGGGATGCGCCGCATTAAAATACTGACAGAAAGTTTTAAAGTTAAAAATAAAAATGCAGAAAATAAAGTAAGATATGACCAGTGCAGGCGATGCGTCGCATCTAAGGATTGAGATGCGCCGTATCTTCTGCGGGCCTGACTGACTTGACACAGAACAGAATAGTAAAAAAATTTTCTGGGTTGTCTCCCGGTCAGCACTTGTCTTTATTCCAGAGTCTTCAAGTTAGACTCACGTTCAGCTCTTTATTTAGATCTATTGATCCCCACATGTCCGTGCACGATGTAGTTGCGAATTACTTCGTCACGAACATATTCCGGCCCCAATTCAAGTACACCTTTGTAGAATCCTTTCATCTTTTGGTACGGATACTCGATCCCTTTCTCAGCGTCATTTTCATCTACAAAAAGAAATGGTGTAAATTTGTAACAAAATTTGTTAGGGGCATGTTTAAACCTTGGGTGAGCACGAGGCATCATGTAAGTGATAACGTTGCTTCCACTTTTAAAGGTGATATTCCCTTCAAATCTTTTAGCGTTAATTTTGACCTCCCGAAAAAATGGTTTCCCAACGATCACGTCACCCATCTCAACATCACGATAAGCATCCATGTTTTCCACCACGGTGAAATCTGTAACAATAGTTAAATTCCTAACAAAAATAGGTACATTCATGAACACTCCAACTACGTTTTTCCCTCTATACTCAACTTTGTTTTTCATTATAGAATTATAGAAATCTTTTGAAATTACATTAATTGGTAAAATAGGGAAAAAGTTGGCACTAACCTGTTTAAATCCTATCATGCAAGGAAATTGTAAATTATAAGCACAATCTACATGGATCTTTCTACCGTAATCACAGAAACTAGGATATCCTTCAAACTCATCATAATTCTTAGTGTTGATCATATTGATTCTAGGTATATCCATAATTTCTCCTTCTTCAATTTCGGGTTCTAAATCCTCCATAAATTGATCATTGATTCCTAATGGTAAATTAAGATCATTTAATTCAATGTAGTCTCCACTATAGGTCTCAAGTGATTCATTATTTATCAAGGTTTCTCCCATAAACCTAGCTTCTAGATCGAGGTCCATACGTTCTCTTAATCCTAGCACATAGACGCCTCTAATTATGCTTTTAACAGGATCTTGGCACTTATAGACTAGTTTATTATTCCCTACCCTTAATGAGATTTTTCTTTTAAACACATCAATCTTAGCATGGGCGGTAGACAAGAAAGGTCTTCCAAGGATTAAAGGAATCTTAACATCCTCGGGCATATCTAATATAACAAAGTCTACAGGGAAAACAAACTTCTCAATCTTAACTAGTACATTTTTAGCAATCCCTTCAGGTTGTTTTACCGTTTTATCAGCCAATTCAATAAGCAACTTAGTTGGTGCTAATTTTCCTAGTCCTAGGGTAGTGAATGTCTTAAGGGGCATTACACTAACGCTAGCTCCTAAGTTAGCTAATACATTATTGAAAGATATATCATTAATTGAATAAGGTAAAGTAAAACTTCCTGGGTCCTTTTCTTTATGAGGCAAGGCATGTAAGTCGGTTGCAAAGCTCTCTTCTTTCATTGTAGCCTTGATCTCCTCTTCAATCTTTGTTTTCTCCTTTAGTAATCTCCTTAAACTGATTGAAGAATTAAAGAAAAATTCGGGCTTTGCAGCATCATTACCATTCATCAATCTTCTAGGAAAAGGAATGTTAGGCGTGACTTCTTCAGTGGTACTTATGGCCTTGACATGATCTCTTGGGTTTGTTTCAGTTAAGTTTGGTAAACTTCCGTATCCCCTTTCTTGAAGAACTTTGCTCATTTGTCCAATTTGTTGTTCCAATGCTTTGATCGAAGCTCCTTGATTTCTTGTAAAAGTGTCCGTTGAAGCTTGGATTTCTTTGATCATAGCAGTATTCTCTTCATGTCTTTTAGCAGCATCAGCCATAATTTGTTTTAGAGTGTCATCTAAAGTCTACCTCCTTTCTTGATATGTGGGATTAAAGTTGTTCTTTTGATAGAATCCCGGAGTAGCTTCCCTAAATCTTCCTGAAGGTCGGAATGGTTGTCCAAATTGTGTGTAGTATGCTTCTTCAAACGTCTCACTTTCATTCTTATTAGGGCAATCTTTAGTGTAGTGAGGTCCTTCGCATTTTTCACATCCAACTTGGGCAGCATACACTTTCTCATCACGCTTCTTCATCTCTCTACTAATTTTATCCAATTGAGCTTGAATAGCAGCAAACCCGTCAAAATTAGTGCTGCTCTTAGATCTAGTAGAGGTCCCATCGTGCCATTTTTGAGAATGATCAGCAGCTTCTTGGATAGCTTTCCTAGCATTGGCTACACTCATTTGAGGCACAACTCCCTTACCATCCAAGATTTGTCTAGTAGGCACGTCCAATCCTTGATAGAACAATATTATCTCCTGCATTTCACTTAGATAATGTTGAGGGCATTTCATCAATAAGTCTTTAAATCGCTCCCAAGCTTGATAAAGAGTTTCATCAGGCTCTTGCTTGAAACTGTTGATAGCCTCCATCTTTTTAGCGGTTTTAGCAGGTGGACAATATCTCTTCAGGAATTTGCTCTTCAAATCTTCCCATGTAGTGATTGAACTAGCAGGTTCATTCCTTAGCCACTTATTAGCAGCTCCTTTAAGCGAGATTGGAAAGATTCTTAGCATGAGTTGATCGTCGGAGACTCCTTCTGTAGTAAACAAATCTGCAATCTCGAGGTCCTTTTTAACATGTTCATTAGCATCTTCATGTTCTGATCCACTGAAAGCATTTTCTCTTAGCTCCTTGAGAAACTGACCCTTCAACTCAAAATTTGACTTTTCATCAAACTTTGGTCTAGCAACTCCTGAAGTGTAATCAGCACGGGTTTTGTTCATGTATTCCTACATAGTAGTGTTTTCAACCATTGTTTCTGTTTCTACTTCCTCTTTCTCTTCAGAAAAATAATCAAGCTCGCACGAACTTGAGATATCAAAGCTTTTTGTGTTGAAAAGCCTTTTAAGCGAATGTAGGGCTCGTTCAGGATCTTCGAAAGGTTGAATCAAGTTCTTAGTTGAACTCCTGGTCATGCACTTCCTGAAACTATCACAAAAGCATCAGTAGGGTATGTTCAAGAAAGTAGTATATCAGAAAATTAACAACGAAAAACGAAATGCGAAAAATAAAAGTAACTGATATCTGCAGACGATGCGCCGTATCCAAAAACTTGGATATGCCGTATCTTATAATCGTTAAAATTTAATCAGACTTTTATTCAGAAAATAGATACGCCGCTTATAATCTAGAATGCGCCGTATCAGTTTAATTTATCAAAAATCTATTATACTTATTAAAATTAAATGCGTCGTATTAACAAAAGTTAATGCGCCGTATTTTCATTACGTTTTAAAATACAAGATTTTTGATTCAGAAGATGCGCCGTATCGATAAAAATCGATGCGTCGTATCTGTTTAATAATTCGAAAACTGTTTTTAATTTAAATAATAGATACGCCGTATCTGCAAAAACAGATGCGTCGTATGGCGTTATCGTTTAGAAAAATTTCTTATTAAAAACAGAATACGCCGTATCTTGGGGAAAGATGCGCCGTACTCGAATTTATTAAACGCGTTGTATTTTATAAAAATTAAACGCAATACGCCGTATCTGTGAAAACAGATGCGCCGTATCGTTTGAATTAGCACAGTACAACGATAGCAGTATGCAGAAAAACAGAAAAAAATAAAAAATAAAAATAAAAACAAGCAAAAAGAAACAAAAATTAAACACACAAAAACAGAAAATATACAAATAATACAATGAATGCAAATTAACTAATATACAACGGAGTTAGTGGTTAGAATTAAAAAAAAAATTAAAACCTAATTAAAATACTAATCAAATTAACAGATAATAACAATTCACTCCCCGGCAACGACGCCAAAAACTTGATGCGTGTGCTTGTTATGCTCTAATTTTTATACCCACGGTATGTCGTTGTGGTTTTAGCAGTATTCAAGTTTTAAATTTATATTTAGCCGACTTATCAATAAAACACACACTTTAACGAGCAGTGTACCCGGTCAGTATGAATATAATGGTAAGTAGAGTGTCGATCACTAAGAGTGGAACGTATTATCTAGTTATTCTAATCAGTATTCTAATATCTTAAGTTAGCTATACAACCTAATCTAACGCAAGGGGGTTTCAGCCTGAGAGACTGGCACGGTTTGGTTATGATTAAATATAAACTAAACTAATAGGCACGAATCAGCGATTAGCACACACGTACACAGATAAATACTTGAGACAATAAGAAGACCTGTCCTGATAGTTAAGTAGCTTGTCACTTGTTTTATTGCTAGTTTTATATGAAGTGTATGTAATTAACCCTTTCTCGTTGGCTCTAATCTTATCGGCGAGTAAACCCTTAATGATTACTTATGTCTATCCTACTTACCCTTTCTTCCTACTTTTCTACAGACGATAGAATGCATAGGCGATAAAATAAATAGGCGAGGACAGAGGCATGGCGACCCGATCAATGCTCAGCTAGACACAGAGGTTATCAATGCACTAATAAAAGTCACCAAAGACATCAACATATAAAATTTAATTAATGGGAAAGCAATTTTAAGGGGAGTTGAAGTGCATGATTAAATCAATGACACAAGCCCATCAATCCTAATGAATTAAAGTGTACTAATACAATAAAACAAAACTACTTAATGAATTGAATACATGCAGGACCTTCTTACAGCTCTTGTATCTTCGTTTAGGGTGTGTCTTGTGCTGCTACTTCGTCTGAATTCGGCCTAGGGTTTCTTCTGTCTTCGGTCTTGTTGTGTAGAATTGAACCTCTAAATTCGTCTGACTTTGGGGTATTTATAGTTTCTGTCTGAGGGTTAGATGCGGCGCATTGAATAAGTAGATGCGGCGCATTGACTTAACTTCGCGTGGGGTCCAAGATTAATATATTTAGGAATATTCGTTCACCGCCAAAAGATGCGGCGTAACTCCATTCTTGTATGCGGCGCATGTCCTTTGCCGTCTTGGATTATAACTTGTGAAATCTTGATAGTGATGCGCCGTATATAATAAGTAGGATGCGGCGTATCTGGAGCAGAATGGTCTTGATCTTGTACATTTCAGTAGACTCTTAACATCTTGCTTGTTTTGCTCCATAATTAGTCCAAAATCGCCAAGTTTCACATAGTACTTGTTTTTACCTGAGAATTATAAAAGTAAACATTAACGTGTCAATTCTCACAGATAATATAATAAAACAAGTCAAATAAATAGGATAAATGATGGTAATAAAATGTACTTATTTGAGTTCATCAGCACCCTGACCAACAAGAGCTGCAGTCAAAGAAGCCCAAGCTTGAAGCCCTTGGTATTAAATTAAACTGATAAGATCTGCCTGAATACCCCCACTATCCCTTTTTGTACTTAGCTTGTTAGGACTTGTAATGATATCAATAAGATGATGTTTTTATTATTTCAGTGTCCTTATTTACATTCTAGTACATTCAGTATGAGTAGAAGTCATTAGCTCACTCATAACTGATCAAAACACTTAGGAATAATTTATATCCAAATAGGGGGAGATTGTTGGGTCATGAAAAACCCAAGAATACTTAAAACATGATTTGGACACAAATTAACTAAGTGTTAACTTAAACCGAGAACAATTCAAGTCACTGAGAGAACAGCCTCTCAGTGAGTCATCTTCAGGATGCTTAAGGCGAATTCAAATAGAAGGATTCACTACACAGGAATGCGGTACTCCCTGAAGTAGCACTTAAGCCAAAGAAGAAGATGATGGTTCAGTGAGTGTTGGACAAGAACTCACTGAACCCCAGTCTCCTCAACAAACAATGAAGTAATTATGAATGATAACTGAGAAGCGTGTCCTGAAGAGCTAAGTGCCTTAGAAGAAAGGCAGAAATATCTAGGAAGGATTTAAGATAAGATCAAATCTTATCTTGTCAGGAAGAAATCCTTCCTAAGACGGCTTAAAGTCTTGGAGTGTCAGACCAACCACTCCTAAAGACTTAATAAGCCATTTCTATTGGTTCTTGGAAATGACAATTACTGTTGTAATTGTCAGACACGCTTGCTCAACAACTTGTAATATTTTAATTACTTTTACTCAGATTACTTGTGTATAAATAGATTGAGAAGGAGAGAAGTTGTGTGTGTTTTGTACAATTAAAGCTTAGACTTTTGCAAAACAACTTCTCTCCTACAAAGAGTAACGCATCCCTGAGATAGCTCAGTGAGGTCGCATTGTTACCACTCAAGCAAAACTTGAGTTTAGATAGGAGACACCACCATACCTTGTCTATTCAATCCCAAGTGTTTATTCCGCAAAACACTTGGGTATAGATTCTTTGATTCATTTCTAATAAGAATTTAAACGTTGAAAATTACCTTGAGTTTTTATATTCACGTTTTATAACTGTTAGAATTAATCATAACATTGTATTAGTCATAAACACAAATAGATTAACTTTCTAGTTAACTCTAAGCGTGTAAAGGGACCAACAGTTATATATGTACAACATAAAAAGTGGTTGGATCAGTTACCGGGTCAAAAAGGGTCATTATTAAGTGAGTCCTTTTCTGGAAGCCAGTAAGAGATTATACTTAATGGGGCGAGTTAAAAAGATGAGCTTCTAAATGCTTTTCATAAGAGATTATACATAATACTATCAAAAGTTTTCGTGTCATACAGGGTCATGTTTCATTATGCTCAAACCAAAGCATGGTCCACTTTATAAAGGCTTCAATCAGTTAAAGACATACTTAAATGTTTAATCATTATAAGAATATCTCATATACCTGTTTGTAGCATTCGAGCCATGGATTTTTAACACAATCATCTCCAAGGCTATGAAAAAACACACTACAAACTTCAATTACACGCCACCCTTCTTAGGACCTACAATTAAAATTTGATTAAATTATTAATATATGATAAGAAACAATAAGTATATTCTTTAATAAAACCATGATTCTAAAAATTATTGTAACGGATATCAACTTAATTTTATAATAAAGTTATACCATCAGATATCATCATTAGCATGATTACTCAGTTCTCATGCAATAATTGTCTGATTTGATGTTTGAATGGCACATTTGGCTAAATTTCTATCATATTATTATTATTATTAAAAGGGCTTAAAATTTAACGCATGAATTGTCTGCATAATTTTGCCATGTAATTGTAGCCTCTGGCAGTCCTAATACTATCCAACTCCTCATCATCCTCATACTTTTAGGGATACAATTTCCATTGCAAAACACCCAATTCTACACAAATCCAAACCAACAACTAAAAATCTGAAAATTCCACAAAATCACAATCCATCTTACTTAATTAAACAACATTTGAAACAATCAAAAAATGATCCATTGATACCAGGTAAGTAATGAGGGGAAACAAACTGAGGAGGATTGCAAAGATGAGGAAGCTGTGGGTTTTCATGCACATCATCCATAAACCATGCCTGCAAAACCATAATTACAATCAACCCATTTGATAAATAAAAAAATAAATATTCAAGAACTTATTATTTACCTGAAGATCAGTTGCAAAGAGGCCTTCGTTATCAACATCACCATTATGCTAAAAAAATCGTAAATAACACCGTCTGATAACAGAAGTAATATGCAGGTACCAACCTCAATCCCAAACACCCTAATTGCTTTTATAATATGCAGGTACCAACCATGTTATTGTCAAGTGCTTATTTAAGGGTGTTTGGATTGCTTACTCGTATTATTTGCTTTGGATAGTCAAGGCTGTGCATTTTTAAGTACTCAATCATTTTAAACAACATGGTAAACAGTTCATAATATAGTGATATTCGCTTCAACATCTTTATAACAATCTAAAAAGTTTTAAGCTACCTTGCTATGAGCATATCGTTCCTAACATCACTGATTATTGTGGGCTCATAAAAACTAAATCCAAGAAGATTTTGCTCCATGTATTAAAGAATAATTTATAGAATCAAAATGAAATATAATTTATCAAACCTTTGACAACAACATCTTGCAAAAATGACCAACAAGTATATAATAACCTTTTTCACAGCAGCTTCATTGTTAAGTGACCCTTCAAAATAATATAAAAAGCCAATTAGAACTCTAGAGTACGGTCGAAACTATGGCTCATACTAAAATGGATTATGTCATAACTGATTTTATAAAGTTCAAAAAAAGATGAAATTGAGAGTATACCTAATTGAATCGAAGATTTAGATACGCGAAAATTAATATAAATTGTTAAAATCGATTATCATCAAGATTGATTATTCGATTTAAAGGCGGCATGATTGGTTATGAGAATGTTTAGAAACGAGGTTACTATTTTCTAAAATATAGCAACTGCACGTTACTATTTTCTAATTACTCATCCATTAACTACAACTATAGCTCCGAAAAATGTATACATTAGTAAAGTTGGTGCATACATTAGCAAACTACTACGTAATAGACCAATATCACACCATTCAAGAGTCACTAACTTCCTGAACATTATAGTATATCTAAAGAATTCCCGTTTATAAAACTTAAAAATGGCTGGGAAGACCCAAATCATTTGTTTACCCTTGGTCCGAGGAACTCGGCACCCAGTGATGTTTTTCTCCTGCTATCTCCACAGCCTGTAAACCATCCTCTTTATTAACAAACCTAATTTCCGCCGTCCTGCAACAGAAAAATGATTGCGTCACCACCATATAATTAACTTCTAAGATCAAAGCTATTACCATATACTTACCTGTTCAGTATTTTGGTGTCGATATCTTTTTAAAGATCAATAACACTATCATGGGCAGGATCAGCAAGAGCATCTTCAAGACGCCAATTCAGCTTATGTAACTGGTTATTGCATTCTGAACATGAAACAAACCGGGTGTTAAAAGTCCTTGTCTAAGACATCATAACCATCTCTGATGACTTTAAAAAGAGTAATTTTGGCCTTTGAGATGACCAATAAGCAATTAGTAGATAACTCATTAGACGTCGGAAAGGGTAGATTGAACATTTACCTGAATGATGCCAGTATGGTGTCGCGGATAACTAATTAGCTTCACAAAATGCTTGATAAGGAATTACCGAAAAGGGTCATACTTGGCCACAAAATGCTTGATCAAATATATAGACTTTTATATATTTGATCAGGAACATACGACGGTTATACCTGGCCACAAAAAAAGTACGTTCAAAATCAGTGATATGTATAAATATCATACGAATACCCAAAATAATAACTTCAAATGGTAGAAAACCACCAAATAATCTAATATTTCTTATTTACTACAACTTTTAATTTTAAAACAAAACCATTCTCTTGATTAGGAAGGTCGGTGACATATTCTTAAGAAACATGTACGCATATATGAACTAACTTGCATCATGTAAAATATAATGGTAAAATGAAACAGTTTTCATACACTGTTGGGTTTTATATTGAGTTGATAATACAAAACAATAAAAGAAGAATGAAGCAAATACGGAACATAAAGGACTTAAAAGACAAAGAAGGAATTCTACAAGCTATGTAAGATTATAGAAGATTCCTTAGATGATATTGATAAAAGATTAGGAAAGTATTTGTTTCCTAATAAATTTATGAGTCTTTGTAAACCCTAGGGGTGGAAATCGAGTCGTGTCCGTGTCGACCCACTCGGGTTGGCGGGTTGGTAAAGCCTCAACCCAAACACGACCCATTTATTAATCGTGTCAAATACCTCAACCCTAACCCGCACACACCTAACATGTGTAACCCATTTATGACCCGTGTAACCCGTTTAAATAAACTAGTTAAAAGGTTTAATTAGTTTGAGTGTTGAAGAGTGTAAGTGTTCAAATAATAACACATAGATACTATAGTAGCACTTAAAAAAACATAGATCCACATCCTAAATAAGTACATATATCATATTAGGTAGTTATATATTTTATTGATTAAAAGTTTATATATTTAAACGGGTTCACGGGTTGACCTGTTTAAAATTACTAAACCCATACACGACCCATTTATTAAACGGGTTATACGGGTTAACCTGTTTTTGACCCAAACCCGTTTATCCTCGACCCAAACCCGTTTATCTTCGTGTCGTGTCCGTGTCAGTTAGCGTATGTTTTAGTGTACACAAATAAAGATGTAGTCGACTAGAAAAGTGTGTGTCCTAGGTGATTGGTTGTTTGTGTAAACGCCTAGTTTAGTATTTGTTCAGCCTCAAGGATCGTTTGATCCCTGTTATTGTTGAGTAACCGTTCTACAGTTGATCAAGTAGAATTGGGGCTGATTGTGTATGTGATTGTTATAGTGAAGATAATGACGAAAAAACCTTGTTACAATAACATTGATGTTTTGTTTAATCCGCTGCGTATATTGTTAACCTTTGTTATTGTTATTCCTATAGCTCAAAACGATCTAAGGAGTTCTAACAAACTTCACAATTACCAGAATTCACAAGAATCATCCTCAAGAACAAATCATTGGAGATGTGAAGTCTGCTATTCAAACAAGAAGAATGACTAAAGATTTGAAGGAACAAGGTTTCTTTGCTAGATCCCTTAATCAAAGAAACAGTCATAAAGACCTTCAAAACTATTTGTTTGCTTGTTTTCTATCACAAGTAGAACACAAGAATGCACATAAAGCATTACAGGATCCAAGCTGGGTGGAGGCTATGCAGGAAGAACTTTTACAATTCAAGCTACAAGAAGTTTGGACTCTGGTAGATTTACCAAATGGGAAGAGAGCTATTGGTACTAAATGGTTTTTCAGATGCAAAAAGGATGAAAGAGGCATTGTGATAAGAAACAAGGCAAGATTGGTAGCTCAGGGATACACTCAAGAATAAGGGATTGACTATGATGAAGTCTTTGCCCCAGTTGCAAGAATTGAAGCTATAAGGTTGTTCTTGGCTTATGCTTCATACCAAGATTTTTTGGTGTATCAGATGGATGTGAAAAGTGATTTTCTTTATGGGACAATTGAAGAAGAAGTTTATGTCTCTCAACCACCTGGATTTGAAGATCCTGACTTTCCTGATAAGGTATACAAGGTGGAAAAAGCACTTTATGGTTTACATTAAGCTCCCAGAGCTTGGTATGGCACATTGTCAACATACTTGTTGGACAATGGTTTTAGTAGAGAGAAGATTGACAAGATCTTGTTTATTAGAAGACACAAAGATGATATTCTGTTAGTTCAAGTTTATGTTGATGATATTATCTTTGGATCCACAAACAAGGTGTTATGCATTGAGTTTGAGACATTGATGCATGAAAGGTTTCAGATGAGTTCTATGAGAGAAATCACATTCTTCTTAGGGTTACAAGTCAAGCAAAAGGAGGATGACATATTTATTAGTCAAGATAAGTATGTGGCTGATATTTTGAAGAAGTTTGGGTTTACTGATGTGAAGCCTGCAAAGACAACAATGGAAACTTCCAAGCCTTTGCTCAAGGATGAAGACGGTGAAGAAATTGATGTACACTTATATAGATCAATGATTGGTTCATTGATGTATCTTACAGCTTCAAGACCTGATATTATGTTTGCAGTGTGTGCCTGTGCAAGATACCAAGTTACACCAAAAGTTTCACATCTTAATGCTGTGAAAAGAATTTTTAGATACTTGAAAGGTCAATCTAAATTGGGCCTTTGGAATCCAAAAGATTCACCTTTTGATTTGGTAGCATACACTGATAGTGATTATGCTGGAGCAAGCTTGGATAGGAAATCCACAACAGGAGGTTGTCAATTTCTAGGATGTAGGTTGATTTCATGGCAGTGCAAGAAACAAACTGTGGTTGCTAATTCCACAACAGAAGCTGAGTATGTGGCTGCTTCAAGTTGTTGTGGACAAGTGCTCTGGATTCAGAATTAATTGCTGGATTATGGGTACAATTTTATGCATACCAAAATATTTATTGATAATAGCAGTACTATGTGCATAATTAGAAATCCTGTTTATCACTCAAAAACAAAACATATAGAGATAAGACACCACTTTATAAGAGATTTCTATGAAAAGATGTTAATTCAAATAGTTAAAATCCATAATGACAATAATGTTGCAAATTTACTCACAAAAGCTTTTGATGTGGGTAGATTTCAATTTTTGATTGCCAATATTGGAATGTTAAATCTTTAAAATCTTTTATCTCTTTGTGTTTTTGTAAAGTTTTGTAAGGATTAGTACTGTTATTTAAGTCAATAAATTGTTTCTGCTGCTAAGTATACTGAGTGTTGCTAGTTATAATTAGAACTGCTCTGTTAATGTTGCTAGTTATACTTAAGACTGCTAAGTATAATTGATGATATGATTATTGTGCATTGTGTTATTGCTTGTGGTTTTGTATTTTTGGACTAATCTTTTGCAGGATAAGCAAAAACAAATGTTGGAGTGCTGATAAATAAGTTGTTTGGAGTGGAAACTGAGTTACTGCTGTTAAGCGTAAGTTAGTGCTGCTAAGCCTAACTTAATGCTGCTAGGTTTCTGCTGTTAAGTTTGAGAGTGCAGGGTACTGTTTTAGAACTTTGAACGATTAAGGGTTTATATCCTTCAATCATTCACACAAGTGTTTTTATCCAATCAAAACCTCTCTTAAACTAAACCCTAACTTGTTTTTATCGTTTAATTGCAAAACCTAGCAAACCCCTACATGATTTTTCAAAATTACACAATGTCGACTTTATCTTTTGATGACCAACACAACATGGTTGCATTTTTGCAAAAACCCAAAGAGCCTGAAGGGTTTACTGAAATCATTGATTTCCTACATGCAAGTCATATTAGATTTACATTAACAGTAAACCCTACTATATATATTTCCCAAATTAAACAGTTTTGATCTACTGCAAAGGTCTAAACTATTGATAGGGAAGAACATATACATGCCCTAGTAGATGGGCAGGAAATTCTCATTACTGAGACATCTGTTAGGCAAGTTCTTAACCTAGCAGATGCTAATGGAATTGAGAATCTTCCTAATTCTACTCTTTTTGAAAACCTTACATAGAGGGGGTATGTAAGGAAAAATGATTCTCTAAATTTTTTTAAAGGATCCTTCTCCCCTCAGTGGAAATTCTTGATTCATACCATCTTATAGTATCTTAGTCCAAAGAAAACTGGTGGGAATGAGTTTAGCAGAAATGTGGCTTCTGCCATAGTCTGCTTGGCTACAAACCAAAAGTATAATTTTTCAAAAATGATTTTTGGTGGTATAATTAAGAACTTGGATAAAGCTGCAAGCAAAATTTTCTTATATCCAAGGTTTTTACAATTACTTATGGACAAACAGTTTTCTGAAAATAAAACTCACAAAAAGGTTTATGAGGCTCCCTTTTATACAAGAAAACTTTTTGCAAACATGAAAAGGGAGGGAAAAGATTTTTCAGCCATAGTAACACCATTGTTTCAAACAATGTTGGAACTAAGTCAGGGTGAAGGTTCAATAATCCCAACTGAGACCCATCACACACCTACTGTTTTACCATCCACATCTCAACCACAAAAGAACTATACCCGTAGGATCATAAAGAAAAAGGGCACTAAGCTTCCTCAAGCTAGTGCTGGTATGGATGCAGATGAGGCTACCAATAAGGAGTGGGAATGTAGTTTGGAAAGGGCTGCTACTACTGCTACTGGCTTAGATGCAGAGCAGGACAGTAGTAACATAGCTAAGACCCAATCCAAGGTAACATCTAATAGGTCAAGTTCCCATGGAACTGACTCAGGTGATGGAAACCCGGGCGCTAAGAAACCATGGGGGGCTCAGAAGCTCAAACTAGGTTTGAGGATGAGTCTAACATTTCCAATAATGCACCACTCGAGAGAGGTAACACACTCCGAAGTGTTGAGGGTAGTATGCAACTAACCAATGAATTGATGGCTATGTGTACCATACTTCATTAAGATGTCTTTGATCTGAAGGAGGTCACCACTACTCAGCAAAAAGAAATTTCAGCCTTGAAGAAGATAACTTATTCTCAACAAATCACTATTAAAAAGTTGAGAAAGAAGGTCAAGCAACTTGAAGGGCAAAGAAAGGCAAACATTCACAAGTTGAAGATGTTATTCAAAGTGGGTACAGCTGCTAGGGTAGAGTCCTCTAACTCTGATGATGTTCTCAACATGGCTACAAATGAGGATGCTCCCAAACAAGGGTGAATAATGAGAGTATGGTTTCAGGGGAGGCTATGGTGGATGAGCAGATGGATGAGCAGGTTGTGTATGAGAGTAATGAATTTGTGGTAGCTGATCAACAAGGAAATGAAGTGGTTTTGGATGATGCTGCTAAGTCTGTTAAGACTGTTGGGTTAGTTGTTGAGAATGTGATTTAAGTGGCTAAGTTAATGGTTGATGCTGCTGATGTATCAGTTAGTGCTGCCAGTTCTAAAATTACTGCTGCTGGGCAACAAGTTAGTAATGTTGTACCAGAAGTTAGTGCTGCTGCTCAAGAAACAACTGCTAGTGTTGCTGAAACAACTTTTATGGATGATGAAACCATTTTGGCTCAAGCTATGATAGATTTAAAGAAGTCATAACCACCAATCAAAGGGGTTATCATTAAAGAAGCATCTTCAACAACAACAACAACCACAAAACAATCACAACCACCACAATAGGGCAAAGGCAAGGCTATTATGATTGAAGAGCTTGTGGCGAAATCTCTTTCAAAGTCAAAGCAAATGCTCTTAGATGAAGAAATAGCTAGAAAGCAACAAGAAGAGTATGATGCTGAAGATCAAAGAATAAGGGAAGAAAGAGAAAGGAAGGCTATAGAAAAAGAAGAGGCTAGCCTTGCAGAGATTAATTCTTGGGATGACATACAAGCAAAATGTGAAGGAGATCACATGTTAGACCAGAGGATGTGGCAAGATGAACAGGAAGAGCTATCCTTAGAAGAAAAATCAAAGCTCTTCATGGAATTCTTAGCCAAGCAGAAGAAATTCTTTGCGCAAAAGAGGACTGAAGCTAAGAGGAACAAACCACCTACCATAGCACAGCAAAAGAAAATTATGATGACTTATTTGAAAAATATGGGTGGATGGAAGTCTGCTCAGTTTAAGGGTATGAGTTATAATAGAATTAAAGAAGAATTTGACATTGTTTTCAGAAGGGTGAACACCTTTATTGCTATGAATGAAGATGAGGTGGTGGGGAGTTCTAAGAAATCAAAGAATGCAGATGAAGGTGGTTCTAAAAGAACTGGAGCATTGTTAGAAGCTAAGAGCAATAAGAAACAGAAGTTGGATGAGCAGAGTGTGAATGGTGAGAAAAAAACAGATGAACAGACTAAGGATGACCAAGAAGAAAATGATGACCAAGACAGAGCTCAAAAGTTAGAATTGATTGTGATTGCTTCTGATCATGATGAAGAGGTAGTTGATGTTGTTCCCTTAAAGACAAAAGTTCCTATAATTGATTGGAAGTGTGGCTTTCATGGAAAAAGTTCTTGGTTTGATATAGTTAGAGTTGGAGGAAAGTCTCAAAGGTTCATTACCTTTAGTCAGATGCTGAGAAATTTTGATAGAGATGATCTGGAGACTTTATGGAAGATGGTCAAGAACAAGTATGGATATTCAGTGCCAGAGGATATCTCAGATAGGGTTCTTTGGGGTTACTTGAAAGTTATGTTTGAACCTCATCATGAAGATAGAGTTTGGCATGACCAGTTTCAGAATAGATGATGAAGCGAAAAGTGTACCGCTTTTAAGGGGTCATTTAAGCCTTAAATCATATTTATTTGATCAAATATTGCCCTAAATCGTTCCTTTTGTCATTTTAGGTACTTTTGAGGAGAAATCTGGAAAAGGAGGCATTTTGGACGTTTTTGGAGCATTAAAGTGAAGAAAACGGCAAAGTATCAAGAATCGGCTAAAAGTTACTCTTGACGGCGTCACAATTAACATGGGACGGCGTCATACCTTGGCAAGAAAAGTTGGATGTGAAATTTACTCATGACGGGCCAGTGAAAATAGCATGTGAATTCTGACGGCGTCACGCTTTAACTTGATCAAGGGCGTCACGGCTTAAATCATAAGGGGACGGCGTCACGTTCATGGTTCGACGGCGTCAAGCCTTGATAAGCCAGAATGGATTTTTGAAGAGCTAAAGAGGGACGGCGTCAAGAAGGTCATCCGGGAACCCTAAAAGCGGCAAGGTGACGGCGTCACACTCCATAAGGTGACGCCGTCAGATCCAAAAATCTATATATAGTTTTCTAATTTTTTGTCATTAAGGAGGGCTTAGTGTGTGGAATTTTGGGATAAAACCCTAAGACGATTTTAGCTACTTTTTCAGGGCTTTTTGCCTTGAGATCTTTCATGTTTCATTGAAAGATAAGTTATCAATTAATCATTCAATATGTCTATGTGTTGTTTGATTCTATCTTATTCTTGTCTTTTGTTTAACATGTTAGGCTAAATTTATCTTGTGTTTGCTTAGATCTAATGAAACCTAGCTATTGATTATTGGTTGTTAATGTGTTATTAGTTGTATTGGATGATTTTTTATCTATGTTAGGCTTAAGAAAACTGGCTAACTTCCTATTCGGTAACTTGCTTGAACGTCTTAAGAAACATGAACCAAATGCGTACTAAAGGTTTTTATGGTTGTATTTAATGCACAAGCGAATTCTAGTGATCCCATGTTAGGAGCTTCCTAGCCGGCTCGACATAGGAGTGAAGTAGGAGCTTGTAGAGTTGGGGAAGTAAGTACGCCACCCCACGAATGGTATTAAGGAATACACCCGTCATCCACGCAACTAATACACACTAATTAACCGGTAAAAGATAGTTAGGGAGTAAGGAAATCTAAGTAAACACATTTCTCTACACATAAGTTTCTCACCACATTTTATTTTCAGTTATTTAATTTTATTGCATTCGTAGTAATTTGGGTTAGTTGACTAGCAACTAATTCCGCCCACTCCTTCAAAACCCGAGATTTTACTTGCTTTCATAAAATTATAAAAACATAAAAAAGAATCTTCCTCAACCCTTAGACCTAATTAGAGTAGCCTTTCATACCTAACGAACACTATTCCCTGTGGAGAACGATCAATCCCCCGTACTTACCACTACACTATACTACATCGGTCAGGTACACTGCCTGGTGGGGTTGTAAGCCTCTTGAGATCCCTCGAGAGGTAAAACCTGTTGTAAGGTTACAAAACCACGCAATCAAGTTTTTGGCGCCGCTGCCGGGGAATAGTTATTGTTTAGGTTGAATTGTTATTTCTATTAGGTCTACTCACTAGATTCCTTTCTAGTGAGATTTTTATTTTATTTTTCTAGATTTTCTTTAGTCTATCTTTTTCTTTGTGTGTTTGTTCGTAATTTCCATTGACTCTTCCGTTCACCATTATGGAGTACGCGAATCCACCATACCACCAACCACAAAGGCCATTCTACCCTATTGACATCTCGAATTTCAAACAATATCGAGATGAACCCATATATGATGCATGGACTCGTTTTAGAAATTTACTCCGAAAATTCCCTCATCATAGTTTCGCTTTAGCATCCCTAACCCGAACCTTTTACTATCGTGTTGGCCAATATGACCAAATGCGCATTGAGGATTTTGCCAATGGGGACTTTAGGGAATTAAGTGCTGAAGAAGCATGGGATGCCATAGAAGAGTGTGCCCAATATTATTATATAGTAGACAACCCAACAAACGTTAGTACAAGTCAATTGACCACAAATTTCGAGGATCATGAAACAAGTTTGTTTGGGGATGAATATGTTAGTGTTGAGATACCTAAGTGGATGTCATGTAATGCCATATTACAAAACAAACACATAGGTGACCTTGATGTGACGGAGGATTTAGCCGAACATGATCACATTGATAAAAAAGACTTAGGTTTTGTGATCGATGACGATGAATCTCAAGAAACACATGATGAATCTTTTAGGCAATTTGAATATAGCAGTCAGAATATTAAGGATGATCCTTATGATTCGGACATAGAAGTTGAGATGCCTAGAGAAGCACTTGAGATACTTGGGAAAATGTTAGGGTTAGATCCTACTAAAACACGTGATGAGGATATAGGTGATCTTGATAAGATGGACGATAGAGTAGAAAATCAAAGACCACCAAGTACCCCACAAGTCCTACCATCATTTGAGGCACATACACCGCCCGTGACTTACTCGGAAGAAGTAGACGGGACTATAGGAACCCCAATTGAAGTAGAACCTTTGGAAGAAACAAAACTAGAAGAAATAGGTTTGAATACTTGTAGTCATAACCTTTCTTTTAGTTCTATGGAAGTTCATAGTTTTGATGAACCGGAGCCTAAACCAAAACCGTTACCTAATCTTCCATCCTTAGATGTGAACTTAGGAATTGAATTAGGTCCCGACCCACCCATCAAACCATATAGTCCGGGTAGTTTTATGTTGAAGGTAGTAGACTCTAAGCCTTGTAGAGAGGAAGCTGACATAGGAGTGAACCATAACCTTGCATACTTACATCACCCATTCATGATTGATCGTAAGAAACATTATGGGTTTAAACCGGGTTTATTAGGTCAAGATGGATTCCCAATTAGGAGTCTCTCAAAGTTGATAGAAGATGATCCCTTTTTAGGAGGAAACTTTAATTCACCCATTGACCAAAGTAAACTAGGCAAGGTTATGATGAAAGGAGCACACCCCTTTGAGCATATAATTCATCCACCACTCTTTCCTCACGTGGCATACTCCTACCGAGCGGGTGTGTATCGCTACTTTCACCCACACTTAATCCTAAGTGTAGGGGAAACCTCCCCTATTTCCGTTAAATAAGGGTAGAGTCAGGCTCGTGACTCGAACAAAAACAAGCGCTCTTGGGAGGCAGCCCATGCTTTACTTATTTTATTTATTTGCTTTGTGTGTTTATTTGTTTGTTTGTTTGTTTTTATTTGTTTCCGTATGTGTGTTTAATTTTTATTATTATTGATTCATGTTAAAAACTAATTTGTGAAAATGCTTTATTTTGTTTTTAACTTCGTCTTAACTACATATAAAGGTATTTTGCAAAAGTTAAGTGTAAGGGAAATCTAAATCGGTTTATTAGAACACAAATGAACATGAATCGTAATAATAATAAATTAGCATACATATTAGTATTTGTTTGAGTCAAATGCTTGTATCGAGTCATAATGATGTTTTGCAGGATTTCCAGGAAGTAAGGTAAAGGTTTTTCCAGAAATTTTCCGGAAACTAAAAATGAAAATTTTTGTCAGGTCATTTCTGACGGCGTCAGGGGTTATAACCTGACGGCGTCAGATTTAATTTCCAGAAATTTTTGAAAGTTTTGTTTTCATAAAAAGTTTTTATTAAAATCTCCAACTTATAATCTCCAGGAATCTGCAAAATTATCATTCCACAAGCATTATATCCTTATATATAGATTTTATCCCGCCGATGTTATGCAGGTTTTCGTGTTTGTTTTCTCAGGTTTAACAGGTTATTTTGGACAAGGAGATGTTTTTGGAATCAAGCTTATGGCGATGCATTAGTCATGGAGCTTCAACATTACTTTGGAGGAAGATTTAACCGTGTAATTTCATTATCCACCGAGCGAATCAGGGGAGTATTTGATTTCATTCTTTTACTTTTTGCTTTTACATCTTATTATTTGAACATTGGGGACAATGTTCATCTTAAGTGTAAGGGGAGGGTAAAAGTACGATTTTAGAGAATACAATTGCGCTTGATTTTTGTTTGTTTGATGGTAGATGTGTAATAAAACTGAGAGAAATACTTGTTAAGGCAATTTTAGTGCCAAATTTAAAATTTTTTACAACATATAGGAGTGAAACTTTGATCTTAATGAGCGTCTCACGGATAGGAGTTATATGACTAGCACAAAAAACCGTACCACTAAAAAAATTTTCCACCCCCAAATATGTGAGGTTCGCCCCTAGAATTGGTAGGAAAAGCATTTATGCTATGATGTGTGTACCGGTAGCACTTAGATTCTAGAACTTGCGTTAGGACCATTCCAAGGCCACAAGTGAGACTACATTCGTGTAGTTAGATTTACTACATGATAAGAGGCATTAGGATTAACCCATTGTTTTACACCTGTGTTTTTGTTATAATTACATTGGCTACATTGGTCAAGTAATTCTCCCACACCCTTTGCGTTGTACTCATTTTTAGTACACGATACCCTAGTACACCCCTCAGAGCCTATCTTTTCGTTTCGACCTTTAAGCATTTTACTTAAAGGAAGAATTTGTTACACCCCACTTAAATGTACACCCAAATCGCCTTAGCCTACCTTGTATGCACTCATTTTTAGTGCATTATTGTTACAACATTTGTTTAAACCCAAGTTAATTATCTAGTTGATTACATGGTTGCTAAGTCGAGTCATATCCTTGTACATATTGTTTTGGGACGATTGGGACTCATGGGTAAAGTACTAGTATAATGGAGTAATGGGGAAGAACATCATTTATTACCCCCATATGTGCTAAATATTTTAAAAGTACTCCAAGTTTTTCGATTATCTTAATTCGAGTCATTAGATTAGTATTTGTAAAGTTATGTAAAAATTCAAGTGTAAGGGGGATGCAATGCCCCTATGATGTATTATTTTGGATGGTAGGGCAAAAGTGTATGGAAAAAAAAAAAAAAAAAAAAAAAATCGAAAAAATCAAGAAAAATACAAAAAAATGAGAAAAAGAAAAGTAGAAAAAAAAACATACGGACTACCATCCCGTTTTATTTTATGTTTGTTTTATATTTTTGTTATTTTGTTATTTCGTTTCTAGCTTAAGATCGAGTCTATTCTTGGCTTAGCAACATTGTATAGTACATGTAATTGATCAAGATTTTTAACTCGCCACCAGTAAAATATCCTTTATCCAACAAAACCGTGTTTTCCTTTTCCCTACACCTAACGTTATAACCCATTTAAAATCCCTATTTGATAGTTTATCTTAGGTGCTTACGCCTAGTGGAGGAGGTTTTCGATCCTTTCCCAAGCCTATGGTAATCTATTTGCTATGACAGGTAGTGAGAGATATTTTCCGTTTTCATTTATGAGATTTATTTTGATGACACTTGAGAGATGTGAGTATCTAAACACTACTTGTGAGGTGCTAGTTTATAATTTCCGTGCTTATTATGATTGAAGTGGAACGATTATTTGTTGTAATTACTTTTATATTAGCATTAAATGACCCCTAACTTATATTTTGATTAGAATAAAAGCGCATTTGCTTGAGGACAAGCAAATCTCAAGTGTAAGGGTATTTGATGAAGCGAAAAGTGTACCGCTTTTAAGGGGTCATTTAAGCCTTAAATCATATTTATTTGATCAAATATTGCCCTAAATCGTTCCTTTTGTCATTTTAGGTACTTTTGAGGAGAAATCTGGAAAAGGAGGCATTTTGGACGTTTTTGGAGCATTAAAGTGAAGAAAACGGCAAAGTCTCAAGAATCGGCTAAAAGTTACTCTTGACGGCGTCACAATTAACATGGGACGGCGTCATACCTTGGCAAGAAAAGTTGGATGTGAAATTTACTCATGACGGGCCAGTGAAAATAGCATGTGAATTCTGACGGCGTCACGCTTTAACTTGATCAAGGGCGTCACGGCTTAAATCATAAGGGGACGGCGTCACGTTCATGGTTCGACGGCGTCAAGCCTTGATAAGCCAGAATGGATTTTTGAACAGCTAAAGAGGGACGGCGTCAAGAAGGTCATCCGGGAACCCTAAAAGCGGCAAGGTGACGGCGTCACACTCCATAAGGTGACGCCGTCAGATCCAAAAATCTATATATAGTTTTCTAATTTTTTGTCATTAAGGAGGGCTTAGTGTGTGGAATTTTGGGATAAAACCCTAAGACGATTTTAGCTACTTTTTCAGGGCTTTTTGCCTTGAGATCTTCCATGTTTCATTGAAAGATAAGTTATCAATTAATCATTCAATATGTCTATGTGTTGTTTGATTCTATCTTATTCTTGTCTTTTGTTTAACATGTTAGGCTAAATTTATCTTGTGTTTGCTTAGATCTAATGAAACCTAGCTATTGATTATTGGTTGTTAATGTGTTATTAGTTGTATTGGATGATTTTTTATCTATGTTAGGCTTAAGAAAACTGGCTAACTTCCTATTCGGTAACTTGCTTGAACGTCTTAAGAAACATGAACCAAATGCGTACTAAAGGTTTTTATGGTTGTATTTAATGCACAAGCGAATTCTAGTGATCCCATGTTAGGAGCTTCCTAGCCGGCTCGACATAGGAGTGAAGTAGGAGCTTGTAGAGTTGGGGAAGTAAGTACGCCACCCCACGAATGGTATTAAGGAATACACCCGTCATCCACGCAACTAATACACACTAATTAACCGGTAAAAGATAGTTATGGAGTAAGGAAATCTAAGTAAACACATTTCTCTACACATAAGTTTCTCACCACATTTTATTTTCAGTTATTTAATTTTATTGCATTCGTAGTAATTTGGGTTAGTTGACTAGCAACTAATTCCGCCCACTCCTTCAAAACCCGAGATTTTACTTGCTTTCATAAAATTATAAAAACATAAAAAAGAATCTTCCTCAACCCTTAGACCTAATTAGAGTAGCCTTTCATACCTAACGAACACTATTCCCTGTGGAGAACGATCAATCCCCCGTACTTACCACTACACTATACTACATCGGTCAGGTACACTGCCTGGTGGGGTTGTAAGCCTCTTGAGATCCCTCGAGAGGTAAAACCTGTTGTAAGGTTACAAAACCACGCAATCAATAGAGTTGTAAGTTGGAAGCTGTATCACTCATGTGGAGTCCATACTGTAAAACCCAAAAATCCATTTTCCTAAGTTTCTATGGAATTTGAATTTTAACCTGAGTATTATGAATATTAACAAGTAATTAAAACCTTATGTTATGTGATAATTAATCGATATGTGCATTTAACCTAAGATTAACTTAATAACTGGATTTGTAACTTTCCTAAATATTGCTCTAAGACCTCACACGACTTATTCTCTTTATGTCTAGCCTATACACATTTTTTTCTCTCTCTACCTTTACTTATATACACGACATAATATATACATTCCATACTTAAGTCTGAGATGAAAATAAAATTGTGTAATCAAGATTTACAATCCCCAATTGCCAGTCTAAGATCTCGCCAATCTCACTATTGTAATTGATATGATTTCCTCTAGTTTCCTAAAGTAAATCACACGCTTTTCCTCTAACATAATATACGTCTTCCCCTCCATCATTCTTTACCGATCCAAAATAATAACACATGAATCCTGGTGATCCTCTCAAGACCAAAGGCGCCTATTTTCTTTTACTCCAAGTTCAAGGCTTGCTATTATTTGCTGCTATGTCGTTCTGTTGTGGTGACCTTGTTCCTGCTCGTTAACCTTGTTGTTGTGGTGTTCGTTGGAGGTGTTAAAGTCGGTTTGGGTCATAACAATTGTGTCTCCTCGTGGTTATTTCCTTGCTGTCACGTTAAGGTGCTCGATCACTTATCATATACGACCTAAACCTAATCTAATCTTGTTTCTTATCTAAATCTGGTTGGCTGCTGTTTCGATAACATATATATATATATATATATATATATATATATATATATATATATATATATATATATATATATATATATATATATATGTTAAGATAATCACAAGAAACATTAATATGAAACCTGGTTAAATCCTATTCGACCCATGTTCTTTGTGCCATGACCTGCTCATTTGTTACAGCATAATATATTCGACTAAACCCTAGAGATGACACATTTATGACACATTTAATAAGCCCTAATATCAGCCTTTATGGCACATTAATTGAAGTGTAAAAATGGAAATCTAGATGGTTCATAATAACGAGAAGGGTTAGGGTTTTGGTCGCGTTAATTCATGTGTGATCATGATTTTATGTGAGTTGTATATCGTATGGTGTGAGTTGTGTTACATGTGAGTATGGGTGTTTAGTATCACGCTATAAGTGTGTTTGTAGGATTGTTTTTGGAGTCTAAGACATGTCCATAACCTGTGATCTAACCGGTTTTAAAAGTGCAAACCAATCTATGATTTTATGTGTTGACTGCTGTCCAGAATTTGAGTAATTTTGCAAAGGGTCTAAATTGATGATGCCAATGTGTTTTTGCAATATTTTTGAGCCAAAAACTAAGTTCAGGTTTTGTGCTATCTGGATATAAAATTTCATAATTTTTGGAGGTCGGGTAGGTGACTTTTTGATTTTTAGAACATTAGATGTCAATCCTGAGTTTAGGAGTCTGGAAATTCAGCTGGAGTTTTTGAATTTTAATTTCCAAACAGTGAGGAATTAGGAGGTCTCATTTGACAGGGAGAATATTTAAGATGTATAGGACTTACTGGAGTTTTTTTAGATTTTTCTCAAGGGTTCTAATGGGTTAAGCAAAGGCAAACTTTCTGGGTGTCTGTGCAGTACCCAAAATGATTTTTTGAAATGGTACTATCACTTTGAAATAAAATATGAGAAAATTACTGTAAGTACCCAAAATGTATAGGTATCTATGATAAATATTTGAGCTCCCCAGTAAACACTTAAGTATGGTATAAAATTCATAAATAAAGGGACCAGAATATGATAAAATCTAAAATATGTTATAAGTTAAGGTGTTAGTGTAACCTAACCCCATTTAATGTGTTTTGACCTAAATAACATTTGTAATGTTAATACGGATACTCTTAAATATATGTTAACCTAATTTCAGTAATGAAACCCAAATCATAATTAATGAATAACTATAAGTATTTAAGAATCAGTTATGACAATTAATGGCATTTAAAACGGACTCCTAAATAATAATTGATCCATAATTCATGTAGATTCTCTGAAGAAGGAGTGATTTCCGTCCCTATGTTCATTCCATTTCGTTTCCATTTCATTGCTTGCTAAGGTACATATATTCTGCCCTTTTTCAGTAAGGGTTTTTCTCTTGACTCGTTTCGTTATGATATGGTTCGATTCGTTCGTGATTTCAATATTCGTATTAGAATCCTTTGAGACTTTGTAACCCATCTAATATTATGACTTCGTGTGAAAACCTTTCTTAAATAATATATCTTGATGATGTTTTGAGAAAAACTATTTTAAAATTATTTCTATTAACACGATGCGATACCATTTTTATATGACGGTTGATCTACTTTTATGAAAACTTTTTTTAAAAGAATACGTTTATGAAAACAGGGTTAAATGATTTTCACAATTACTTACCTATTTGGACTCTATCTATTCCTTAAAGATTTCTCATGACTCATTGATTTCCTGATATTTGTTATTGGTTATGCTTTGATACATATTTGTTTAGTTATTCGTTTGATTACCCGTTTCATGCTATATTCATTTCATATAGCTATTATCTTAGTTGGATAATTTATAATTGTCCCTCATCATTATAGTGTATGTTCTTTGCCTATTATGTTGCCCATATTTGTAGCCAGTCATGGGGAGTCCATTGCCTTGCCATTGATGCACCAATGGTATTGACACTATCTGTGGAGGTGAGTTTTTGTCCACAGCGTTCCTACTTATGCTATATAGCAACCATGGCCGCCATATTTATTATTATATTAACGTATGTATGCATAGTCTCGAACTTGTATATGTATATCTGTTTTGCAGGGAGCGTATGGATGCATCCTAGGTACTTAGTTCAGTTTAGATATATATACTTGTGAATGGACTTGAGTGTGTGCAATACACCCCATTTCACTATTTGGTACATTGAGCTAGCTACTCCATGTACAATTTGTTATATGATTTGTTGGGCATTTCCTTTGATATTGATATCCACTTTATGTTCATTATTATGATGTGATCCCTTTCATGTGTTTCATATTCTGTTTAACATCTTGTTTAGCAGGTTCTCTTGGATTTATTCGCTTATTCTTTTCGTATACACTTATTACCTTTCAATTGTTTATATCTGTTCACTGAGCGTTAGCCAGCCGCATTTTCTTTTCTCTGCGGCAGGTTATAAGCGGGATGCTGGGCATGAGTGTTGAGAGTAGGAGCTAGAGGACCTACCCATGATTAGTTTCCCCATTTTTGGATTATAATTATGCTTTGGATATGTATTTCTTTTTAGATTATTATTTGGATTATATTTTGGAAGTCTTTGTAATTCTTGACTTAGTATTTAATAAGAAGTCTTCCACTTGCTTTTATATGTTCTGATTGACACCATAATGTTACACTTAGGCCCTTTTCGGGTTGGGGTGTTACACATACAGTGTCTATGAGTGGGGTTCAAGTACATATGCTGGTTGAAAAAGATTATCCTTTGAGTCCAACCATAGTTACTCAGATGCTGGATACATCTAAGGTTAGACTTCAAGTAGAAAGATGGGATGAGATGACTTATCAGCTCCTCAAGAAGATGGAGTATATACTTAATCCCAAAGATAAAAAGAAGAAGAAGAAGAAGAAGTAAAGTGTTTGGAAGCATCCTCCTGGTGATTGTTCAAGCTTTGATTGAAACTTGATGATTTTGGGAGAAAATATCAAGTTTAGGGGAGGATTGTTGGGAATTAAAGCTTCCAAGGTGTTAATGCTGCTCAAGATGGTTAAGGCTGCTCATATGATTATAACTGCTCAGGTATTACAAGAAAAATGCTTTAAGTCATTAATGCTGCTGGTTATAAAGTTACCAGTGCTTATGAAGATTAAGACTGCTAGTGTATATTATAACTGCTGAGAACTTCAAGGAAATATACACTAAGTAGTTAATGCTGCTAGAAGAAAACTTAGTACTGCTAGTACTAAGTTACAGCTGCTGAAGACTTAATGCTGCCAGAGTTAAAGATTATTACTATGTATTAGTGCTGCTGGAGTATTAGAGTCGGTTTGATATGTATAGTATGTTTAGATAAGTATAGAAAAGATTCTAAAAACATTTATCTTGCATAGAAAGTTATTGTAAGTAGACTAGGACTCCTTAGTCTATAAAAGGAGGTCCTAGGGCATAGAGATTGATACGTATTCATTGAGTCAAAGAGTTATAGCTTCAAGGTTGTAAAACCCTAATACTGTTGAGTATTCGTATTATAGTCAATAATATTGAAGCATTTTGTTTGATATAATTGTGTTCTTTGTTTACTGTTACATTGTTACAAGTTCTTCTTAAGATCAAGTACAAAATTCCGCATTGTATTTGATAAACTCAAAGACAGTTTCTATACTTAGTTGTGTTGAATTTATTCAAAATAACTAAACCTTTACAAGCTAAGGGATTCGATCAAGTGCATAACTGGATCAACAAAAACGTATCAAGGATGCTTGACTTACTAACTGCTTACGTGAAGGCCACTACCAACTATTGTTACCAGACGAAACAACGGAACTGGTCACGGTCACATTAGCTTTTGATGCATCCTGACCTTGTAAAAAAAAAAATTATAATTTTTTTGAGAATGGGATGGTTAAAATTTAGATAGTTGCACTTATATTAGTCATCGCACATATACCAGTCATTATTTAAGCGGCGATTACCTGCGACGGGCTGATATGCAGTACCAACAGTTACCTGCGAGCCAAGTGAGTGCCCATAGGTCTTTTCATTGTTTTTTCAATCCAGTAATAATAACGTACACGAAATGCAGTGGACGTCAAAAAAAGGGCAATTACATGAAACGTGTCGTCTGAGTTTCTCTTGTCTGGAACGTGTGCTTATCAACAGGTACATCTGACTTTGAATGTTATTTCAAAGCACTTATCTTTCCTTCTTACAACGAATCTTTCACTTCCCAACACGTCATTCATTCCGGTCCGTCACATCAGCTAGCTTGAAAGAGTAACTCTCTTTATACCATGAAAACTAAAAATTTAAAACTTTTCAACTCGTAAACAATTATGGTTACAATTTTCGACTGATGTTGCACTGCTTTCATGACACAGAGAAATCCGGTTGACATCTTCCCAAAATTTGAGTCAACCCTTATTAGCAATCAACGCTTTTACCAATGATATACTGACAAAAATTGAACTCGTGAAATATAGCCCAATTCAAATCACCTGATAAGTGCAAAAATAAGCTTAAACAAACTATCGCACACAAACCAACATTTTTGCACAAATCAAAATGTAAAGCCTTGTATGGCACCTAACACATACCAGAGGTACACGGACACTTGTTTAGAAATCTTTGAAGCAAGTTTGTGTCTTTCATTTACTCACCGTGACTTATAGAATGTGGGTTCATAAAAATGATTTCATTTACTCACCTTGACTCATAGAATGTGGGTTCCTAGTATTTCTATCTGTCCCACCAAACTATGGACGCGCTCCTTCGTCTGCAGCTGTAGTAATAACATTGAAAGTCAGGTTGTTGGCTAACATGCATAGTAGTCATGATTCGATTGTCCATTAAAATGAGTATACCAGGTTGCTTGATTAGGAGATAGCCATTCAACCCAGGTTGTTTGATATTAGTATGTATTCGTGTTCGAGCATGTAGAATATTTTCCCACTGTACCTATGAAAAACAATAGAGATATTAGTTAAACTTTGAGCAACGTTTAAATTTTGACCCGTTTAAAATCAAGCAACACCCAAATAGGCTTAGATTGTCATATAAAAAAATGCATCAAATGTTTCATACTTACTTTAGCACAACCACAAAAAATAAGTGTTAATGTCTCTCGGCATCAGATAAGCATATTGTCGCAGAAAGACCTGCACATCCATCCCGTATAAGTATGGTCATTCTAGAATTGTCAAAAATTCACAAATTATCATTAGCTATAATTAACTAATGCGGATGTATTAATAGTATATGTAATAATATAGAACCCAAAATTGACACCCACATTGCTTCGACTTCAGATTCATGGTGACATGAGGAATTATGTGACGATCCAACTAAGATAAGCTTCCAGATACTTTTGACAATTAACGTATGACATAAGTCACACTACAACCACTTACGGTTCTCCAAGAAGCAAGAAAAATTGCAACTATCAGCATCATTTGGGTATAGGAGTAACATGTCACTGTTTTGTAAATTTTATTTTCGAGCAGTTGTTGGAGCTCCACGTTGCCTTCGTTGTACCTAACATTCCGATATAAACATAAGAAAGGTGCTAAATAACTGTTTAATTGTTGAAAAGCGTCATCAAAAAAATTTACATTTGAATACTTACCATTATTTCATTTGTAATTTATGAGTAACAGGTGGGTCGATCATAAAGCCTGAATTCCCTCTCGCTGTCAATGAGATACCTGTATAAGGTTTATTTGACTTAATAATCAACCCACATTTAAAAATGGCTACGTTTAAAATATGATTAAATTAGAATGTAAACCAAGCCCAAAATTAAACGACCAATTAAGTAAAAGATCATTACTTTTAAAAGCAGTCACTTTAAGTCTTGGTGTCGAAGTTCATAGCTCCTGGCCCTAGCTCAGCAAGGATGTTCCCTTCTATCTTGTTAAACTGATTCCATGGCATCAGTAGCAAGAGTATTTTCCTACGAATAGAAGGTAGAAACATTAGGCTCAAAAAACTTGCGGCACACATAAAAAATAAAATCACCATACTCTTCATTCCCAATGACCACATCCCTTCGTGAAGTAGTTTATGATCCTCCTTCTTGACTCGAAAAACATTGCAAGATAGTAGCCTTGACATCTACATCTTGAGATAAATTCGATCACTTTATAGCCTAAATTTTACATTTCAATGTTCCTAATCTTTACAAACCGAAGCAACTACAAAAAATCTTAACCATCTAAAGTCACTTTTGTGGAAAACTAGAAGGGGGGGTTGAATAGTTTTACGTCTTTTTAATTTAATTATGAAAACCTTAGTTTACCTTTTAAAAACTTAGATTCGAGTTTATATTAAAATGATACTTGAAGAATATTATTAATTATATGTGTACCCTTTTAGATTTGTTATAAAAGTTTTGCTTTTATGAATGGAGTTTTAAATTGATCTTTATGTGAAATCAACTTCTAAATAAAACTAACAATTATATATGCCTATATGTATGAAAGTAATGACGATATAAATAAAGATGTAAGTAAGAGATGGAAAGATCTAACCGAGACACGAGGGATTTATAGTAGTTCGGCTACAAGGACACCTTCCTTTCCCTACTCCACTCCCCGAGCACACCTAGCTCGAGAGTTTTCTTCACTACTACAACAAGCTCCTTTATGGCGGAGAAAACCTTACACAACTTTCGCTTACACCGGTTTAACGACACAAAGCTAAATTTCGAATTCTAATCGTAGCTAGAACCAATCTCACAACTTCAATCACAACACGACTACTTCACAACTTCCTTCACGACTTCTATTTCTTCACTTCTTTACAACTTCTATTTCTTCACTACTTCACGACTTCTATTTCTTCACTATTTCACGCCTTGTATTTCTTCACTACTTCACGATTTCTTCACTCCACAGCTACTTCACAACTTTACAATATTTTTACACTACTTCTTTACAACACAACTACTTATACACCTTCTTCACTACTCATACACTACACTAATCTAATCACTTATGTTCACACCTTATATACACACCTTATACACAAATGAATGAATGATTTACAAGGTTTACTTAACTAACAACTTAGATAGCAAGATGATACTAAGTTATAATACTTCTAATCTTGATTGATAGAAGTATTATTCTTTTGCACTTGGATGGTGGAAGCTTGAATCACTTAGAAACCAATGCTTAAGAATATATGATCAAAGGACTTAGAAAGATATGAGAAGAGATTTAGAACAGAAGGTTTGAGGTGCAAAAGGTGAGGAAAGAGTCCAAAAATGAACCAGTATTTATAGGTAAATCTGAGGACCTAGAGGAGCGGGGCGGTCCCCTTAAATAGGTGGCCGGTCCCCTTAATTTTAAGCGGACCGCCCAAATTCGAACGTTGCTCAGATTTGTCTTTTTGTGGGGAAGGTTTTTCTGGAACATTTTTGCCATTTTTGGTTGAAAATTTGAATTCATATATTTATAATAGATTAAACATATTTATTTAATACCAAAAATGTTTTTCTAAAAAATATAAAATGTTTGTGACATTTTATAAAAAGTTTAGTGATTAAGAAAAAAAATTCCTTTGATCATATAATGCATTAAGCATTTGTTTATTCATACCTTAAGTGATTGAGTTGTTAAAATAGATATTTACAACTAAATACTTGTTTACGTCATAATCTTTCGTTTAATGATTTTACATTTTGTGATTATCAAAACGTAGAGATATCGAAAAATATTAATAACGTGTTTAGGCATTATTTATATCAACAATCTCCCCCTTTTTGATGATTACAAAAATCTAAACTCATTAAATCTAAAAGATTAATTTTTAGACAAGTATTTAGTGAGTTTATATCTACTTCTCCCCCTTTTTGTAGAATCAAAAAGGTTATGCCGGCAAGATTTAGATGCAAAATTTGTCGGAATGAGAACTCCCCCTTGATGTGTACTCCCCCTCGTTTGAGGGCACCAAGGAGTCGAGCTATGGAATGCTTGCAAGAAAAATATTAGAAGCACAAGAATATATATATCATAATATCAAATATAAGAGCAACAAGCATAGCAATCACATATTAAGAACATGAAACAAAACATTCATTAATTCAAAGTGATTATGTGAAAAACATAATCATTGATACAACATTTATTATGCTTAGAGCATACAATAAGTAGAAAATTCTAATTTGCCAAAGAGAGCCATCGAACTTGCTTGCAACATAAAAACTTGGACTATTTTGGTTGGTTGATGGTGGATTGTTTGAAATGGAGGTGGTTGAGTGAGGGTAAGAATGTTGGATTAATGGAGGTGTATTTTTGGGTGCATAGATGTTGGTGAGTGTGGTGATGGAGAGATTGGAGGTGGAGAGTTTGGAGTGGAACATGTTGGATAAGGGTTTTGATGTTGTTCAAGTGAGGGTGTTGGATTAGATCTAGTGAGAAGATACTCAATCCAAGTGAAGTGCTCATTCAATGCAATGGTTTATTTTTGGAGAAAGATGCAACAAGGACAATTGTTGACATGTTTCTCAACTTGACTCAAGTTGTGGGGTGATGAGGGAGAGCTAGATGGAGGTTGATCTAAGTTGCGTTGAGCAAGGTGTAGGGCAAGAAGAGCACTAAGCTCATGGGCTTCCTTGAGTTCTTCAATGAACTTCAAGTGTTCGGAGGAAGGTGATGATGGTGGAGTGTGGTTGTTATTTGGGATGGATGTTTGGACATGCAACATAGGAGTAACATGTGAGTTGGTAGGAGGTGGTGGTGATACTCTTGGTGGTGGAGACATTTGTGAGCTTGGGTAGTCATGAGTGGATGAGGATGGAGATATGGAAGATGAGGATATTCCAAGAGTGGTGAGTGTTTTGGATGGTGCATTGGTGGGTTGAGCAAGATGTGGGGTGGTGTGAATGAGATTGGGATTATTGTTTTGGGATTGATCATGCTCTTCATATGAATCATATGGATGAGATGAAGGTGTATTTTTGGGAGCAAGGGTGGATGATTGGTTATGTTTGTGAAGGGGTTCATTAGGGTGAGCATGAGGTTTAGGTTTTGGTTGATTTTGAACAACATCATTTGTTGAGTTGAAGTTATGACAAGTGTCAAGCTTTCTTCTCCAAATGGGCCTTACGGAGATTTTAGCAACTCTTGAAGGCTTGAATCTTGGGTTGTTAGAGGATGACATGTTTGGATGGATGATATGGATGAGCATTTATGATGGAGAAGGGTATTTATAGTGTAAAGATGATGTGATTGAGGAAGGTAAATTTTGGTGGGTGGTTTAGGACAAAATGTGTTTGTGAATTTTGGGAAGTGCAGGATAAAATGGGCTGAAAAATGAAAAAGAAAACAGTAATCCATTCCTCAGATGGCCGGTCCCCTTAAAATTAAGGGGGCCGCCTAAGGATTTAAGGGGGCCGCCCATCTGCTGATTCCCAGGTTACTAGAAATGGGTTTTTGGTAGAAATTTGTAGAAAAGGTTGTGTTTTTGGGTTTAGTTTCAAGCAAGTCCAACTTCTTTTGAGTCAATTTAGGATTTAATAACTTATGTATGCTAAACATATTTAATTAAGCAATTTTTATCTAGCATGCAACCTACTCATTAACCAAGTAACATATATATATATATATATATATATATATATATATATATATATATATATATATATATATATATATATTATATATATATATATATATTATATATATGTGGACAAGAAAAATATATAACACCAAGTAATTCATAATATCATTTATAGGAAGATAAATAAGCTAGTTAATTAATCAATTTTTATCTAGCATGCAACCTACTCATTAACCAAGTAACATATATATATATTATATATATATATATATATATATTATATATATATTATATTATATATATATATATATATATATATATATATATATATATATATATGTGGACAAGAAAAATATATAACACCAAGTAATTCATAATATCATTTATAGGAAGATAAATAAGCTAGTTAATTAATCCTAATGAGTGTCTATGTGCAAGGAAATGGGGAGTTGTGATAGCATGGACTTCTAGACTTGTACCAAGAGAGATTTTTAATGAGTAAATCATGATTTTTCATTTTCGATTTAGTTCACTTATAAATGTCATATACATAAATATAGATGACAGATATTAGATCACCATGCATGATTTAAATAAGTGTTTTTAGCATTATTCAACAATGTTTGAGAGTAGATTTTTATGTGGACGTGAAAGTTATTTTTAACGAAATAGATTTGGTTTTATTTCAAAAAGTTTTTATGAGGAAAGAAAACAAACTTTTCCAATCTTTGGCTTTGATAAATACATAATCATGGATAAAAGTTGGGAAGAAAGGTGGGATGGCAAAATATGTTAAATAGAAAAGTGGCATATTCTTTTGAAAAACCATTTTTCTAAAATGTGAAGTTCTTGCAAATTAAAAAAAACAAATGCCATAAAAAGAATGGTTGTAAAAGATCTCATGCTCAAGGAAATTGGTCAAGACTATTGTCACATGCTACCCTTTTCTACATATCTTGTGATCATAAGAAAGTGATGACTAAATTCTATGAGTTTGATGCGAGAGTGGGATATTATGCGAATACGGCTCCTTTGATTACGCACATTATCTTATCTTAATGCCATAGTCTATAAGAATTTGCTTCATTATATTGTGATATATCTAATCCTACTCCTATATTGATAATTAATCTACTTTACTTGCTTCATCTACATGAGTTTTCTACTAGTGGTCATGGAAGATTTCCATGTTCAATTTGGGAAGGCTAAATGAGCTTGACAGTGAAAACTTCATTTAATACTTATGGGGCTAACTAAAGGATTTCTAGTTTATTAAATCGTAGAACGGATATAACTAAAGTGCAAAGGCAATGCAACCTATCAAACTAAGAATATCCTAAGGCAATGATTAATAAGATTATAGGTATGAAGTAACTACTTATGAAATTTAAAAAAAAAACGTACCTTATGTCCAGCTTTTCTTCGTAGTATCCAAAATGATAAACGAGGTTGAAAGAGATAGAAGAGTCTTCAAGATAACCAAGGTAAGAGGGTATATTATAGTAGGCGTCTAATGCCTTATTAGACCAAAGTGGCTTGACCCGAACATGTCTTGTACTTGACTCATTTGATGTATTAGCCTTGATGCATATAACTTCATTTGTAGAGACTTTCACATTTGATGAGATGGCTAGAGAATCCTAAATATCGATACTTTCTTTACATTGTCTTAAAGTACTTGTTTGAAAGTTACTTTGTAGACTTTTCAAGATTTCCGATTATGAAGTAGGGATATCTTCAGTAGCCGCACCATAAATATTCCAATTTGTCTTCACGCGCATGTTTCGAATGTGAGTAAGATTGAGTTTCTTTCCTTTGTGCGTTATATCACCTAATCAATTAAAACAGCTTGGTACCCGGATTTTTATGGGTTCGAGATGGTTAGTTGAAGACACCCATTGCATTTGTATGCACATGGTGAAGATGTCGCCAAAGAGTACAAGAATTCCTTAACAGTTTGTTTTAATGTACAAACAATGGATTTCTTGACTTGTATTGTTTATAGTCTTTGTAAATAGCCTTATTTCTAAAATTTTCTACTAGGTTCTACAAATTCAATTTGTTTTGATTTACTTGTTGATGAGTTATCCGAAATATATCCTAAACCAGTTTTATCTTTAAATGGCTTTTGACAACTTAGTAGGTATTTAAGAGATTTGGAACTTTCTTCAAATTTAGCTAATATTTTTGCTCTTTCATTTAATCTTTTAATTTCATGCTTATACTCTTGACATGTTTTGCATTCTAGATCAATTTCAATATTACTTTCAATTCTAGACATTTTATCTTCTAAAATTATTTCTTTTTCAAAATTACTTTCAAAAGTTTTTGATGATTCATGTTTAGAAATGGTTTTTAGATCTATGTTGCAAAAATGTTTAAACTCATTTTCTAGTTTTGAAAATTCTAAAATGAATTGATCATAGCAAAAATGTTCGGTTTCGGATTGTACCTTATTTGGAGTTTTATCTAATTTGCATTCTTCACATATCGGATAGTGATCTTCTTCTTCGTCTGTGTCACTCCATGATTTTGGATTGAGTTCACTTTGGAGTTGATTCATGTAGTCTTCGTCATTAGTCCCTTCATTAACAACATTTTAACTAGTAGCACATGTATCTATTTTATCTTAATGTTTATCTATTAAATTTTCTAAGATAACTAATTCATGTACAAGATCAAATTCCTCATCTTTGGCTTGACATTTTTCTTGATGAAAGTTTAAGAGATTTTTCCAAATATCATTTGCCGTTTGACAAAAGGATATTCTTTCATATTCAACTTTCGGCAAGGTTTTATAAATAATTATTTTAGCTTTATTATTTATGTCATTCTTTGTTTTGAAATAATTATTTTGATTTTCAAAATCCGTTTTTGTTGGTTGAAAATCACCAATCAAAATGACATGCCAAAGATCTAGATCAATTGATTTCACATAAATTTCAAATTTATTTTTCCATTCAAGAAAAGTATAGTTTTCAAATAGCGGTGGTTTTTGCATAAATTCCCTTTCTAAATATTTTTCGGATTCCATAGATCGATTCAAGTTTTAAAATACAATATATTTTAAAAATCTTGTTTGACGTGGCTCCTGATAACAATTGTGGAAAACTAGAAGGGGGAGGGGGTTGAATAGTTTTACGTCTTTTTAATTTAATTATGAAAACCTTAGTTTACCTTTTAAATACTTAGATTCGAGTTTATATTAAAATGATACTTGAAGAATATTATTAATTATATGTGTACCCTTTTAGATTTGTTATAAAAGTTTGCTTTTATGAATGGAGTTTTAAATTGATCTTTATGTGAAATCAACTTCTAAATAATACTATCAATTATATATGCCTATATGTATAAAAGTAATGACGATATAAATAAAGATGTAAGTAAGAGATGGAAAGATCTAACCGAGACACGAGGGATTTATAGTGGTTTGGCTACAAGGACACTTTCCTTGCCCTACTCCACTCCCCGAGCACACCTAGCTCGAGAGTTTTCTTCACTACTACAACAAGCTCCCTTATGGCGGAGAAAAAGTTACACAACTTTCGCTTACACCGGTTTAACGACACAAAGCTAAATGTCGAGTTCTAATCGTAGCTAGAACCAATCTCACAACTTCAATCACAACACGACTACTTCAGACCTTCCTTCACAACTTCTATTTCTTCACTACTTCACGATTTCTATTTCTTCACTTCTTCACGACTTCTATTTCTTCACTACTTCACGACTTCTATTTCTTCACTATTTCACGCCTTGTATTTCTTCACTACTTGACGATTTCTTCACTCCACAGCTACTTCACAACTTTACAATATTTCTACACTACTTCTTTACAACACAACTACTTATACACCTTCTTCACTACTCACACACTACACTAATCTAATCACTTATGTTCACACCTTATATGTAAAACCCCAAAATTAAAACAATCCGAAATGACTAAAATGCCCTCAAATTTAAATTTTAAGAACTTATAAAAATTATATAAGTATCATCATTTGTACTAAACCTAAGTTATCTAACGAGTTAATTTAAAATAGACTTTACATTACACATTTAAAAGTCACAAAATAAAAATCCTATACATCTAATATGCTAGTTGATTTTTATGTGCTACACACTTCAAAATTTTCGGCCCAAGATGTTAAGAGACAATCATGTATTCAATTTAATTGATTAAGCCCATTATGAAATTGATTCCTTCCTTACTTATGCCAATCAACAATACACGGTTTCCCCTCAAATTTTATAACCAAGAAGCCCTAATTCCCTCTCACTCTAAAATATTCGGCTACCCTTTGTCTCTCCTATTGTTCGATCAGTAGCAGCAACAACAAAGAAAGTTTGGTGATCTTGATCTTGTGTTCGTGTCCAATTCGTATCAAGGTAATCGAATACACATAATTTTATCCATTCGAATTCTAGAACAAAACCTAATCAATCCATGTGTTCTTTTTTTTTTCTGTCGTGCGTACCACAAGAAGAAGAAGGAAGGGAAATTGTTGGTGATTCGATCTTGTGGTGTTCTTGTTCTTCGTTTGGTCTTCGAGGGTAAACTTATCATCGTTATTCAATAACCATTTTATTGTTTGATTCTTGATGTTCTTGTCGAGTTATAAATCACATATGATGATAAACAAGACACATAAAATGATAACATATTTGCATGAAATAACAAGAATGAAAACCCTAATATGAATCGATCTATGATTTATTGTAATGATGGTTATGAACATGTTAAAACACATATGAATCTACCTATACTTGTTTTGAAGTCATCCAAAATTGTTTTGTATCGAGAAGTAATCATTGGAATAATAAAACCCTAATTGATCACATGAAATCATAAACTCAGGATGCTGATAGAAATTTAAGTCAACTTGATTTGAATGTATCTTGATGATGGTAATGTGTTTTTGAGTGTTTCTGGAGTCTAAAAGTAAGTTTAAGAAAAGAGCTTTCTGGAAAACTAAGCCTTGTAATTTTTAGAGGTAGGGAAGGTACGCTTTTTGATTTTACAAATTCGAGGGTCAAAACTGAATTCGGATGTCTTGAAATTCAATCCGGGTTTTTGATATTTAATTTGCAAACCAGGTCGAATTAGAGGATACCCTTTTACAGGATTAATATTGCATATGTATAGCACTTACTGGAATTTTAATAGATTTTTATGAATTATTTAAATGGGGTTTTGAAATACAAACTTTTTGGGTGTCAAATCTGAACAGAAATCTGGATGAATTGCCTTAAGGGATTTTTAAACTATAGTAATACTACTCAATAAAATCTGGAAAAATTATGTAAAATACTCAAGACATATAGGTACATCTGGGTAAAATTATAGAATTTTATGAGCTCGTTTAAGGTGTGTAAAAATTAGCTAAAGTCTGGTCTGTTCAAGGTTAAAATCTGAGTAATAGTTAAAAGGGGCTAAATAAGGGTTTTGTGTATTATTAAGGGTTGAACTTATCTTTATTTAAACTAAAAGGACTTAACTTGTTAAAACATATAACTTTATGATATTTACATTTCCTACCCTAATCTTACCATAATGACACTATAATCCTAAAACTTGTTATATTTGCATAATAAACCCTAAACTTATACAAACATCATTGTGAACCTTGAACTATTAGTATTGTCACGTTTGATACCTTAAACTTGAGTAAATGATAAATTTGAATGTTAATAACTAATGTTACTAAATATGGAAACTTACTATTTTTGGAAAGTTACTAAATATGGAAACTTGCTATTTTTGGAAAGTTAACTAAAATGGAAAGAAAACTAAAATGAAACCTTTATGACTATGAAACTTATAAGTAAACTTATGATTACTGTAGATCGGGTGAAGAAGGAGTGATCTTCTGCTTCTTTTCATTTCATTGCTTTGCTTGTGTGCTTGTTAAGGTACAGATATTCTTTCCCTTCTCAGTTGGGATATTTCCATTGATCCTATGCCTGACATGAATCCCTTTATTTGATTCATGACTTGCATTGTATGATTGTCATTCTTGTTTATTCATTCTGACATTCATTTAAATGTCTCTGCCATGCTATGCTTATGTTTGCCATGCCTACTTGAGTTACTATCTCGTTTCTCTTGCCATGCTAGTTTTTATTGTTGTATGCTATGATAGATATGTGCCTGAGCTTACCTAGTTGTGGAGGTACCATGACCATGTCTTTGATGGCACCTTAGGCATGATACTCCCGTAGAGGTGTGATAGATCTACGGCGTTCCCCCTTATGTTATGATTTATTTTGCATGCACTATTGGCCAACCTTATATGTGTGCTTAGTCTAGTACTGACATACATACTTATGTTAGGGAGCGTATGGATGCATCTTAGGTTTTATATTTTATATGATTATGGTGACCAGGTGGTATGTGCCTTGCACTCCTTCTCACACTTTTACTTTTATTTACTTAGAGGTCTCCCCTCTTTGTATACTTGTATTGTTTAGTATGATTTGATAGATTATGTATGGAGTTCTTATGGCACATCCTTATATGAACCTTTCTTTGTTTTCATTTCATTCCTTGATTCATTTTCTATTCAGTTCTCATGCACTCTTGATTCTTAGTTTACCTTCATGATTATGCTTTTCGTTTTGTATTCTTATTTCCTTCGTTGCTTATGCTTATTTACCTTATGTTTATGTTTCGTATATATATCTGTTCACTGGGCTTTTTAAGCTCAGCCGCATGTTTTCTTTTCTTATGCGGCAGGTAATAAGCAGGGTGACGGGCTTGGGAATGAGAGAGAGTAGGACCTAAAAGACCTATTTATTTATCATTTCGTTGTCCATTGTTTCGGACTTTCATTTATTTCAGTACTCGAATATTATTTCTCTACTTTGGTTTGTTTTGGTTAACCCACTATGCATTTGGGATTATCTTTTGGATATTAGTCTTGATGTTCGAGACTTAGTTATTTATTTAAAAGACTTCCGCTTGCGTTATGTATGCTCTGTATGACACCATAATGTGATATCTTGACCTTAACGGGTCAGGGTGTTACAGTTATGGTATCATAGAGACTGGGTTTGACCTGTAGAACCTTAGAAATGACCTGTGAGGATATTGGGTAGACACTAGGCTTTCCGTTTGACGCGATCTCTCTTTTCACATTTTGACCCTTACGCTTGATTTGTGTTTTTGTCTCGTTTATGACCTTTCAGATGGTGAATACTTGTCGGAATGAGTTTGAGGAACCCTCTGGTGCTGCTTTTGATGCAGCAGTTCAGCGGGCTGTTGATGCGTTACTTCCCGGTTTGACTGCACGCATCACGGAGGAGATTAGGAGGAACACCGCTAGTGGTAGTGGTAATGGTGGTGGTAGTGGTAATGGTAGTGGTGGTGGTGATGCTCCACCAGTGTCGATCCATGTGTGGTTGGAGCGGTTCGTTAAGCAGAAACCGCGTTCGTTTAGTGCTACTACTTCTCCTGTGGAGGCGGAGAATTGGATATCTCACATTGAGAAGATATTTGAGGTACTTGGTTGTGACGATGGGTTTAAGGAGCGTTTGGCTAGTTACAAATTTGAGGGAGATGCCCTCAGTTGGTGGAAGGCATATCGGTTGGCTAAGGGAGGTGATGAGTTTGTTGCTGGGTTATCATGGGCTGAGTTTCGGGAGATATTCTTTCTTCAGTACTTCCCTCAATCAGAGAAACAGAAGTTTGAGCGTGACTATCATCATATTTTCCAGTTGGATAGGGAGTCGAGTGCGGAGTATATGAAGAGGTTTGTGAGACTTGCAGGTTTCTTGGGTAAGAAGGCTGGGACTCCGGAGGAGTAGGCTCTGAATTTTAAGTGGGGGTTACGTGATGAGTTGCTAGATGGTATTCTGAATACTGATTTTACTGATGTGGCACAAGTTGCCAATGCGGTCCGTAATAAGGAGTTGATGCAAGAGAGGTCTAGACGTGGGGTGAAGAGGACTCATGAGAGTGATCATCAGCAGGCTCAGGGTAATAGTCAGAGGAATGTTGTTTCGAAGAGTAATGAGTTTCGGGGTAATGACAGGCGTGGTAACAACAACAGTGGGCAGAATCAGCGGTCAGGTCATGACCAACAGTTCAAGGGTCAACAGAGTCGTGGTAATCAACAGGGTAATCGTGGTGCTACTTCTTCAGCAGGGCAGAGGAATGTGGGGGAACAGCATCCACCTCCTCCTATTTGTGTTGAGTGTGGGAAAAATCACCCTGGTTTTACTTGTTATAAGGCTACTGGTGCCTGTTTTAGTTGTGGTGAACTTGGACATCGGGTTAGGGATTGTCCGAAGGCGACTGGCACCAACCGTGGGAATGGAAATGGTGGGCAGCAGGCTTCAAAGGGCCGAGTTTTTGCACTAACTAGGGATCAGGCTGCGGGTACTTCTGGAACTGTCTCGGGTATGCTCTATTTATTTGATCATCCCATTTTTGTTTTATTTGATACTGGCGCTACACATTCTGTAATATCTACTAGATCTGCTAAACATATTAATACGACCGCAACACCACTAAACTATACTTTATCTATATCAACACCAATGAAAAATTCCGTGACCATTACTCATGAATACGTGAATTGTCCTCTTCGTTTCGACGATAAAGTTCGCTCTGCAAATCTTCTTCCTCTAGATATGTACGACTTTGATGTAATTTTGGGTATGGATTGGTTGTCGGAGCATCGAGCTACGGTTGACTGCCATACCAGGCGCGTGATTTTTTGTGATCCTTGTAATCCTGAATTCGTCTACCAAGGTTCTCGGCTTGGTAAACCTATTAAGATCATATCCGCTATGAAAGCTCGTTCTCTTCTGACACATGGTTGTGAAGGTTTTTTAGCTTCGATTAAGGATTCATCTTCGGAGATTTCTAGTATGGAGAGCCTTTCGGTTGTTCGTGAATTCCCAGATGTATTTCCTGATGAACTCCCAGGCATGCCGCCTGAGCGCGAGGTTGAATTCTCGATTGATTTAATTTTGGGTGCTGAACCCATATCCAAATCTCCTTATCGTATGGCTCATGTTGAATTGAAAGAATTGAAAGAGCAGTTGCAGGAATTGCTTGAATCTGGTTTTATCCGTCCGAGTGTGTCTCGGTGGGGTGCTCCGGTGTTATTCGTTAAGAAGAAGGACGGTAGCATGAGATTATGTATTGACTACCGAGAGCTTAACCGCATTACCATTCGAAATCGTTATCCACTTCCCCGCATTGATGATTATTCGATCAGCTTCAGGGAGCGAAATTCTTTTCCAAGATCGATTTGAGGTCTGGATATCACCAGCTGCGTGTGAAGGAGCAGGATATTCCTAAGACCGCATTCCGTACAAGATATGGCCACTATGAGTTCTTGGTCATGCCATTTGGGTTGATGAATGCTCCAGCGGTTTTCATGGATTTGATGAATCAGATTTTCCATGAATACTTAGATAAGTTTGTGATCGTGTTTATTGACGACATCTTGGTGTACTCTAAGACTAAGGAGGAGCACGATAGCTATCTCCGTGTTGTTTTGGAGACTTTGAGGCAGAAGAAGTTGTACGCCAAGTTTTCCATGTGCGAGTTCTGGTTGGAACAAGTTGCATTCTTAGGTCATGTCGTTTCCGCAGATGGTATCACCATGGATCCGGCTAAGGTTGAGGCTATCACCAAATGGCCAAGACCGACCAATGTGACTGAAGTCAGGAGTTTTCTTGGATTGGCTGGTTATTACAAGAGGTTTGTTGAAGGTTTTTCCCGTTTGTCGTTAACGTTGACTCAGCTTATGCGCAAAGGAGAGAAGTTTGTATGGACCGACGAGAGAGAAGCTAGTTTTGAAGAGTTGAAGAAGAGGCTTTTTTCTGCGCCGATTCTTACTCTACCATCAGGTTCAGGTGGTTATCAGATCTACTGTGATGCTTCGAAATGGGGTTTGGGTTGTGTTTTGTGCAGCATGGGAAAGTGATTGCGTATGCTTCTAGACAGTTGAGACCGTATGAGGTGAACTATCCTACTCATGATCTTGAATTAGCTGCCGTTGTCTTTGCTTTAAAAATATGGAGGCATTATCTTTATGGTGAGAGTTGTGATATATTCACCGACCATAAGAGCCTGAAGTATATCTTTACCCAGAAGGAATTGAACATGCGACAGAGACGTTGGTTGGAGTTGTTGAAGGACTATGACACCAATATTCAGTATCACCCTGGGAAAGCCAATGTTTTGGCTGATGCTTTGATTCGTATGTCGGGAATGATTGCAAGTCTTGACTTTGAGCCGAGGATTCTTAATGACTTAGAGCTTATGGAAGTCGAGCTGTGTGTTCGGGGTCATGATGGTTTTTGGGCTAGCTTGAAGGTGGAGTCTGATTTCATGTTGAGGATTAAGGAAGTCCAGAAAGATGATGGTGAGTTATGGGCTATTGTACAGAATGTTGAGGATGGTAAACAGTCAGAATTTCGTGTAGATGCGGATGGTGTCGTTTGGTTTGGTGATCGTCTATGTGTTCCTGATGATTCCACTCTTCGTGAAGCTATGCTTTCTGAGGCACATAGTTCTCCGTTCTCTATTCATCTAGGTTCGACTAAGATGTACCATGATCTGAAGCAACATTTTTGGTGGAATGGGATGAAGCAGGATGTAGCTTTGCATGTGGCTAGATGTATGACCTGTCAGCAGGTTAAGATTGAACACCAACGTGCAAGTGGTCTCTTGCAACCTCTTGACATTCCTACATGGAAATGGGACCATATATCTATGGACTTCATTACCGGTTTACCTCGTACTCTTCGGAAGCATGACGCAATTTGGGTTGTTGTTGATCGTCTGACCAAATTTGCGCATTTTCTCCCCATCCGTGTTGATTATTCTGTGGGTCGTTTAGCTCAGATTTTCCAGCAGGAAATTGTTCGTTTGCATGGTACGCCGTCTTCTATTGTGTCCGATCGTGATCCTCGTTATACGTCTCGTTTCTGGAAAGGGTTACATAAAGCTTGGGGTACACGGCTTAAATTCAGTACGGCATTTCATCCTCAGACTGATGGACAGTCGGAGCGGACAATTCAGACCTTGGAGGATATGTTGAGGTCTTGTGCTTTAGAGTGGACAGGCCACTGGGATGATTACTTGTGTTTGGTGGAGTTTGCTTATAATAATAGTTGGCGTGCGAGTATCAGGATGGCTCCATTTGAGATGTTATATGGACGTAAGTGTAGAGCGCCGGTTTGTTGGAATGAGGTCGGGGAACGACTCATTGAGGGACCAGAATTGATTAGGATTACTAATGAGAAGGTGGCTGTGGCCAGAGAGAAGTTGAAGGAAGCTCGTACTAGGCAGAAGAGCAATGCTGACCGTCATTGTCGTGATGTTGTGTTTAACTCTGGTGATCGTGTTTTCTTGAAGGTTTCTCCTTTTTGAGGCGTTAAGCGTTTCGGTATGAAAGGAAAGCTTAGTCCACGTTATATCGGTCCGTTTGAGATTCTTGATCGGGTTGGTGAGGTATCTTATCGCTTGGCGCTACCTCCCCAATTATCGCATGTGCATGACGTTTTTCATGTGTCACTTCTTCGTGGGTATAATTATCATCCGCTTCATGTTGTGTCTTGCCCGTTCGATCAGATTCGGGAAGATCTTTCTTATTGTGAAGAACCTGAGGCTGTTTTGGAGCGTCAGGAAAGAGTCATGAGAACTAAAACAATTCCGTTCGTAAAGATTCTTTGGAAGAACCATCCTGAGAGCGAGGCTACTTGGGAGACCGAAGAATCAATACGATCCAGTTATCCACATTTCTCTTTTTGACTTGGTACGTATTCATTTCAATATCGCTTCTGATTTCGAATTTCTATTTCGACTTCGTATTTCAATTTTCGAGGACGAAAATTTTCTTTTAGAGGGGAAGAATTGTAAAACCCCAAAATTAAAACAATCCGAAATGACTAAAATGCCCTCTAAATTTAAATTTTAAGAACTTATGAAAATTATATAAGTATCATCACTTGTACTAAACCTAAGTTACCTAACGAGTTAATTTAAAATAGACTTTACATTATACATTTAAAAGTCACAAAATAAAAATCCTATACATCTAATATGCTAGTCGATTTTTATGTGCTACACACTTCAAAATTTTCAGCCCAAGATGTTAAGAGATAATCATGTATTCAATTTAATTGATTAAGCCCAATATGAAATTGATTCCTTCCTTACTTATGCCAATCAACAATACACGGTTTCCCCTCAAATTTTATAACCAAGAAGCCCTAATTCCCTCTCACTCTAAAATATTCGGCTACCCTTTGTCTCTCCTATTGTTCGATCAGTAGCAGCAACAACAAAGAAAGTTTGGTGATCTTGATCTTGTGTTCGTGTCCAATTCGTATCAAGGTAATCGAATACACATAATTTTATCCATTCGAATTCTAGAACAAAACCTAATCAATCTATGTGTTCTTTTTTTTTTGTCGTGCATACCATAAGAAGAAGAAGGAAGGGAAATTGTTGGTGATTCGATCTTGTGGTGTTCTTGTTCTTCGTTTGGTCTTCGAGGGTAAACGTATCATCCTTGTTCAATAACCATTTTCTTGTTTGATTCTTGATGTTCTTGTCGAGTTATAAATCACATATGATGATAAACAAGACACATAAAATGATAACATATTTCCATGAAATAACAAGAATGAAAACCCTAATATGAATCGATCTATGATTTATTGTAATGATGGTTATGAACATGTTAAAACACATATGAATCGACCTATACTTGTTTTTAAGTCATCCAAAATTGTTTTGTATCGAGAAGTAATTATTGGAATAATAAAACCCTAATTGATCACATGAAATCATAAACTCAGGATGCTGATAGAAATTTAAGTCAACTTGATTCGAATGTATCTTGATGATGGTAACGTGTTTTTGAATGTTTCTGGAGTCTAAAAGTAAGTTTAAGAAAAGAGATTTCTGGAAAACTAAGCCTTGTAATTTTTAGAGGTAGGGAAGGTATAGTTTTTGATTTTACAAATTCGAGTGTCAAAATTGAATTCGGATGTCTATAAATTCAGTCCGGGTTTTTGATTTTTACTTTGAAAACCATGTCGAATTAGAGGATTCCCTTTTGCAGGATAAATATCCCATATGTATAGCACTTATTGGAATTTTTATAGATTTTTATGAATTATTTAAATGGGATTTTGAAATACAAACTTTTCGGGTGTCAAATCTGAATAGAAATCTGGACGAATTGCCTTAAGGGATTTTTAAACTATAGTAATACTACTCAATAAAATCTGGAAAAATTATGTAAAATACTCAAGACATATAGGTACATCTGGGTAAAATTATAGAATTTTATGAGCTCGTTTAAGGTGTGTAAAAATTAGCTAAAGTCTGGTCTGTTCAAGGTTAAAATCTGAGTAATAGTTAAAAGGGGCTAAATAAGGGTTTTGTGTATTATTAAGGGTTGAACTTATCTTTATTTAAACTAAAAGGACTTAACTTGTTAAAACATATAACTTTATGATATTTACATTTCCTACCCTAATCTTACCATAATGACACTATAATCCTAAAACTTGTTATATTTGCATAATAAACCCTAAACTTATACAAACATCATTGTGAACCTTGAACTATTAGTATTGTCACGTTTGATACCTTAAACTTGAGTAAATGATAAATTTGAATGTTAATAACTAATGTTACTAAATATGGAAACTTACTATTTTTGGAAAGTTACTGAATATGGAAACTTGCTATTTTTGGAAAGTTAACAAAAATGGAAAGAAAACTAAAATGAAACCTTTATGACTATGAAACTTATAAGTAAACTTATGATTACTGTAGATCGGGTGAAAAAGGAGTGATCCTCTGCTTCTTTTCATTTCATTGCTTTGCTTGTGTGCTTGTTAAGGTACATATATTCTTTCCCTTCTCAGTAGGTATATTTCCATTGATCCTAGGCCTGACAAGATTCCCTTTATTTGATACATGACTTTCATTGTATGATTGTCATTCTTGTTTATTCATTCTAACATTTATTTAAATGTCTCTGCCATGCTATGCTTATGTTTGCCATGCCTACTTAAGTTACTATCTCGTTTCTCTTGCCATACTAGTTGTTATTGTTGTATGCTATGATAGATCTATGCCTGAGCTTACCTAGTTGTGGAGGTACCATAACCATGTCTTTGATGGCACCTTAGGCATGATACTCCCATAGAGGTGTGATAGATCTACGGCGTTCCCCCTTATGTTATGATTTATTTTGCATGCACTATTGGCCAACCTTATATGTGTGCTTAGTCTGGTACTGACATACATACTTATATTAGGGAGCGTATGGATGCATCCCAGGTTTTATATTTTATGTGATTATGGTGACCAGGTGGTGTGTGCCTTGCACTCCTTCTCACACTTTTACTTTTATTTACTTAGAGGTCTCCCCTCTTCGTATACTTGTATTGTTTAGTATGATTTGATAGATTATGTATGGAGTTCTTATGGCACATCCTTATATGAACCTTTCTTTGTTTTCATTTCATTCCTTGATTCATTTTCTATTCAATTCTCATGCACTCTTGATTCTTAGTTTACCTTCATGATTATGCTTTTCATTTTGTATTCTTATTTCCTTCGTTGCTTATGCTTATTTACCTTATGTTTATGTTTCGTATATATATCTGTTCACTGGGCTTTTTAAGCTCAGCTGCATGTTTTCTTTTCTTATGCGGCAGGTAATAAGCGGGGCGACGGGCTTGGGAATGAGAGAGAGTAGGACCTAAAAGACCTATTTATTTATCATTTCGTTGTCCATTGTTTCGGACTTTCATTTATTTCAGTACTTGAATATTATTTCTCTACTTTGGTTTGTTTTGGTTAACCCACTATGCATTTGGGACTATCTTTTGGATATTAGTCTTGATGTTCGAGACTTAGTTATTTATTTAAAAGACTTCCGCTTGCGTTATGTATGCTCTGTATGACACCATAATGTGATATCTTGACCTTAACGGGTCAGGGTGTTACAGTTATGGTATCAGAGAGACTGGGTTTGACCTGTAGAACCTTAGAAATGACCTGTGAGGATATTAGGTAGACACTAGGCTTTCCGTTTGACGCGATCTCTCTTTTCACATTTTGACCCTTACGCTTGTTTTGTGTTTTTGTCTCGTTTATGACCTTTCAGATGGTGAATACTCGTCAGAATGAGTTTGAGGAACCCTCTGGTGCTACTTTTCATGCAGCAGTTCAGCGGGCTGTTGATGCGTTACTTCCCGGTTTGACTGCACGCATCACGGAGGAGATTAGGAGGAACACCGCTAGTGGTAGTGGTAATGGTGGTGGTAGTGGTAATGGTAGTGGTGGTGGTGATGCTCCACCAGTGTCGATCCATGTGTGGTTGGAGCGGTTCATTAAGCAGAAACCGCGTTCGTTTAGTGCTGCTACTTCTCCTGTGGAGGCGGAGAATTGGATATCTCACATTGAGAAGATATTTGAGGTACTTGGTTGTGACGATGGGTTTAAGGAGCGTTTGGCTAGTTACAAATTTGAGGGAGATGCCCTCAGTTGGTGGAAGGCATATCGGTTGGCTAAGGGAGGTGATGAGTTTGTTGCTGGGTTATCATGGGCTGAGTTTTAGGAGATATTCTTTTTTCAGTACTTCCCTCAATCAGAGAAACAGAAGTTTGAGCGTGACTATCATCATATTTTCCAGTTGGATAGGGAGTCGAGTACGGAGTATATGAAGAGGTTTGTGAGACTTGCGGGTTTCTTGGGTAAGAAGGCTGGGACTCCGGAGGAGCAAGCTCTGCATTTTAAGTGGGGGTTACGTGATGAGTTGCTGGATGGTATTCTGAATACTGATTTTACTGATGTGGCACAAGTTGCCAATGCGGTCCGTAACAAGGAGTTGAAGCAAGAGAGGTCTAAACGTGGGGTGAAGAGGACTCATGAGAGTGATCATCAGCAGGCTAAGGGTAATAGTCAGAGGAATGTTGTTTCGAAGAGTAATGAGTTTCGGGGTAATGACAGGCGTGGTAACAACAACAGTGGGCAGAATCAGCAGTCAGGTCGTGACCAACAGTTCAAGGGTCAACAGAGTCGTGGTAATCAGCAGGGTAATCGTGGTGCTACTTCTTCAACAGGGCAGAGGAATGTGGGGGAACAGCTTCCACCTCCTCCTATTTGTGTTGAGTGTGGGAAAAATCACCCTGGTCGTACTTGTTATAAGGCTACTGGTGCCTGTTTTAGTTGTGGTGAACTTGGACATCGGGTTAGGGATTGTCCGAAGGCGACTGGCACCAATCGTGGGAATGGAAATGGTGGGCAGCAGGCTTCAAAGGGCCGAGTTTTTGCACGAACCAGGGATCAGGCTGCGGGTACTTCTGGAACTGTCTCGGGTATGCTCTATTTATTTGATCGTCCCATTTTTATTTTATTTGATACTGGCGCTACACATTCTGTAATATCTACTACATCTGCTAAACACATTAATACGACCGCAACACCACTAAACTATGCTTTATCTATATCAACACCAATGAAAAATTCCGTGACCATTACTCATGAATACGTGAATTGTCCTCTTCGTTTCGACGATAAAGTTCGCTCTGCAAATCTTCTTCCTCTAGATATGTACGACTTTGATGTAATTTTGGGTATGGATTGGTTGTCGGAGCATCGAGCTACGATCGACTGCCATACCAGGCACGTGATTTTTGGTGATCCTTGTAATCCTGAATTCGTCTACCAAGGTTCTCGGCTTGGTAAACCTATTAAGATCATATCCGCTATGAAAGCTCGTTCTCTTCTGACACATGGTTGTGAAGGTTTTCTAGCTTCGATTAAGGATTCATCTTCGGAGATTTCTAGTATGGAGAGCCTTTCGGTTGTTCGTGAATTTCCAGATGTATTTCCTGATGAACTCCCAGGCATGCCACCTGAGCGCGAGGTTGAATTCTCGATTGATTTAATTCTGGGTGCTGAACCCATATCCAAAGCTCCTTATCATATGGCTCCTGTTGAATTGAAAGAATTGAAAGAGCAGTTGCAGGAATTGCTTGAATCTGGTTTTATCCGTCCGAGTGTGTCTCTGTGGGGTACTCCGGTGTTATTCGTTAAGAAGAAGGACGGTAGCATGAGATTATGTATTGACTACCGAGAGCTTAACCGCATTACCATTCGAAATCGTTATCCACTACCCCTCATCGATGATTGTTCGATCAGCTTCAGGGAGCGAAATTCTTTTCCAAGATCGATTTGAGGTCTAGATATCACCAGCTGCATGTGAAGGAGCAGGATATTCCTAAGACCGCATTACATACGAGATATGGCCACTATGAGTTCTTGGTCATGCCATTTGGGTTGAGGAATGCTCCAGCGGTTTTCATGGATTTGATGAATCGGATTTTCCACGAATACTTAGATACGTTTGTGATCGTGTTTATTAACGACATCTTGGTGTACTCTAAGACTAAGGAGGAGCACGAGAGCCATCTCCGTGTTGTTTTGGAGACTTTGAGGCAGAAGAAGTTGTACGCCAAGTTTTCCAAGTGCGAGTTCTGGTTGGAACAAGTTGCATTCTTAGGTCATGTCGTTTCCGCAGATGGTATCACCATGATCCGGCTAAGGTTGAGGCTATCACCAAATGGCCAAGACCGACCAATGTGACTGAAGTCAGGAGTTTTCTTGGATTGGCTGGTTATTACAGGAGGTTTGTTGAAGGTTTTTCCCGTTTGTCGTTATCGTTGACTCAGCTTATGCGCAAAGGAGAGAAGTTTGTATGGACCGATGAGAGAGAAGCTAGTTTTGAAGAATATATGATCAAAGGATTTAGAAAGATATGAGCAGAGATTTAGAACAGAAGGTTTGGGGTGCAAAAGGTGAGGAAAGAGTCCAGAAATGAACCAGTATTTATAGGCAAATCTGAGGACCTAGAGGAGCGGGGCGGTCCCCTTAAATAGGTGGCCGGTCTCCTTAATTTTAAGGGGACCGCCTAGTGAATTAAGGGGGCCGCCCAAATCTGAACGTTGCTCAGATTTGTCTTTTTGTGGGGAAGGTTTTTCTGGAACATTTTTGCCATTTTTGGTTGAAAATTTGAATTCATATATTTATAATAGATTAAACATATTTATTTAATACCAAAAATGTTTTTCTAAAAAATATAAAATGTTTGTGACATTTTATAAAAAGTTTAGTGATTAAGAAAAAAAATTCCTTTGATCATATAATGCATTAAGCATTTGTTTATTCATACCTTAAGTGACTGAGTTGTTAAAATAGATATTTACAACTAAATACTTTTTTACGTCATAATCTTTCGTTTAATGATTTTACATTTTGTGATTATCAAAACGTAGAGATATCGAAAAATATTAATAACGTGTTTAGGCATTATTTATATCAACAACTTTTACCAATTTTAGTGTTCCAACCATAGGATTATATTTCCCCTCTGTAACACCCCCAATTTCGTGAACGCAGCGGAATTTAAACTGGGTGTTAATCGATGGCACAACAGTTATAACAATAGAAAATGAATTCTAATGGAGTCATTTTTAAAACATTTATCATTCGATTTATATAGATATCAGAGTTTACAAAAATGAGGTCCCAGTTGTTTCAAGGTTTACAAATTACTTTAAATGAGTTTTCGATTGATAATAAAATTTATAGCCTTCTTGAGTATCCATGCTCCTCCGTTCCAGCCTCGTTCATTATGGACCTAAGATACATGCTTAAAACAGTCAACACAAAGGTTGGTGAATTCATAGAGTTTATAGTCAAGTAGTTGAACATAATTATTTGTAGTTTAAGCTATAGACTCACACTCATAGTTGAAAACAAAACAGTTATTATTGCACTAAGCTCATGATACCGAAAACGTTAACAGCGTATCAATAGAAATTGATATAATAGTAACAGTGGCCCTAATAGGTAATTTTCCATTTATACGTAGAGTTCTTCAAATAGAGTGCATTTGTTTACCGGACTTGGTCAAACAAACGGGATTCGTCAATCCTGACAGATCTATCCACATTATTTCCGTTCACTTCACTCGTGATTAATGGTTCATGATGGTAGGGACTTAAGTTTAGCAATAGTGGTACTTAGTGCAAATAATACATTCAGATATAGCATACAACTTCAAAGCAATGTGTTCGGTTTAAAAATAAATAGCATGTATCCCCCAAGTGTTTGTAAAGCAATTAAGTAATAGAAAGTGGGGCTATGAACTCACCGTGAGTTGGATGATGTTTAGTGCTTAACGGATTTGATGGATAAGCCGGGAAACCTCTAAGTGCAACCTAAAATAGAATGTTGCGACTTAGGTTTGGAATAATGTCTAAGAAAACATAAAAGAGCCTATATATGTCTTTATATTTATCATGATGTAGTACGTGGTAGGTTGTGTATGTCGTCTTATAGAAATGGTTTATGAAACATTTATAGTTTATATATCTCTTACTACCGTTCGGGCCATCATAATTCAGAGTGTTAGGTCATAAGTTTATCACACAAGATTACTAGATCTAGAGAGAGAAAGTTAGAGAGAGAGAGAACGGAAGGTTATGCTTAAGAATAATGACAAATGAGATTAACATTAACCAACACCCTCTCCCTTCAAGGGAGGGGGTATTTATAGTGATCTTACAAATGATGGGCGTTGCCCTAATAAACAAATAAATAAAAGGTCACGGCCCATGGGCCTTCTACACAGGCCGAACCTTAATAACTAACATAAAGGCCTAAGCAACCTATTACAAAATATGACCAATACTTGATAATCTATAATGTGTTCCCAATAATCTCCCTCTAAGTATTGGTCATCACGTTTGCTTGACGTCATCTTTGCTTCGTTGGCTTTGACGTCTTTCGTATCTTTGTTCTTTTGTTCTTGTGTTATGTGATATGGTAATGTCTTGATCTGCCTTCCACCAACGTTCTTTAGTCACGATGTCTTTACGTCTATTTCACCATGCTCATATTTCTTTTGACTTTTGATCTACATACTTCAAGTAGTTCTCACTTCATTAGCTTCACTCTTTGACTTTAGAAAGGTTGTTTTGCCTTTGATCTTTGACTTTCTTTAACTTCTTTGAACTTTTGTTATCCCTTAGCCTTTGTGAGAACTTTTCTTCGTGATATAAGCATGATGGAAGTGGTTGTGGAACGTTTTGTTCTTTTTGTTTGAGATATTTATGTATTGAATGTGTTTAGCATGCGGAATCTACTACAACACACTTAAAAGAACACAAGGTGGTGAGTTTAAATAAACGTGAGAATGCAATGAACAAAGAACACAACTTTGGTTAACACAAAACGATTCAATATTATTGATGAAATAATACGGATGATCTAAGTATCACCGGGATTACAAAGTAATCTTGAATCTAAGATTGTAAAAAGGATTTGTGAATTGAAGTAACTAAGTTACTTGAGAGATAGTTTGTTTTTGGTTATGAGTTGGTTAAAGATGCATACATGAAGTGGTGACTAAGATATCCTTTTATAAGATAAGGATATCTTATTACAAGATTGTCAAGTGGTTGAATATAAAACTATACTTTGACTATATTGGCGCCTACAATTAAATACAACTACCAATGTACAACTCTGCCATATTCTTCTGTGAACCACAGAGGACTACACTACTTCTACATAACGTATAACAATGTACAAAGACTAATAATTCAACTAAATATCTATTACAAAATATCTAATCGACTTGACATAAGCTTGGCAGGCTCTTCATCAGCTAGCAGTACCTTCTACCCAGAAGGTACTGGTAGAACATCTTCGTACTCTTCAAAAATCAACTAGCAGGCTCTTTAACATCTTTGGCAGGCTCTTTGACTTGAACATTTTATTCCCAACAATCCTCCCCTAAACTTGTTATTTCCATTAAAATACACAAGTTTCTGATGAATAAAATACATACCTTGAGGATTTGAGAGAACTCTTCGAAAAACCTTTACTCTCTGTTCTTCCTTTTTCTTTCATATTGCTCAGATATGCTCCTCAGCAAACTCTGAACAATTTCTGAATTCTCATCATCTTTGTCACACCTTAATCTCTTGGAGATCATGGTTTTAAGCACTTCATAACTAAGTGGATACTCTTTCTCAGCCAACATAAAGAGTTCTATCCCACTCTGTGTGAAAAGGTGATGAATATTGCTATGGCTTAGAAATTCCCAAGTTGTTGAAGGATCATAATAGGGAAATTTCCAATGAACATCTTTGGGATCAGGATCAAACATCCTATTGAATTCTACCCAAAGTTCTTGTTCCTTAGCATCTGTACTAGAAGTTGTGTCTAGTCTAATCTGCACTAGATTCCACAATTCTTCCAAGTCTGCTCTGTCACATGCTCTAACTAAATTTTCAAAATTCTTGAAGATAGCAAACTGACCCCAACCCTTGTTATTTTCCATGATTTTCCTAATCTATCATGGTTGATCTCCCAATCAATAATAGGTCTTCTACAGCTAATTGGATCAGCATGTATGATAGTAGGCAAAGTAATCAACATTTTACTTACTTGCTCTGTGTCCAATTTTGCTACTTCTTTCTTCTGAGCATCCTTCTTCTTCATTGAGGGGTGTACATCAGATGGAACATTGTAGTAAAGACTTTTGTAGGCTTGAAGATACAGGAAGAAGATTTCATCAGCAGATTTCTTCTTTAGTTGATAGTCAGTCCAATTTGCCTGACCTTTCAAAAACCTTTTCATAAAAATCACCTGATCTTTCTGAGCTTGTCCTACCTTAAAACCTCTCTTCTGACTTTCCTTCATCTTCTCAAAAATGTCAGCCAAAGCTGCTTCTTTATACTTCTTGTTGATGAATGATTCAAGTGCTTCTGTTTTCTCATCAGAATTGAGATTCTTGTCATTTACTATAATTGCTGCTTGACCTTTCACAATTGGATCATTATTGATAATCCATAGCATCTGTGCATCAAAGGTTTCTTGAGCAATTTGAGTATCAAGAAGAGTCTGAGCAGCATCTTCAGCATCTTTCTGCTCTTTCATTACTGCAAGCATTCTTGAGGCTTCAAGTGCTTTTAGCTCTTCTTCATGAACCCTTTTGGCTTCTTCTTCTCCTAAAGCCATCTGAATTTGCTGAGTTCTTTTCAACTTCTTGGACTTTGGCTCATCTTCAATCATAATGCCTTTGCCCTTATCCTTTGGAGTTGGTGCTTGTGATGGAGCAGAAGATTGCTCATCAGCAGCAAAAATCCTCCCCTGAACAAACAAATTCCCTTGAGGCTCTAAATCCCTCTTTCTCTTGTACACTTTCTCAGCATACCCTTTGTACCCCATAGCCAATAGCCTTTCTATCCTAGCAGGCTCTTCTTCTGGCCTAGCAGGCTCTTGCCCTGCTCCAACAGGCTCTTCATCATAAACTTGAGTTCCATCATGGAATTCAAATTGAGCCTCTTCCTCATCTTCAGAACTATCCTTCCTCCCCTTTTTGGAAGAGTGACCTATCCTATCAGCATCTGACTGTGAAGAACTAGATAAAACAACCTTTGCAGACTTTTTACCCTTTAGCTTCTTCACTTCACCCTCCAATCTTTTTACCCTCTTTACTAATTTGATGTTGATCTCAGAAAACTTCTTGCTTTGACTTTTAAGAGCATCTTCTAAGAACTTCACCTTGTCTTTCAGTTCTTGCATTGTCTGAGGTGATTGGGTTTGTGATACATGATGTGATGATGTTAGTGGTGTTGCTGATGGTACTGGAGATGGTATTGGTGATGTTTGATGTGTTGGGGAAATGTAACCATGTGAAGAACTAGATGATGGTGTATCAGCTGATGGTGTTGGTTCTTCTGGATGTTGTGGTAACATTTCATCAAAAAGTGGTATTTCTTCCCCTCTAAAACCAATTCTCATATTTGAAAATACTTTGTGAGAAAGTTTTGGTGTGTCATAAATTGAGTCTGTGGGAAGTAACAAATGTTTTAATTTTGCAATGATGCACCCAATAAATCTTGGATACATCAAAAACTTTGTTTCACTTTTCACATTTTTAATCAATCCCTCAAAAATATGTTTTGAAAAATTGTATTTTCTGTTTGTGGCTAAGCAAATGAGAGCAGAAGCCATGTTTCCACTAAATTGCTCCCAAGAGGTTTTCTTCTGGCTCAAACAGTGAAGGATTGTGTGAATCAAAAATCTCCATTGTGGAGTAAGATGCTTTTTCAGAAAAGTGAGTTTGTTAGACTCAGCATGATACCCCATTCTTTGTAAATTTTCAAAAATTTCAGTATCTGGTAACTGACTAATACCATCAGAATCATCCAAATGAAGATGTCTTCTTATGGATGACTCAGTAATAGTCAAGTGTTTACCATCCACTTTGGCCTTAATTCTTTGTTCCCCATTTTCAGAAGTTGCAATTTTAGCAGTTTTCCAAAATTGTTGAATTTGTGTTTCATAAATAGTGGGATTGACTAGCAAAGCAAACCTGATGTAGGAGTTGTTTAAAAAGTCCACTACTTGATGAAATGAGGCATTATCCTCTGACTTTTCCAAAAATACTAACTGATTGTGACGTTGGACAAAATCTAGAACAACTGTGGAAGCCATAATGAAAATTTTGAAAATGATGGTGGGATTTGTTGGTAGTACTGGTAGAAGATGAAAGGTGTATGTGAATTATGATAATGACTGATGAAAGAAGATATGAGAGAATTACTTTTAACCGACAATAAGAAAGATTATAATAAGTAAATGTATAGGCGGTTAAAAAGATCTTTTATATGTGAAATATAATATAATATAATCATCAGTAATTTACATAAGTACCCCAACGGCTAATTTTAACTACCAGGCCTAATGGCTAAAACTTTTTCTGACAGGCTCAACAGCTATATAGCAGTACCTTTTTATACTAGCAGTACCAATTTTGAACTACCAGTACCTTTGAAAGTTTTATAAAAATCCCTTATAGTTTTTAGCAAACCACCAGCTATCAACGGATTTGAGTTGTCTTTACCAAAAGCCGTTTGCTTAAGGACTAGCTAACTATTTACAATTAAGTATGGTTAGTTAACAACCATATAGTTTTTGGTAAACTATCAACCATCAACGGATTTGATTTGTCTTTACCAAAAGCCGTTTGCTTAAGGACTAGCCAACTCTTTAGTTTGTAAAAACTTGGTGAGTGGAATACCAAAAGCCATGATGGCCCATAGATGGTGCAATTTCCTTGGATGGAGGAAATTAAAAAGGCAATGATGTTGTGTATCTTGGATGATTGGTTCAACAATTGAAATCATCTAATGTCATGCCTTTGAGTTGAAACTTTCCTTAGTTTGATCTAGATAGAACTTTCTCCTTGAGAAATGCTTCATCCCTTCTAGATATGTGATCTAACTCTCTCTTTTTCAACTTTGCATCATCTTGTATGCTCTTGTCTTTCCTTTCATAAATTGGTTTTTCTTCCATTCTGGGCTATCAATTCCTCCCCTGAGATTGTTATCTCTCCTGAAATGAATATAACTTTTGTTGCTCCTTTTTGTTTGGAAGAACTCTTGTTTTGTTATTAACCTGAAATGTGTTAGTTACAAACCAAAAGAACAAAGTGCAAAGCACTTGATCTATAGCATTTTAAACATTCAAGCCTTTATATAAACAAAACATAGCAATTTTATATCAACAGGACCAATTATGAACTAATAGGACCTTTTGACTAACTAGCAGTACCTTGTTTAAAAGCCAATACCAGTTAAGTTTATGAACAAAAACACATGTTATTCAAAGATTTATCATTCCAATACCTCCTACAAGATATTTGAATCTACCTAAATCAAAAGCTTTGGTGAGAAGGTCTGCATAATTCTTTTTAGAATCAATTTTAACTACTTGAATTAACCTTTTCTCATTGCAATCCCTTATGAAATGGTGTCTGATTTCAATATGTTTTGTTTTTGAGTGTTGAACTGGGTTTTTAATGATACAAATAGTACTGCTATTGTCAATATAAATAATGGTGTTAAGAAAATTGTACCCATAGTCAAGCATCTGATTTTGGATCCAAAGAACTTGCCCACAACAACTTGCACCAGCAACATATTCTGCTTCAGTTGTAGAATTGGCCACCATTGTTTGTTTCTTGCATTGCCAAGAGATTAGTCTGCAACCAAGAAATTGACATCCACCAGTTGTGGATTTTCTGTCTAGAGTTGCACCAGCATAGTCACTATCTGAATAAGCCACTAATTCAAAAGATGATTCCCTTGGATACCAAAGACCCAACCTAGGTTGACCCTTAAGATATCTAAAGATTCTTTTGACTGCTGTGAGGTGAGAGATCTTGGGATGTATTTGAAACCTTGCACATACACATACTGAGAACATGATATCTGGTCTTGATGATGTAAGGTACATCAAAGACCCAATCATTGATCTATAATTGTGCAAATCCATATCTTCTCCTTCAGCATCCTTGAGTAGCCCTTTGTCTGGATCCATTGGTGTACTTGCAACTTTAGAATCAGCAAAATTAAATTTCCTTAGGATCTCTGCTACATACTTATCTTGGCTGATAAATATGCCTTCTTTGGATTGTTTCACTTGGAGACCCAAAAAGAAAGTAAGTTCCCCCATGGAACTCATTTCAAACTTACTATGCATAAGTTTTTCAAATTGTACACACAAGTCTTGGTTTGTTGATCCAAAGATAATGTCATCAACATAAATCTGCACTAGCAAGATGTCTTTCTTTGTTCTTTTGATGAACAAAGTTGGATCAATCCTGCCTCTTTGGAATCCACTTTCTAGTAGAAAACAAGCCAATGTTTCATACCATGCCCTAGGAGCTTGGTGTAGGCCATACAAAGCCTTGGTAACCTTGTAAACCCTGTCTGGATACTCTGCATCTATGAAGCCTGGAGGTTGAGATACATATACTGGTTCTTCAATTTCACCATATAAAAATGCACTCTTAACATCCATTTGATAGACAGTAAAGCCTATGAATGAAGCATAGGCCAAGAAAAGCCTAATTGCTTCAAGTCTTGCAACTGGAGCAAAAACTTCTTCATAATCTACCCCTTCTTCTTGAGTATATCCTTGTGCTACCAATCTAGCCTTGTTTCTGATCACTATACCCCTTTCATCTTTCTTGTTTCTGAATACCCATTTGGTTCCAATTGCCCTATGACCTCTGGGCAAATCAACCAATATCCAAACCTTCTGAATCTTGAATTGGAGAAGCTCTTCTTGCATAGCTTCCACCCAACTTGCATTATCTAAAGCTTTGTTTATGTTTTTGGGTTCAGCCTGAGATAGAAAACATGAAAACATGCATATATTGGAAGTATCATTATTCTTTTCTTCATAAATAGAGGAGATAAACCCTTCTTCATCTGAAGATAAGACTTGAGATAAACCAACTTGAGATCTTGTTCTAACACCAGAATGTATGCTTCCAATCACATCATCAGTTGAGTGATCTTTGAGAATTCTAGTGTTTGGTGTTTTAGGAACTTCATAAGTAGTTGGTAGATTGCTAATCCCCACTTCTTCTTGAAAAGAATCATCTATTTGAACATTCAATGGCTCAGCAGTACCAATACTTGAACTAGCAGGACCATCTGAAGAACTAGCAGTACCATTGTCATTTGTACCACCTTCTTGATTCTCTTGACTCTTAGTTCCTTGATCATCTTCATTGCCTTCATTTGTTGTGTTTGAAGGTCCTTCTTGACTTGAAGATAGATCCATACTTTTCCAAATTGGCATCCAGATGTAATCTTGATCTTTAGGAGTTTCAACATTGTCTTCAAAATCTGCATCAACATTAGTATTTGTACCTGTAACAGGCACATAATTCATAGATTCTGAAAGCCTATCAATATCAAACATCCAATCTGGACCAATTCCTTTCACATTAGATAGTTTCTCTTGAAACTCTATGTGAAGATTCTCTTCAACTTGCCTAGTGCAAGTGTTAAACACTCTATAGGCCTTACTCTGCAAGGAATACCCTATCAAATAGCCAACATCTGCTTTTCCATCAAACTTGCCTAAATGATCTTTTGTATTTAAAATAGTGACATGACAACCAAAAGGTCTCATAAAACTTAAAGATGGTGTTCTACCAAAGAAAAGTTCATAAGGTGTTTTTCTATGTGGTTTTGTCACAAGAACCCTGTTTTGTACATAACAAGCAGTACCAACTGCTTCAGCCCAAAATGAAATAGGCAACTTAGAGTCTACTAACATAGTTCTAGCAGCCTCTATAAGTGTTCTATTCTTTCTTTCTGCTACTCCATTTTGCTGAGGTGTTCTAGCTACACTAAACTCTCTTTTTATGCCTTTTTCCTTGCAAAAGTCATCCATAACTCTATTCTTGAACTCTGTCCCATTGTCACACCTGATGACTTTGACCTTCTTATCAGATTGATTTTCTACCTCAGTGATATATGTTTTAAGTATCTCACTAGTTTCATGTTTAGATCTTAAAAAGAAAACCCATGAAAATCTGCTATAATCATCAGTAACAACCAGAAAATATCTTTTTCCATTCAAGCTGCACACATTAGTAGGACCAAAGAGATCCATATGAAGCATATGTAAAGCCTGAGAAATAGAGTTTTGGGTCTTGGGCTTACAAGAAGCTCTATGTTGTTTGCCTTTTAGACAATCAACACAGGTTTGGTCGTTTTGGAAAATCTTTTTGGGTAAACCTCTTACTAAATCATATTTTGCAATAGTGTTGATTGTTTTAAAGTTTACATGACCAAGCCTTCTATGCCAAAGCATAGATTCATCCAATGAGGCCTTTGCTACCAAACAAGTTAGACTCTCCTTAGGATCAATGTTCTTTAAATTGACACTGTACATATTGTTCCTTTTTGGAATTTTAAGAAGGATCTGACTCTCATCAGGCATCTTAAAATTAGAAGAAAGAACCATACATTCATTGTCAGTAAAGAGAACATTGTTCTTTTTGTCACACATTTGTGAGACACTAAGAAGATTAAACTGAAGTTCTTTCACAAAATACACATTTTTAAAATCTAGTTTACTGGTTTTGATAGTACCTTTACCAGTGATCTTTCCTTTTATTCCTCCCCCAAAGGTAACATATCCTCCATCAAAAGTTTTGAAGTCTGAGAGGAATGACATGTTGCCTGTCATGTGCCTTGAACATCCACTATCAACATATCCTTGATCTTCAATATCAGTTGAATGTTCCTGCACATGAATAAACATATTAGTTTCCTTGGGGTACCCAAGCCATGACAGACTTGGGTTTGCCTCTTGCATCAATGAAATCAAACCTTTTCAGGATTGTTGATGCACCTTTTGATTGGATTGGTTTCCAAATCCAATATGCTGAGGACTTAACAGCACTTTCCCTTTTAATCCATTGTGTGGTCTTTGGTCTATCAGTACCAATTTTGGTAATACCAATCTTGGCAGTACCATTTGGTCTAGCAGGACCTTTGGTTTTTGGTTTCCAAATTTGTGTTTTGACCACAGATTTCTTTTGAATAGGACTATTCACAACTTTTGGTACACATTTGAAAGTGTTTCTTGTACCCTTATCAGTTGGTTTTGCAATAACAGGCTTATTTTGTCTAACAGTATGTTTAACATTTGTGGTGTTAGACTTAACAAAACTTTTTCTGGGGTGAGTAACATTTGTTTTAGACTTTGATTTACTCCCAAAAACCCATTTATTACAATAAGCATGAAGATGATTAAAGCTACCACAATAATAACAAGCCTTATTGAACATAACAAAGTCATCACCTAGTTGTTGTGACTTAAGGTTGTTCCAATTTCTTTGGCTTCCCCTAGGTTTGTTATTACAATTTTTACAACTTTCAACTGTTTTCAAAACAGTTTTAGCCTTAGCTTTAACTTCTACTTTCTTAGGACTGTTTGGTCCTACTTTGATTCCTTTGATAGGAATAGTTTCAACTTCATCATCATCAGATACCCAATCTTCAATAATTAGGACATCTGGTCTCTTATCAGTGAGCACCTTAGAGAGTGGGGCATTCTTAGCACTCTCAGAAGGTTCACTTATCACTACAGATTTAGCCAATGGTTTGTTAATGACTTCATGCACACCTGATTCAGCAAGATTTGATCCTGGAGGACAAGGAATTCCTCTATAAGGAGGTGGACATTCATTGTATCCTATCCCTGATTTTATTCTCTTATTCATCTGATTCTCTACTATGCTCTTAGTACATTCAGAAGCATTTTCTAATTTAGTAACAGTCAGTTGAATATTATCTCTAGCCAATGTTACTTTAGTGCACTCAGTCCTTACCATTTCTATTTCTGAATCTTTCAAAAATATTTGTCTATTAAGAGCAGCTTTAGCATCAAAAAATGTGAGTTCATTTTCTCTATAGTGAATGATTTGTTTTTCTAGTTTGGCCATACCACATTGATGGTTAAATAAGGTTTGTTGGGTTTTTCTGTGTTCTAATATTTCTGTATCATAAGATTTTCTTATAATTTCCAATTCTTTAAGAAATTCACAATTGCTAGAACATTTGATAGTTTGTACCTCAGGAGTGGAGAATGCCATCAAAGCCAATTCATCAGAAGTTGACTCATCTTCACCCATGAAACTCCAATCAAAACCCATGCCATCTATAGCAACCATTGCTTTTGGCTCAGCAACTGCAACAACCTTACTCTTGCTTTCAAAGCTTCCTTTCTTCTCAAAGCTTCCTTTATTCCTGTTGTCAAACCCTCTACCCTTGTCATCCTGCTTCTTAGGTCTTCTACACTCTCTAGAGTAGTGATGATGAAGTATTTTTATTCCAAAGAAATATTTGTGAAAATATTTCCCCGGGTCGTTCTCCCAACGAAGGTTTGACGGCGTTTAAGTCGATTCGGTGTCGTGAAAATGTGAAGTGAATAATTGAACGTGAATATTTTGGTATTGATTAAACTAAAATATGGAAAAATTAAAAGCAATCTACTTAATCAAATAAATGCACACAAAAATAAATCAAATATCGCAAATCCCGGGCTAATCCCGAGACTTATAAAACTAAAAGTGAATAAATGCAAAAGTAAAAACCTAAGGGACTGAAAATGTAATTTCGAAAAACTATTTTATAAAAGAAAATTAAGAAATAGTTTATAAAAACTAAAGGGACTGAAAATGTATTTTCGGAAATTTTATTTAAATCTAAAAAGTTTAAAAACAAAGTCAAGATAAAAGTCTAGGGACTAAAAGTGCAAAAATGGAATAATAAATTTACTCTAACAAAGACAGGGGCTAATTACGCCAATAAACAAACTTGTTTTATTACTAAAAACTACCAGCCCCGATTTTAAACTAACACAGAAAATTAAGGGACCAAAAGTGACAAACTCAGAAACTTGTTTAACTTTCTATATCAGTTAACAATCCTGACAAGCTAATTTCAACAGCTTATAAAAAGCTCAAAGTTTAACCAATTTTAAAAATAAAAGCTGTTCTAGAAAGCTTATAAAGCAGAGATTACAAATATCTAAAAAGCCCTATCATGAATGCTTGATTGCTAGCTCGATTTCGGCTTAGATCAGCTAGTTAAAACACAATAGCTGCTGCACTATTTTGTCTGAACAGATCAATACTTTTGAAAGAAATAGCAGCCCTAGAAAAAGTACTAATATAAACCAAAAATGCTAGATACCAGATTTTGAACCTCGAACCTCCTACTTGAACTACTTAAAATCCAAATAACAAGTTTTGAGCTTATCTAATTAAGCCAGAAAATTCACAAGATCAGCAACCTCAAAACATATGCCTGCTAATTCACTAATCTGCAGCAGTGAACAAATATGAAATCTAATTTTGACTTATGTGCTATAAACTACTAATGTGAAGCTTTATTCAAACTAATATTTACCTATGTGAACTTTATAAACTATTGTTACTACCTACACGAACCTACAACTCTTATTTAATTACTGATCCAAACACCAATTATCCCACTGTGATCAAAACTTTTAGAGCAGTAATGAGATTCAAACTTCCACACCAATCCACAACATCTTACTATGGTTAAACTCAGTCAATAGAACTCTCACAAACACTAATCTCAGACTTCAGATTCTCAAATAATAATGATGCAGATTAAATTCAATTTATCCAACAGTTACAAACAACTTGACATTAGACTCAATTCAGTTAAAGGTAAATGAAATAGACTAATAATATCAAGCAATATTAAGACTATATTAGCAGCAATAAGCAATAACAAAAAAAAATTAACAAAAACAGATCTACACTATTTTAAACTACTGATGCAGAATCGAATTAAAGCGAAAAGCTAGAACTTACAAGGAACTTTCCCTCAGCTAAACAGAGGGTTTACTTGAACCTAGCCTATCTTTAGATAGGCCAACTGCTTCCTTTTCTCAGTTTGGACTACCAAATTTAACCCGGATTCATGATCATAACCATACGTTGACTTTTGTTGACTGAATTGATGAAATTTGAAAGTGACTGAGTGAGACCTTACAAAAGCTCACTAAAGCTATGGACAGCTAAAATGGGCCTTATCAAACTTAAATCAAACTTGTTGAAGCTTGTTTTTGAAATTTGAAAAATATTTTTATTATTTTTTATGTATTATCTGATTTTCTAAAGTTTAGTTGAATGACAATAAACTATTAACTACAATACTGATTGAAATAGTTTGCTAGATCATAATGAAACGGTGACAAGCTATTCAAACTCAAAGTGAGCTAAGTAGAGATTAAGAGGAAAATTTGAAGAAGCTAGAAATATAAAGAAATAAACTGCTCTTTCATTAATTGAAAACTGATTACACTATTGAAAAGAAATTACAAATGAGAAATAAAAACTACAGAGTTTCACTACTAAAAATAACTAACTCCTTCAATCGAAGAGAAGTCCTCCTATTTATAGAGCTCGGCTGAACCTTCTAGGATGTCCAGCTTGGCAATCCGCGTGCACATGAGCTCCTAATCACCCTTAGATCACTTGCTTGCTCTCTACGCTTGATCTTGGCCGAAGGATTAAAATGGCTACGTGTCTTGGCCAATCGATGGCTGCCATGTGTCATTCTTAGTGTCAGGAGCTTCTAGATGAACCAATCATTGTCTATTCTACCCTTAATTGCCGTAAATTCGTACGGTTAAAGGTTTAGGGCTTGGTGAATAGTAATTTTTGAGAGGATAAGGGTGCGTGTGTTTGTGTGGGAGAGAAAGGGTGAATGTGTGTTAGTTTGTTTATTTTTTTTTTCTTTTCTTTGACTTTTGACCGAGTGATAGTTTGACCCCGGGTTTAGTAGCGATGGATCGGGTTCGTGGGGTGGACTGGGTTTAAGATTAGTGAATGGGCCGGGTACTAAGGTGTAGATTGGGTGGATGGGCTAGCAAAAGTGTGTTTTAACATAAGGGTTTAAGGGTTAAAGGTGGTTAAGGGATTAATTGTTTAGGTTAAGGTAAATTAAGGGACCAGAATTGTAATTTCTGATTTTTCAAGGACTACTCTTGCCAACATTCCAAGGTTGATCCAAGGTTGATTCTTGACTGATTGTCCAAGCATGACTTTCCCGGCTTCGGTTCTGAGCCTTTTCCGTATCCCGTGCTCGTTTCTTTGATTTTCTTGTCTTTTTGTCGATTTTTTCGCGATATCCATCCCTGCACAAACAGAACACAAAAACACACATATCTATTGGCATTATGGTCGGGTTTTTGGTCATTTTGGTCTTAATATTGGTAAATAAAAGGTATGTGAATAAGCACATACCAAATTCCCCCAGACTAAGCTATTGCAATGTCCTCATGCAATGTTATAAAAACTCCCCGATTTTCCTTTTTATTCTATTTTTGTATTTTTCTTTATTATTTAGGTAACGGCTTTGTTGACAATCATTATCTAACGATAATTTTTAGGGTCATCGAGCAGGAAACATGACTCATAAAGAAGTGACCATACGGATAAAATTCGTCGTCCCTGATTTTTCACAAGTCCCCAAACTAAGCTTAAAAACGAAATCATTGTCATTTACAAGTTAGATTGCCAACACTACCCAGAAAGCTAATTGTGGACTTCTCGTTCCCAAATTCCTATTTTCCTCTATTATTTTATTTTTGGTGAGAAATGAATTTCTTCAAATCCTCATTTCGATAATTTTTAGTCCGATAAAGATACCTAGTTTAGACGCTAAGTAGTTTCCAAATCTTCCCTTGAAAACCGTTGCATACAAAAATGAGGTCCACATCAAGGTCTCTGATTTAACACGATTTTGAGGATATCCCTTTTATTTGCGACCGAAACAACTCATCTACGAGTCCAGAGACAGAAGCCTTTATTAGGATACCTCGGAGTCGAAATTTGGCATTATTAACATTTTTAAGCACATATTATTAATCCTTGGCCCTTTATAACAATCACAACATCGGCTGCGAACCGGCAAGATGTGATAGTCTATTATGACCTTGGAATTTTCCTCTGCCTTTATTAGAAGTCTACAACATCGGCTGCGAACCGGCAAGATGTAGAAAACTTTTTATGGCTTTGGATTATTATTATTATTATTCATTATTCATTATAAATTTTGCCAAATCCCGAGTCCTACGGCTTTTATAACAATCCCAACATCGGTTGCGAGCCGGCAAGATGGAATAGTCTATTACACCGTAACACTGGCAGTACCTTGATGTGTACCCAACTTCCATAAGCAAGGATTCTCTAAGGAAGAAATAAAAACTAATCATCGCCAAAACCAAAATAGCTTTAATTATTCCTATTTATCTATTTTTGAGTGAAACAAGCTTATGGGAACAAAAAGCCACAAATAACTTCGATGAGCTCTAAAGAGAACCAATTACTCCACGTTTAGCAATCTAACTTATAAACAACTCTATCATTTCTCGTTCTTCGCAAATTTAAAATCTTAAGTAATAAGATCCGTGAATGCTTAGCCTTATAATCAAGCCACGCATATATAAAGTCAAATACGGGAACTTGCAAACTCTTAAAAAGAATTCGCGTTTTCTAGCTCCTTGTGTAAAAGACTAGCACGAGCTTATGGATTATAAACGGTTAAGGAGACAAGCTAGGGCTCAACACGCCCGGTCAAGTCAGAATTTTATTCCTACTCTACCCAGCGGAAAAATCAACAAAAATGTCAAAATTTATTATATTTTTGCAAAAATTTTTAAAATTTTCTCATTTTTTGGATTTTTTCAATTTTTGGAGGAAAAACGGGGTTGCATGAGTAAACCGCAAAAAGTGCAAGGCAAAAATCAAATCGCAAGATTACCCCCCCCCCCCCCAGACTAAAACGAGACATTGTCCTCAATGTCTTAAAGGTAAGGGTTCTCCTACATAAATCTAAGGCCGTTTATTAATTATGCCAAAAGATAGATGTAAACGATAAGATTTTAGGATATTGATAAGCAGCGGATGATGAAACTCGAGTAGCGTGAAGGAAACTACGAGCACGAGAGTCTTCATCATCGGGCATTCCTGGACACATCACAGAAAAACACGAAACACAAGATACGGAAGAGGAGACCTCTTCATGATTTATTAGAAAAGAGAAAAAAAGATAGAAGGATAAGCATGGGGTGCCTCCCACGAAGCGCTTGTTTTTGGTAACCGAGTCACATGAGCTTGACTCAACCCCGAATTAATTTGTCCTTGGGGGAGCATGTGGAAAAGATAATCTCCATCGGACTTTCGTTCAAGATGTTTGGATAAACACTTGAAGCACATGAAAGTTCCACTCTGATGAGATACCCGCGGTATTACGAAAGAAGAGTAGAGAAGGTAATACCGGGGTCAAAGATGGTATCCTCACTCCCAACGGAGTGAAGAAGAAGAGCAATCACAACATATGTGATGAAGAGGAGAAAGATTTTGATGATTATTATGTAATACTCTTCATTATCAGCAGTAAAAATGTCAAAAGTCTCGGGAGGGAGGTTCGGGGTGATATCCTTAATAAGCAATTTCTTTTGATCAAGAATTCCTCCCCCCAGACTAATATCGTCCTCAAGATCAAAATGGAAATGATCGTATTCCGGAGGAGATATAGAGTGAGAGAGTTCATCGGAGAACTCCTCATGAAGAGAATCAATCAAATGATGATTTGTGAGCTCAGGTTCCGTCACAGACTCATCACTTTCCTCCATCTGACTATCAAAGATTAGATTATCCGAAATCAAAGTAAACCCTGATTCGAATTCAAACAGAGGGTTGGTGATAGTTGTTTTGAAAGTTTCAGGAACAAGGTCATCAAATTTCTTTGGAAGATTGATTTCAACTTTCTTCGGAGGGAGAGAAAGAGATGGCTCTTGGTCTAATAATTTTTCAAAAAGAAATTCTCCCTCCGGATTAAGACAAGAATCATCAATTTCCGGTGAAATTGATTCATCTTTGAAGAACACCTCGAGCTCTTCCCGCCAGATCACACTTCCCTCAATCGGAGGAGAAGGATGGGAAGAGTCGGAATTAAGAATCTCGATGTGATAAACTTGTTCTGGAGGTGGGACAAGTGGTGTGCTCTTAGAGCTAGCAATTTCCACCGCTTCCGTTGTAGTCTCCGATTCGTCTTCATCATCGTCGTCAAGAACACTCTTAGCATTTGCGGCACAACACTCAAACCATTTGCTCGATCCAGGATTGATTTTCATAGCCTTGAGCTCAGCACGTTTTTCTGACATGCTCTTGACCGTGAATCTGGAAAGGTTGGGATCAACTCTTTTAGGAGCAATTACGGGATCGGATTTTTGATCAACCGTAGCGACATTGCATTTGTCGGTTTGAGGTTGCGAGTTCGGATTAATATTGAACGTGACTTTTTCCTTATCGACCCGCAAAGTAATTTCTTCACCATAAACATCGATCAAAGCACGCCCGGTCCTCAAGAATGATCTTCCTAGAATGAGAGGAACCCGGGGGTCGGCTTCAAAATCAACTACCACAAAGTCTGCAGGAAAATGGAACTGCCCCACTTTTACAAAGACATCCTTGGCTACACCTTTAGGAAGGGTTATGGACCGATCCGCAAGCTCGAGGGTCATGCAAGTGGGGGTAAGTTCGGGCAGAGAAAGCTTCTTCCAGATGGACAACGGCATTAAGTTGATGCTCGCACCAAGATCGGCCAAGGCATTGACATTCAACCTTTCCCGAAAATTCACATGGGATGAGAAATTTTCCGGGATCTCTAAGCTTTTCCGGAAGCTTTTTGAGAATTGCCGCGGAGCAGTTTTCGTTCACTGGAGTTTTTGTCATTTCAAATAATTTTTCTTTATTGCTCAACAAACTTTTGAGTGTGGAAGTGAATTTAGGCATCAAGAGCAAAGCATCCGCAAAGCTTATATCAAAATGTAATTCTTGGAATATTTGAAAGAATTTTTCCATTTGACTCGAAGCTTTGTCACGGAGCTTCTGATCACTCAATCTTGAAGGATATGGAAGATTGGTCTTAACGGGAATTTCTTCAGGAGCTTTTTCTTTTGGTTCAACATTTTTTTGTTTAGATGGCTGAATGACCGGAGGTTGGACGTCTTTGGTTCCTCCGTTGTTAGTAGGAGGTTCCGTGTCCTTGGTCACCTCGGTCTCACGGACGACTACCTTGGGAGGTAGAGAAGAAGAAGTAGTCGGAGCCGTGGGTCCATCATATGAAACACCGCTCCTAGTAGTGATCGCCTTAGCATCGCCCCTCGGGTTGGCGATCGTGTTACTTGGAAGAGTAGTAGTACCCGAACCCGAGGGTCGATCATTTAAACGTTTGTTCAATTCGGTTATCTGATTAATCATCATTCTATTCATTTCCTCTTGTTTCTTTTGTTGTTGTTGGCTTTGAAGAATGAATTGCTTTAATAACTCATCCGAGGGCGATGGGTTTGGCACAAATCCTTGATTTTGATTGTTTGGAAGATTTGGCCCTCGGTTGTTTTGAACAAAACCTTGGTTGTTTTGAAAATTTCCCTGATTAAAATTTCCTTGATTCGGGGCTTGGTTATAATTCCCTTGGTTTTGATAAACTTGATTGCCCCGATTTTGATTTTGAATATTTTGAACATTACGGTTTTGCACTTGCTGATTTTGATTTGGTGGGAAACCGGGTGGTCCGAGGAAATTGTTAGAACGGTAGCTGAGGAGATTACGGTCTCCTTGAGGTTGGTAACCGTTACCACCTTGATTGAAATTTCCAGAAGCAGCATACACATTCTCTTGAGTGTAGCCACCGGAGGCTGGGCACTCGAAATATTGATGTGGACCACCACAAGTTTCACAACTATGGTTAACAACATTGACTTGATTGTTGTTGTTTTGAGTTGAAATCTGATTTTGATGAATTCTCAAGATAGCCGTCGACAAATCATTCATTTGTTTAGAAAGAGCGGCTATCTCGGAAGTAGAAGAATCAGTGCTAGATCTTGTTGACTCATTCCTCTCGGCAGAGGAATCCCAGAAATTATGGTGGGCGGTCATGTTTTCAATAAGATCATAGCACTCTTCGGGTCGACGTTTCATAAACGTACCACCGGCAGCAGCATTAATCGTATCACGGTGTCGTAATGTCAAACCGTTATAGAAGGTATCTATAATAGTGACCAATAACATATTGTGGTTCGGACACCGATCAATCGATAACTTGTAGCGTTCCCATGCCTCAAATAATGATTCATCGGGAAGCTGACGGAAATTGCTAATCTCATTCCTTAATTTCGTCACCATCGACGGTGGGAAATATTTCGCCAAGAACTTCGTAACCATTTCGTCGAAACTACGAATGGAGTTCTTGGGAAGACGATCAAACCAAGCGGTGGCATGATGCGTCAATGAATAAGGAAAGAGATATAGCCGAAGGGCGTCATCGGAGACCCCATGTTGTTTCATACTTTGGGTGACGGTTATGAATTTGTCAAGATGCTTGTTCGCATCATCACCCGGCAAGCCATGGAATTGGCACGAATTTTGGACTTGTTGAATCATGTGATGCTTAAGTCCAAAATCGGCGGCTTGAATATTGACGGGGGCAATCGGGCCACCACGTCCGTGCATTGTGGGTTGGCACAGCTCCTCCATCGTTCGGAGATCGGGAGCTGGCATGTGATTATCACCACCCACCGGCGGGTGTTGATTATTTTGGTCGTCGGCCATTTCCTCAACGGTTGAGAAATGAACACGGTGATTGTGACGAATAATCCTCTCGGGATTTGATAGTGGTGAAAGAAGAGGGTGAGAAGTAGAAGATCGGGTATGCATACACCAAAAACAAAATCAAAATCAAAAAGGAAAAACAAATTTGAAATCAAAAATCTTTTTGTATTTTTGGTTGGGAATTATTTTTGGCTTTTTTAATATATTGAAAAACAAAAGAATTTATTTTCTTTTTGGTAACCGTTACGTTAACCGTAACCGTTTCCTTTAAAACTACGCGCAGCGAGGCGGGAAGGCGAAGGTGCTCCGAAGATGCTTAAAAACCCGCCCTCTTCAGCTCGACAATTTAATGTCAAGCTTCCGTATTCCCCGGTTATTCGGTTGTAGAATTAAAGTAGTCCGATAACGTTTAATTTCACGATTTGTTTTGTTGTTTATTTGGAATGGTTTACAACCGCCCTCCTTCAACGGAAGACCGAGGATGTTTATTAAGATGTATTTATGAAAACACTTTAGGAAAAGTGTTTTATTTATTATATTTTTGTATTTCTATTTTTTTTATAAAACGATAACTTCCGAGGAAGGATCTTCAAAACACAAAATACGATATGAATCAACGACAACGTTTCAAGCCTTCCCCGGCAACGGCGCCATTTTTTTTGATGAAGTATTTTTATTCCAAAGAAATATTTGTGAAAATATTTCCCCGGGTCGTTCTCCCAACGAAGGTTTGACGGCGTTTAAGTCGATTCGGTGTCGTGAAAATGTGAAGTGAATAATTGAACGTGAATATTTTGGTATTGATTAAACTAAAATATGGAAAAATAAAAAGCAATCTACTTAATCAAATAAATGCACACAAAAATAAATCAAATATCGCAAATCCCGGGCTAATCCCGAGACTTATAAAACTAAAAGTGAATAAATGCAAAAGTAAAAACCTAAGGGACTGAAAATGTAATTTCGAAAAACTATTTTATAAAAGAAAATTAAGAAATAGTTTATAAAAACTAAAGGGACTGAAAATGTATTTTCGGAAATTTTATTTAAATCTAAAAAGTTTAAAAACAAAGTCAAGATAAAAGTCTAGGGACTAAAAGTGCAAAAATGGAATAATAAATTTACTCTAACAAAGACAGGGGCTAATTACGCCAATAAACAAACTTGTTTTATTACTAAAAACTACCAGCCCCGATTTTAAACTAACACAGAAAATTAAGGGACCAAAAGTGACAAACTCAGAAACTTGTTTAACTTTCTATATCAGTTAACAATCCTGACAAGCTAATTTCAACAGCTTATAAAAAGCTCAAAGTTTAACCAATTTTAAAAATAAAAGCTGTTCTAGAAAGCTTATAAAGCAGAGATTACAAATATCTAAAAAGCCCTATCATGAATGCTTGATTGCTAGCTCGATTTCGGCTTAGATCAGCTAGTTAAAACACAATAGCTGCTGCACTATTTTGTCTGAACAGATCAATACTTTTGAAAGAAATAGCAGCCCTAGAAAAAGTACTAATATAAACCAAAAATGCTAGATACCAGATTTTGAACCTCGAACCTCCTACTTGAACTACTTAAAATCCAAATAACAAGTTTTGAGCTTATCTAATTAAGCCAGAAAATTCACAAGATCAGCAACCTCAAAACATATGCCTGCTAATTCACTAATCTGCAGCAGTGAACAAATATGAAATCTAATTTTGACTTATGTGCTATAAACTACTAATGTGAAGCTTTATTCAAACTAATATTTACCTATGTGAACTTTATAAACTATTGTTACTACCTACACGAACCTACAACTCTTATTTAATTACTGATCCAAACACCAATTATCCCACTGTGATCAAAACTTTTAGAGCAGTAATGAGATTCAAACTTCCACACCAATCCACAACATCTTACTATGGTTAAACTCAGTCAATAGAACTCTCACAAACACTAATCTCAGACTTCAGATTCTCAAATAATAATGATGCAGATTAAATTCAATTTATCCAACAGTTACAAACAACTTGACATTAGACTCAATTCAGTTAAAGGTAAATGAAATAGACTAATAATATCAAGCAATATTAAGACTATATTAGCAGCAATAAGCAATAACAAAAAAAAATTAACAAAAACAGATCTACACTATTTTAAACTACTGATGCAGAATCGAATTAAAGCGAAAAGCTAGAACTTACAAGGAACTTTCCCTCAGCTAAACAGAGGGTTTACTTGAACCTAGCCTATCTTTAGATAGGCCAACTGCTTCCTTTTCTCAGTTTGGACTACCAAATTTAACCCGGATTCATGATCATAACCATACGTTGACTTTTGTTGACTGAATTGATGAAATTTGAAAGTGACTGAGTGAGACCTTACAAAAGCTCACTAAAGCTATGGACAGCTAAAATGGGCCTTATCAAACTTAAATCAAACTTGTTGAAGCTTGTTTTTGAAATTTGAAAAATATTTTTATTATTTTTTATGTATTATCTGATTTTCTAAAGTTTAGTTGAATGACAATAAACTATTAACTACAATACTGATTGAAATAGTTTGCTAGATCATAATGAAACGGTGACAAGCTATTCAAACTCAAAGTGAGCTAAGTAGAGATTAAGAGGAAAATTTGAAGAAGCTAGAAATATAAAGAAATAAAACTGCTCTTTCATTAATTGAAAACTGATTACACTATTGAAAAGAAATTACAAATGAGAAATAAAAACTACAGAGTTTCACTACTAAAAATAACTAACTCCTTCAATCGAAGAGAAGTCCTCCTATTTATAGAGCTCGGCTGAACCTTCTAGGATGTCCAGCTTGGCAATCCGCGTGCACATGAGCTCCTAATCACCCTTAGATCACTTGCTTGCTCTCTACGCTTGATCTTGGCCGAAGGATTAAAATGGCTACGTGTCTTGGCCAATCGATGGCTGCCATGTGTCATTCTTAGTGTCAGGAGCTTCTAGATGAACCAATCATTGTCTATTCTACCCTTAATTGCCGTAAATTCGTACGGTTAAAGGTTTAGGGCTTGGTGAATAGTAATTTTTGAGAGGATAAGGGTGCGTGTGTTTGTGTGGGAGAGAAAGGGTGAATGTGTGTTAGTTTGTTTATTTTTTTTTTCTTTTCTTTGACTTTTGACCGAGTGATAGTTTGACCCCGGGTTTAGTAGCGATGGATCGGGTTCGTGGGGTGGACCGGGTTTAAGATTAGTGAATGGGCCGGGTACTAAGGTGTAGATTGGGTGGATGGGCTAGCAAAAGTGTGTTTTAACATAAGGGTTTAAGGGTTAAAGGTGGTTAAGGGATTAATTGTTTAGGTTAAGGTAAATTAAGGGACCAGAATTGTAATTTTTGATTTTCCAAGGACTACTCTTGCCAACATTCCAAGGTTGATCCAAGGTTGATTCTTGACTGATTGTCCAAGCATGACTTTCCCGGCTTCGGTTCTGAGCCTTTTCCGTATCCCGTGCTCGTTTCTTTGATTTTCTTGTCTTTTTGTCGATTTTTTCGCGATATCCATCCCTGCACAAACAGAACACAAAAACACACTATCTATTGGCATTATGGTCGGGTTTTTGGTCATTTTGGTCTTAATTTGGTAAATAAAAGGTATGTGAATAAGCACATACCAAGTGACCCATCATGTGGCAGTTGTAACACTCCACTTTTGACTTATCATAGCCAGCAGGCTCATTTCCATTTATCATTATCTTCTTGCCAGTCCTCATCAACAACTTCTTAACTCTAATGCTTAAAAGTGAAAGTTGCCACTTTATGTCCATCACTTCAAGATCATCAGGATGAATCTCTTGAAGGTCTTCAAAAGTTAATACGGACCCATTGTGTTGAGATGTAAGAAAAGCACACCCAATTGTTTCATCTAAAATGGATTTGGTACTACTAGAAGTACTAGCAGTACCAAAGGTTGTACTGGCAGTACCTTCTTCTCTGCCACCTTTTTCTTCATTATCAACCTTTGAGAAGCTTGGGGATGAAACAAAAGCCATATTTCCTGAACTTGACCCAGTAGTCTTCTTTACTTCATGTTCTACAATTTTGAAATTGTTGTAGAGATCATTGAGACTCATCTGGTCAATATCTGGCTTGTTCTTCCAGACAATGACATGCATAGACCATTCTAAAGGTAAACTCCTAAGAAATTTAGAGTTTAGGTCTTCTTGAGTTATCATCACTTCATGGATGGCTAACTGACTTGCAAGCTTCTGAAGTCTATTGAACATACTGTCCAAAGACTCATTGGTTGTGGCTGTAAAGTTCTCAAATTGTTGTTTGAGAAGTGTTTTCTGTGTTTTCTTGGTAGCATCATTACCACCAAACCTAGCCACAATAGCTTCAAAAAGGGTTTTGGCATCTTTGTATTTGTTAAAGATCAGAAGTTGATCATTTGGAATAGTCATCAGTAACATACTCCTTGCTTTTAGATCATTTCTCTTCTGAATCTTTTCATCTGCATTTGATGGTTGGTCTTGTATTCTTGTTACAAGAGCATCATTTACTGTTGTAGTGGTGATTTGGGGTTTAAATGAATTGCCTTGTTCAATGATCTCCCAAAGTGCATAGTCCTGCACTTGAAAGTATTGTTCAACCCTTAGTCTCCACATTTCAAACTCATTTTGCTTAAGTAATGGAAGTTTAGCTGCAACATTTGTTTGAATATGTTCAACATCCATTGTTCTTTTAAATTAGTACATATCAAGCCTAGCTTTGATACCACTTGTGGAACGTTTTGTTCTTTTTGTTTGAGATATTTATGTATTGAATGTGTTTAGCATGCGGAATCTACTACAACACACTTAAAAGAACACAAGGTGGTGAGTTTAAATAAACGTGAGAATGCAATGAACAAAGAACACAACTTTGGTTAACACAAAACGATTCAATATTATTGATGAAATAATATGGATGATCTACGTATCACCGGGATTACAAAGTAATCTTGAATCTAAGATTGTAAAAAGGATTTGTGAATTGAAGTAACTAAGTTACTTGAGAGATAGTTTGTTTTTGGTTATGAGTTGGTTAAAGATGCATACATGAAGTGGTGACTAAGATATCCTTTTATAAGATAAGGATATCTTATTACAAGATTGTCAAGTGGTTGAATATAAAACTATACTTTGACTATATTGGCGCCTACAATTAAATACAACTACCAATGTACAACTCTGCCATATTCTTCTGTGAACCACAGAGGACTACACTACTTCTACATAACGTATAACAATGTACAAAGACTAATAATTCAACTAAATATCTATTACAAAATATCTAATCGACTTGACATAAGCTTGGCAGGCTCTTCATCAGCTAGCAGTACCTTCTACCCAGAAGGTACTGGTAGAACATCTTCGTACTCTTCAAAAATCAACTAGCAGGCTCTTTAACATCTTTGGCAGGCTCTTTGACTTGAACATTTTATTCCCAACAGTGGTGGTGGTGGAACTCCTGGTCTCCATGATTACCTGCAATTTAAACAGTTAGCAACAAATCATCCGGCACTTACAGGTTCGGACTTCGAGATCGTCAACAGTATAGTGTGAAAACTTTCTCTAATCCTTGCCAAGGTCGTTCCTGAATCGGATGCCCCCGAAAGAGCTAACACAGATACACTGAAGTGTATCAACGATTCAGGTGAGCCGCTGAAGTATACCGAAGTATCACTCCACGACTGTAGACCGTTTGGTACCACCTCAAACACTAAGCGTAATCCACAAGGGATTACCGAAGTGACCTGCTGTCAGGGTTGTTTGATGTTATCCCTGGCAGAAATTTCCACTCAATCACTGAGAATCACAATTGTGAGTTCTCTCATGAATGTTCTTGGCAGATTACTGAGATCTGCGTAGGACTCTTGTAATTTACAACTGGTGTTCTTGTTGTTGAACAACCAGTGTATAAATGTTAAGTGTTCCTATGAGATCTTTTTATGTATCTCGCGGCTCTAGACTCGATTAAGTGCTTATTGGTTTTTAGTCGTCGGAGGCATGGAGCAGATTGCCTCCTTTTCAATATCAACACATCTCGGAATGAGAGGTAGATAGATAATGAAGGATTCTTCGTGAGAAATGAAACAAGTGTCTTTTGAGAGACACCTGAGTAGCTAAAAGGTTTAGTGCAGTGCGTCACTGGGTCCATGACGGCTTAGTCTTCAATACCGGTGTTACCGTAGTAACAACCAGTAGCTTATGTATTGAACCCGGTTTCTGCCGTAAGGTTGATCATATGGAGGGCTATTTCTTTTCACCCTTTTTGTTACTTTTCTTTTTAATTCTTCAACCCATTCTTTCTCCTTTCATTTCTTTACTCCTTTTTTCATCATACCTAGGACTTTCTAGTTCTAAACTATTGGTATTGTCCTTGGGTAGATCCCTCCGGCTCTGGCGGATCATAGGACGGTTTCCTAACCTTAGTCAACGTATATATCCATGACTATCCTATGGTTGCCATAAAACCAATCTTTTAAAAATCTCTCAAAGTGCTTATGAGTGTAAAACTTATATTGTTTACACTTTGAGAGTTTTGCATTTTTCAGAAGTACTCCCCCTTAACATGTGCTCATAAGTGTTTAAAGTAAATTTTCACATGTCGGGTAGAGTCAACACTTTTAGATTTGATTGATTTTTAATGAATTTGACCATTGCGAGACACGTTTACATCACTAGTTAAACTAGCTTGAAATTATTACCCGTCCAGGTCATATTCAGAGAAGAATCTCTCGAAATTGGTACACTCTACTCAGACAAGTCCTTTTCAAGACACGTTTACATCACTGGATAAACCAGCTTGAAATTATTACCCGTCCAGGACATGTCTTTTTGATTACTGACATTTGATATTCGTTAATTCGAGGGTACAATCTGAGTCGAGCTCATACGAGATTTCAACTTTGAGTTACCATATTTTAATCACATACTTATTCTCCCCCTCAAAAATAGCATATTCATGTTGTTTTTGAAAACTTTTTGATTTAACTATGCTTTTTGAGGTTTATGGGAAGAATTTCAACAAGAACTTTTGTGGTTTGAACAAAGATTTTTTGTTTCAAGTACTCCCCCTTAACATGGGCGTACTTGTTCTTTTGAGCAGAATTTTGAAAGCTTTAGAAAATTCTGGTTAATTCTACTCAAAAGTAAGAAGCTCTCGCTCCTTATATTAGGATTGAGGCACTGAAGCGTACCTCAGGGTCCTTTCTTTACAAGTACGGGTTGTGCACTGTTATCTGTGCACAAGCCATAATCATATCTAACTAATTGATTAATGATGACAAAATTTGACAACGATACCATTGGTTTTACTCTGGACGGTAGAAAGTGAGAATATTTGGATCTCTAGCTCGTCCACCCACATAACTCTCCAGTCTTCTCATCTGCACCCGATACTTAAGCCGGTGGTCAATTCGTGCCAAGAACTTGACCGCTTGCTTCACATCGCTTCTCTTCAAAGTCATGTGCCTAAGCCAACCCTGCTTCCTTCCTTGTGTATGATTCTCCAGAATATGATCAAGTTCAGCCCTAACGTGTACCAAAGTTTCATCGCTAAACTTATGAATGTCTTGATAGACCATGAGCTTAGGTCTGCTAGATCTGACGAACACTACTCCAAATGGTTTATCGCTGAAGGTATATGGTTTCTTTTCTCCTATACCCGGAGGTTGAAAATCAGGCTTGGTTAGATTCAACTGCTTCTGGTAACTTTCAACCCCAAGATGAACGTCTTCGACTCTTGTTCTGATCACAATACTTCGGATGTAAATCAAAATAGAGTTGATGATGTCGTATTGGAGACGACCAGGAAGATGCTCGAGTTTTCCTTGGATCTTGAGTAAGTACACATCTTCAATGTCATTTAGATTCAAGTAGGGATAATCAGCTTCGTTGAATGTGTATTCCTTGTTGTCTTGCCTCCTTACTGTGATCTTAGTCAGAAAATTATACCCATACTGTGGTAAACCTTATGCTTCGAGGTAAAAGTAAGTCTCTATTTGTAAAACCATTTCCTCATATCAGGCCAGTGGAAGATCCCTAGAACAACTTCATCATTGTATTCGGCAATCGAGTTCCTGAATAAGTCGCTGATTTGTTCTTCAAATCTTTCTAACATATATGTTGCTGCCTTGAATTTTGTAAGGGAAGTAGCGTATCGCTTCTCTGGATTGGTATTGCCATAAATCAGATACTCCAATTCGTTGTTGAAGAAGTAAGCTTTGGGTATCTTGGGATTGTGGGCATGACCGATGAGGGGTAAGGGTTGTGAGTAGTCACGAAGTTGGAAGTTACCGATTTGATGAGAAGATCTTGTATCATCCCAGTTAATGTTCTCAGATAAAGCCCGTGCCACTTGTTCCAGTTTATACTTGAATTTCAGTTGTGATGTTGTTGCAGTCTTGAATTCGGAGAAGCCTGCTTTGCGGATTTTCACTATATTAGACAGTTGTAGCTTCTGAACCTTCATTACTTTCTTTAGTCACTTAGTGAAATCCACGACTAAGCCTTCTGCAGGTGCTTCATCTTCTGAAATATCTGGATAAGCATCCACCATCTCTTCAAATCACTCGAACTTTGCAGCATCAGGGTTGACCCATTCAGGAGCGGGTTTGAGAGGTGCATCAGTAGGTGGTAAAGGAACAATTGTAGCTTGGTGAGGAGCAGCATTAGTTTCAGCTTGATCAAGAGTGATATCATCATGATGTTCAGCTTCATCAAAAGTTCCAGTCTCTTGAGGTACGGATTCCTCTTCGCCTGTTTGCTGAATGTTGGAAGGAGGCAATGTTATAGAAGGTCCAGTCAATTTTGTACGTTTCTCGCTTCTCTTTGCTTGGTCGTCCTTGTCATGATCATCATGACGACGCTTGCTAGGCTTGGCCTTTTTGCATGACTCACCTTTCTTTTCAGCTCTCCTTATTGATTCAATTAAGGCTTTGTGCAGATCTTCCTCTTCCAGATCATTGATGACAGCCTCTAGCAATTGTCCTTTAAGATCAGCAGCTGAAGGCTTTGATGGTTTTGTCTGGATTGTGAGCGGTGTTGACTGGATGTGATGTGCCACAATACCATCAAGCTTCCTCTTGACATATTCCTTAAGGAGATTTGGAAGCGTTTCATGAAGATGTCTACTGATCTCTTGTGGTAAACTATTGTTGATGTAGTGCTCTGTTGCTAGCTGAATGTCATAAGATTTGAACTCGTTGATGTCACTTTGCTGTGCCGTCACTTGATTCTGTAATGCACTGAGCTGTTCTTTGAGGGCTTGGAGTTCACTGTTGTCTTGTTGTTGAGGTGTGGGTACTGGTGATGGAGGCTTAGTTTTGGATGTTTGATCCACAGATGATGGAATAGCCGGTGGAGTAGGTATACGATCGTCATTTTGATTATCATCATCTTGGTCATTTTATCCTCATCACTATCATTGTCTTTATCATCATCACTTTCATCTTCTTCATCCTTATCATCTTCTTCATCATCTTTATCTTCTTCATCCTTATTTTCATCTTCATCAGATTCAGATTCTGAGGGTGAGGGTGTGTGTATAAGTTGGTCAGATTCTTTTGATTCACCCTTAGATTCATTTGGTGAGGTACTTTCAAATTTAGATTTTGTAGCTTCTGAGTCATCTTCAGACTGAGACAAGGCTTTTTCTTCACCAACCTGTGATGCAGATCCTTCACCTCTCTTTCTTCTCTCAAATCTCTCAAGATCGGCAAGATTTTTTGCCTTGTTTTCTCGTAAGCCTCTCTTGAATTGTTCAGCCTCCTCTTATTGAGTCTTTGGTGGTTGAAGGGGTTCATCAGGTTTGTCTTGAATTTTGATTGATTTGCCCTTGCCTTTGCCTAATCCTTCTTCATGCTTTTCCTTCTTGATCTTTATAAGTCTTTTTCTTCTGTCTTCCCTTAGACTTAGATCCTCTTCTTCTTCTTCCTCTTCCTCAGTAGATTCTTCTTTGAGCACCAGTTTCTTCTTTTTAGCTTGGGTGACTTTCTTTGTCCTTGTAGAAGCTGTTATGATTGTTCTTCCTCTTCCTCTACCTCTGGTTGCAGCTTTACCCTTCACAGTAATCCCAACTGTACCTGCCTTTTCTGCTTCGTCATACCATACATAAGCTTCAGTTGCCTTCACTGCTTCTGATAACAACTTGGGTGGAATTCTTAGACCTTGTTTGGTGGTGTTGGTCGTATGAATTCTTACTCTGGAAAGTACATGGTCCATCTGTATTATATGAGCTTTCTCATTCGGACGTTTGTCAATCTCTGGATGTCTTTCCATGAAGTGAGCAATTAAAAGTTTTGTGAAGCGTGAGAAGGGTATCTTGTAGCCCTTCTTTTGGCCAAACTGACGGGCTTGGTAGATCATGTCCGTCTAGATGTACTGGGCATAATCCATATGATAAAGGTTGATGACACCCCAAAAGAACATTAGATGTTCGAGTCTGGGGTGCTCGAGACCCGTCTCCTTCCCTGTAATGCAGTGGTTCAGGATGGTGTATATGGTTAACCAGGGTTGAGGAATGTGCTTTCTATCTACCTTTGAATGTGAAGTGAGTTCTTCACCCGAATGATCATAGCCAATGTGTTGTAGTGTCTTGACTATAAGATCAAAGGTAGGATCTTTAAGGAATTTGGTTTGTTTGCCAAAAGCTATTGGAGGAAGATCAAGTACAGCACGAAGAAGGTGAACATCAAACTGGATCCTCTTGTCATGAAGGGTGGTTGCCATCGTCTTGTTGTCTCTGCTGATGAATAGTGTGTGCCAGAACTGGTTGAGGTAGATTTCTGGCACAGTGGCAGACTTAGTAAGAACATGCCTGCAGAAATGTTTCTTCAGGATCTCCACCATTATCTGGCATGAAGGATGGCATGGTAACTTCTCCAGGTCAACTCTGGAGTTGGAATCACTAATCTTTCATTCATCACCTTCTGGGATCAAATCATTCCTAGCTGTGGATGTTTGAGACATAATGAACCTATGTAGCACAAACACCAACAAAGACACACAATGGAAATTGTATATATATGTTAGTGTAAGTTACTTATTACATGATCTAGGCCTAACTAATATGATGCATCACATAGAGAGACTTGTAACATGATCATGAATAATATGAACATATGAAACAAACAACCATATAGGAGCAAACTTATTTTTCATCTTAACTGACTTCTGCACTTAGAAATTTTTTTCACCAAGTCTGAAAAATATGTGTTACTCGAAGGAATTGATGTTACTCGGAGATTTCATATGAAATCATCCTTACTCGAAGAGTTTGGATGAATTTTGAAAATAACAGCCTTAACTTGGAGATAATCATATTTCCTTACTCGAAAGATCAAATACCCTCCTAACTCGGAGAACCATGACATCAATCATACATGAAGAAATTTCAACTTAACTCGAAGAATCTGATAAATACTTTATTACTCGAAGAATGAAGACTAACTTGAAGAATTTAATAAAAATTCTTAGTTGAAGGATATTCCCTTACTCGAAGAGTAAAGGGAATAACCTTACTCGAATAAATGTTATTAAATTTTTCTAAGTTGAAAGAAAATATTGCTTACTCAAAAATTTTACAAAATGTTTCTAAGTAGCAGGGTTTTAGTCTGTTACTAAAAAGATTCCACTAAAATTTTCTAAGTAATCAAAATTACTCTCCTTGCTCGGAGATCTTCATCCTTAGTCGAAGACATGCATACTTACTCGAAGAAATTCATAGTATCTTAGATTTTATGTTAGACAGTTACAGGCATCAAGTAAGCAACAAATATCTTCCTAATCATGTTCAGATCACGTTAAAACACCCAGAAATCCATACACAACAGCACATTGTCCACCATAGGTTATTAAACCTTATGTAAAACTTCGACTAAGACTTAGCATTTGATTCAGGTTATAGGACTTTAGGCGCATTATCTAGGGACGTATACAAGCTCAAACAACAACTCAAAACACTTAAACACTTCACCATTTAGTACTAGCCAACAATTCGACCTTATGAACCCAAAAACATTCGACTTGTATACAATGATGTTATCTAACATAATTAGGCAGTTGTAATACACTCCTAGGCATTATGTTAAGCTCTAGAACTAACTTAATTAGACTATAAGCTGATAAACAAGAAATGCCCAATCCGAGCTCTTAAACCCTAATTTATCTATCAAACAATATAACCACAGAAATGTTATAAGAATTCAGACGAGTGATTACAATGCATAATTGAGTATGTATAACACTTACAATCGAGTTTTTAGAGAAAATCAAAATCTTGAGTGTGTATGAGAAATTTTTGGCGGGATTTTGCAAACGTTGTGATTTATGTTTGTTTTTAAAATTGCGTTTTGCCTTATATAGGCTAAACTTTGAACTTTTGAAACTTTGAGCCCCTAAACCCGTTAATCTGTTCGCACTAAGTCCTAATGTGGTATACTTTTGAAAATTGACAAATCCAGTCCTTGAAGTTTGTAATTGTTAAAACCTTGCTCCAATTTGTTGTAAACTTGAGTTATTTTCATTTCTCCCCTTTGAACTAACACATACTTTTGAAATTTTGACAAACTTTTAGTTTAAGAGATCATGGAAATATGGTTTGATGAAGATTTCGATAAGAGTGTGCAAAAATGATAAAAATTCTCCCCCTCAAAATATGTTCATGATTAAAATTGATTAATTTTGAAATTACAAGAACATATTTTGATTCGTTTTGAATTTTGCACACTTAAACAACCGGGGGGGGGGGGGGTTTAATTTTTTATTATTTTTTTAATTTTTTAAGTAAAGACAAAAAGTCTTTTTGTGTTTTTGATAAAATATTTACAAAGATAGTTTGGATGTTTGACTCTCTTAATTATTTTTAAGAAAGTTGTTTAGATCATCTGGAGTCAAACACCTCATACCAATCTGGTGAACTAATTCCACAAATCTTGCATGGGGCAAGGCTTTGGTGAATAAGTCTGCCAGTTGGTATTCTGTACCCACAAAATAAAGTTCAATAATACCCTGTTGCACATGCTCATTGATGAAATGGTATCGAAATGCAATGTGTTTGGACTTCAAATGCTGAACGGTGTTGCATGAAATGGCAATGGCACTCTTGGAGTCGCAGTACATCGAAATCTTGTTGAAGACATAACCGTAGTCCATCAGCTGTGACCTCATCCATATGACTTGAGCATAGCATGCTGACATGGCTACGTATTCTGATTCAGTTGATGACAGTGATGTACAATCCTGCTTCTTTGACTGCCAAGAGACAAGTTTGTCTCCAAGGAACTGCACTCCTCCAGACGTACTTTTAAGTGTATCTAAGCATCCTGCATGATCAGCATCTGAAAAAGCAATTAGTTCAAAGCCAGAATCCTTCGGATACCAGATCCCCAAATGAATGGTTCCCTTTATGTATCAAAGGATTCGTTTAACCTCAGAGAGGTGTCTTTCAGTAGGTCGAGACTGATAGCGGGAGCAAAGATATGTTGCAAATACAATATCTGGTCTGCTGGCTGTTAGATACATGAGTGACCTAATCATACTTCGGTATTTGGTAGGGTCAATTGGTGTCTCATGTAAATCAACATCCAGCTTTGGAGATGATGCAGACATTGGAGTATTATATGTGTCACAACTTGTCATGCCATGTTTCTTTAAAATTTCTAGAGCATATTTGGACTGGTTTAGAAAAATACCACGGGGGGATTGATGAACTTGCAATCCTAAGAAGAACGTAAGTTCACCCATCATGGACATCTCAAAGTTTTGTTTCACTAGTTTAGCAAAAGCATTTGAGTACTTTTTATGTGTTGATCCAAAAATGATATCATCAACATAAATCTGAACAATTAAGATGTCCTCCCCGTGTTTTTGTATAAATAATGTAGGATCAACAGATCCTTTGGTGAAGTGATTAGCAATGAGAAATGCAGACAGTTTATCGTACCATGCCCTCGGGGCTTGTTTAAGGCCATAGAGGGCTTTCTTGAGCCTGTACATATAGTTTGGATGTTCTGGATCGACAAAGCCCTCTGGTTGTGTGACGTACACTTCTTCACGGAGTTGTCCATTCAGGAATGCAGTCTTCACGTCCATTTGATAAACGGTGATGTTCTTGTGGGCAGCATACGCCAGAAACATGCGAACAGCTTCAAGTCTAGCCACTGGTGCAAAAGATTCTTCAAAGTCGATACCTTCTTCTTAACTGAAACCTTTAGCAACCAGACGAGATTTGTTACGAATAACTGTTCCATCAGCATCCAGTTTGTTCTTCCAAATCCATTTTAGCCCGACAACGTAGACTCCATTAGGTCTTTCTACCAGTTCCCAAACTTCAAGACGTTTGAATTGATCAAGTTCTTCTTGCATTGAGTGCATAAATGCATGTTTCACCAACTGTGTGGAGTCTTTTTCGTGTCATGACTGGATTGTCTGGATTACCAATCACGTTCACTAAAGGGTGATCTCTGGTCCATTTGTGGGTAGAAGGGTAGTGTTGAAAATTGTTGTGCATATTTGACGGATCCAAGTTGCTCGTTGACGACTCAGCAATATCAGGAACGGTTGGAGCCAGAGCAAATGGATTGAAGAATGCGTTTCCGTCATAATTTGCAGGTGTGGGTACTTCTTGAGGTAGGAGGGGATCTTCAGCTGCAGTCTCAGTATTAGAAGCTGTTTGCTCTACTGTTGATTGTGATTCTGTTGAAGGTGCATCTGCAGCAACTGATGTTGTTGTAGAAGGTGTATTAGGTACTGGAATTTGGGCAGGTTGTGCAACGAAACTGGTGGATACATCTAGGGCACGATTAACAAGAGAATCATTGAACAGCGGAGCAAACAAGTCTTCTAAATCCTTGCGGTTGAGAGAGAGCGGTGCAGCTGATTGATCAGGGAAGTTTAGACGGTTAGTAGTGGGTCCTAAGCTGTTTTGCTCAGAAGCCATCTCAGCGAGTTCATCAAAATGAGCATGTATTGTCTCTTTAATTTACCTAGTTCGACGGTTCCAGATACGAAAACCTTTTTAATCTTCACAGTATCCAACAAAGATTCCAATATCAGCTTTGGCTTTCAGTTTTCCAAGGTCATCACGATCATTATTTGGGTAACAGAGGGCCCCAAATACATGAAAGTAATTTATGTTCGGTTTACGTTTGTGAACAAGTTCATTTGGGGTTTTGTGGTGCCTTTTGTTGATCATACAACGGTTTTGAGTGTAGTAAGTGGTTGAGATAGCTTCAGCCCAGAGGTAATCAGGTAATTGAGCGTTTATCAACATCGTCCTTGCAGCTTCCACTAACGTCCTGTTGCGTCTTTCGACCACTCCATTCTGTTCTGGACTTCTGGCAATAGATGTTTGGTGTTCAATCCCTACTTTCTCAAAATACTTACGAAGAGTGTGATTCTTAAATTCGGTTCTGTTAACTGTTCTGGCTTTTCTAACGGTATTGTGGAGCTGAACCTGAATTTTGGTGAGAAAGGTGATGATCATAAAAGGAGCTTGATCTTTGGTACGTAGAAAGTAGACCCAAGTCCATCTAGAAAAATCATCGACGATTACCAATATGTATCGCTTCCCGTTGATTGTTTGAACTCGCATCGGGCCACACAAATCCATATGGAGAAGTTGGAGAACATGATTCGTACTGTGCTCGATTTTAGGAGGAAAATGAGCACGGTTACTCTTCCCTTGTTCACATGCCGGACAAAGGTGATCTTTAGCATACCGAAATCTTGGAAGACCGTCGACTAGTTTATGACGAGCAAGATCTGTCATTGCCTTGAAATTCAAATGGGATAGTCATTTATGCCATAACCATGATTTTGTAGAGTGGGCTTTGGAGAGTAAAAAAATTGGAGAAGAAGCGGTCATGTCTGACATGGAAATGGTGTAGAGACTCATTCCGCGTTTTCCTGTCATGAGGTCGTTTCCTTGTAGATCACGAACAAAGCAGGTTTTCTCCCTAAATGTAACTTCCAAATCACCATCACAAAATTGCCTTACCGAGAAAAGGTTATGTCCAAGGCCTTTAATGTAGTATACATGGCTAATCTCGATGTCTCCGTTGACATAGTCCCCATAGCCCATTATAGTGGCAAAGTGATCATTCCCGAATTTGACAGTTCCTATGAACTTTGCAACAAAGTTTACTAGAAGTTTGAGGTTGCCTGTCATATGTCGGGAACATCCGCTATCAACAATCCAAAGGACGATTTGAATCACCTGCATCACAAGAAGATAACGCAGATGGAGAGTTGGTAACGGTGGAACCCGTTGGGTTAGTAGCACAGTTATTAAGAATTTTGGGTAACCAAGTAAAACTAGGTTTCCTCTGTAGCCAGCGTTGCCATGTCCAACTAGATTCAGCTTTCTTGTTAGTGTATGCACTAGGGGATTGGATTGCTTGAGGTGCAACTATGGTTTTGTCTACGGCATTCTTAGAAACTACACCTGGCGGTTTTCCTAAGATTGAATTAGAGGCAGTAGTGGGCCTAGAGGAAATGCCATATGTACGTTTCTGATTACGAGACAAAAGAGACTTTGCAACACACTTATTATGATTACCAGATAACATGCTATTTCTACCAAACACACAAGAAGCATCAACATTGAAAGCATTCACAACATTCAAAGCATTCAGAGTATTAGTATTTGTTACATCATGATTAGAGATACAAGTTTTTAAATTTGATTCTATATAAGACACAACATGCTTTTTATTCTCATTCCTAATGTGGTCTTCTACTTCTTTGTCCTTTAGTGTGCCGCTCTTACGTTGCCAGATACTAGTCTTCTTTTTGTTTCTTTTGGGCTCAGATCTGCTAACGTTGTGAGGGGTGACTATTCCTGTTGAAGTCGAAGCATTCACATTAGTGGTCTGAGGGGATGCTTTCCTAGTTGTTTTATCCACTTTATACATGCCTGGTGCAATCACATTTGTCTAGACAGATTTTCCTTTTTCAAGTAATTTAATTTTCTCTTTTAGCTCAATGATGATGTGATTCTTTTGTTGAATTTTGGAATCCAATTCTCGGTTTAGGCGAACAGTGTCATTCCTATTCTGACAAACTTTATCAATGTCCTTTTCATGTTCAAAGAGTTGACATTTTAAAACAGCATTTTCTTTTTGAAGAATTTGAATTTTTGAAGCATGACTGTTTTGAAGAGACATTGATTCTTTTTGAGTTTGCAACTTTAATTCAAAATTCAGACTTTGGGTTTGACACCATTGCAACTTTTGATTGAGTTGAAAATTTTCTTTTGAAAGATTGTTTTTCACATCATCATTGACTTTGTTTAATCTCTCATTTTCTCTTTTCAAATTTGCAACTTCAAGTCTCAAAATTTCAATATCAACAGAATGATCACCAACAAGCATTTTAGTACAAGACACATATATGGAATTCATAAACACAGATATAACATCAGAACATAGAACATTTTCTAAGAGTCGATCTGCTTCTTTTTGCAACGCTTTGTTTTTATATTTTTGTTTTGAGATCGTTTTTTCAGTTGCATAAAAAATGTTCATCATGGATTCTACCTCTAATTGAAGTTCCTGTTCCCAATGTGTAGCACTATCACAACCCGTAATTTCAGGTCCTTTTCCAAGCTTCAAAATGTCACTATTCATCTCGGGAAATTACTATTCATAGGTTACTATTCACTAATCACTATTCATCATTTCACTATTCATCATTTTTGAAGTCGGTTTGAGACTTTGAGAAATTTTCAAAATTTTTACTATTCACGAAACACTATTCATTCTCGGAGAAAATAACTATTCATGCTCATCATTCATCATTACGTAAATGATGACCTATAGTCCGCATTCGGGTCACGAACCCGACCCATACTCAAAGTCCATCACGAATGGACTCAAACCCATCACGCATGGGCTATTATGATAACGGTTTGGGCTCACGATGGCCCAAACCCAAAGTTATTTTTGGTCTTGATAAGATATCTCTTATTTATGGGATATATATCAACCAGCCGACTTAGGCGGGATACGCGAAGGTTAAGGAACACGAAACCAACTAGGATTTCGTGTGTATATAAAGAGTCCTTCGACTCTCATTAAAGGTACGACTTACAAACCCTAACTCTTCAACTAAACCCTAAAAACCGATTACTTACTCTCACGCCGGAGGATAATCGTGGGAGACAATCCCACGATAAGCCTAACGGTGTTTTTCTGTTTTCTTAGTGCGCAGGTCTCAAGCATTAAGATCAAATTGGTACGGAATCAAGGAACGCCCAACTTTTGTATCAACAAGTGGCGCCATCCGTGGGACCCCACACTAAGAACTTTGCCAAAGAACTAGAATGACAAAGCATGGAAACCCAAATCAGCGGACTCCGCAGACGAAGAAAACGCAGGATAACCTACAAGGGAAGAAGCAAAGTGATTCGGCCCCCAAGCAGACCCCTGGGACAACCAGTGCACCTAAAGGCCTAGGATCGTACTCAGATCTGGTTTTTCCTGCAGTAGAATCGCTCACCAGGACTACCCCCGCTATTACAACAAGTACTTGCGCGGTAGAACTAGAGCGCACTCCTCTCGCCATGCCAGAAGTAAACTTCACTGAGCCGCCAAATGCACCTATCCGAAACAAGGATATTGTTTTAGAAGCAGACACCCTTGCGCTAGAAGGAGTCACGCCTGAACTAGCGCCAAGTGATTTCGTGTCTTAAAACTATGAAACCTTGGTTGCGCTCATGAGAGAGGAGGCGAAAAAGAGGTCAAGTCAGACTCTGCACGCCAGGCTCAACTTCGACCTTGAACATGAAGCATCCCCGCCGCGCAATCGAAAGGAAAGGCGCGAGAAGGATAGCCACAAACATCCAGTGTTTACCAGGATTGGAAGGAAGGTTGTAGATGACGAAGCAGCCGACTTTCAGTATATGGAGGAGAATGAAGATGGGGAGCGGCGCACCAATGTCCACGCTAGACTTGGTAGTCGCAGGGTTCATGATAGGCTTGGGCGGCGGTGCTCTCCAAGCGAAAGCCCTTCAAGCTCTGATTCTGAGGATAGTCGGTGCAAGCACCGCAGAAGGGATAGCTCAGATTCTGATGGCAGTAGGCGCAAGCGCCGAAAAAGAACAAGCCGAAGTGACTTCTCGGACAACGACTCCTCGAATGACTCCTCGGACAACGAGGATAGAGAAACAGGACACTGGAAATCAAGGGGAAAATATCGCGACCAGGAAGACGAAGACATGTCTCGTCCCTGGCGCCGCCAAAAGGTTGATGCGTTCACTCGGCGCATCAGCGATTTTTTGGAAAATAAGAGAAGGCGCATGCCTGCTAATGTCAAAACATATGATGGGACAGGTGATCCCGATGATCACCTAAAATTTTTCGAATCAGCAGCCACTATCGAAAATTGGCCACAACCGGTGTGGTGCCACATGTTTAACTCTACATTAGTAGGTAATGCGCACAACTGGTTCAGTAAGCTTCCACGCAGAAGCATCGGTGGGTTTGAAGAGTTGCGAAAGGCGTTTCGTTTAAACTTTACTCAGAGGAAGAAGTGCGCCAAAAACCCTGTCGAGCTCGCTAGGGTAAAACAGCGCCATGGGGAATCCATAAGCGCTTTCATGGAACGCTATAAGGACGAATGCATACAGGTCAAGGCGTGCCCAGAAATACTAAAGATATCGGGGTTTATGAACGGAATCAATAACCCAGATCTGATTAAAAAGTTAAACGATAGGGTTCGCCAAACCTTTGACAAACTCATGAAGCGTACGAGGTCCTTCGTCCAAGGAGAAGCAGCCGCTGCGGATAGCAAGAAAGGCTACTCGAACTATAGGTCACAAGAAGAGCCAAGGAGACAATCCAATGACCAGAGTAACAACCGTAACAATAACTATCGCAGTCAAGGAGGCGGACGGGGAAACGACAAGTATACCCCACTAACGAAGACTCCAAGGGAGATACTTGCAACGGAAGGCGCGAACTTTCCGAGACCCCCAACAATGCGCACTCCAGAAGGGCAGCGCACAGGGAATGGGTACTGCGAGTATCACGCACAGAAGGGCCACACTACCAATGACTGTGTCCAATTGCGCCAGCTAATTGAGAAGTTAGTAAAAGAAGGCAGATTGGATCATCTGGTTAAGAACATCAAGGATGGGAAAAACAAGCAAAAGACTGAGAACAAGAAAGAAGCACCTAAGGAAAAGGCTGATACTATCTACATGATACAATCATGGCAGAGAAAGACTAGGGAAAAGGTCAGCCAGAAATTTTCTCATGGAAGCGAAATTTCTTTTCCCACCTTGGCTGCGGACAACGCAGTAGTGGAACCACTTACCATCGAGATAAATACGGGGGGGTCATGATATCCACCGCATGTATGTTGATGGAGGAGCATCCGCAGACATAATGTATGAACATTGTTTCAAAAGGTTGCGACCTGAGATACAAAGACAGTTAATCCCGGCCACGACGCCGCTGACTGGCTTTACAGGAGAAAAGATATGGCCTATGGGGAAACTACGACTACTAGTCGCTGTTGGTAATAAGGAACATTCCACAACAGCCTAGATGGATTTTATGGTGATCAGATCCCCTTCGCCATATAATGGCATTGTTGGAAGACCAGGAATCTCGGCAATGCGCGCAGTACCATCCACAGCGCATGGTATGCTCAAATTCCCGGTAGCAGGTGGCATTGTCACCATCTAAAATAACGCTGCGCCACCCAAGGAATGTAACGCGATTACATGTGAGATGACGCACGTCCCAGAACAGAGCGCAGCTAAAGTTCCAAATCTGAAGGTCGCAATTCACCCTAATTACCCAGAGCAAGAAGTATCAATCGGAGGATCGCTGTCTGACAAAGGCAGAGCAGCCGTGTGCGCACTCTTACAGAGGAATCTGGATATCTTCGCCTGGGAACCAAAGCACATGACTGGTGTGCCACGCTCGATCGCAGAACACAAGCTAAAAATCCAACAAGGATATTCCCCAGTGCGGCAAAAAAAGCGCGGCCAGGCTCCAGAGCGCGCAAAAGCCATTCTGGAGGAAGTACACAAACTTGTGGACGCAGGCATCATTCGTGAAGTCTATTACCATGACTGGCTCTCCAATCCAGTCATGGTCAAGAAGGGTGATGGCAGTTGGCGGATGTGTGTGGATTTCACTGATCTCAACAAAGCATGTCCACAGGACTGCTATCCGCTGCCAGAGATAGACTGGAAGGTAGAATCTCTGTGCGGATATCCCTTTAAATGTTTCTTAGACGCATACAAAGGGTACCACCAAATCCAAATGGCCAAGGAAGACGAGGAAAAAATAGCTTTCCACACAAGCCAAGGTGTCTATTGTTACACAAAGATGCCTTTTGGCCTGAAGAATGCGGGCGCCATCTACCAGCGATTGGTAGATAATGCATTTGAAAAGCAAGTGGGCCGTGACTTAGAAGTTTATGTGGATGATCTTGTCATAAAAATCCATACTGAAGACGAAGTGGTGCGCGATATAGAAGAAACATTTAGAACGCTACGGGCGATCAACATGAAGCTAAATCCCAAGAAGTGCACTTTCGGTGCTACAGAAGGCATGTTCCTGGGATATCTGATAGAACCAGATGGCATTAAGCCATGCCTAGAAAAAACAGAGGCTGTCATCCAACTTCCTTCACCATGCACGCTGAAAGAAGTTCAGTCTCTAAATGGGAAACTAGTCGGTTTGAACAGATTCCTGTCCAAATCAGCGGATAAGTCACTCCCTCTTTTTAAAACACTCAAGAAGTGTACAAAAAAGGGAGACTTTCGTTGAACTGCGGAAGCGGAAGAGGCTTTCACACAGCTTAAGCAACATATAGCAGCGCTTCCTAAGCTTGTCGCACCCCGACCAGGGGAGGAATTAATCGTTTACTTATCTGCGACTCATGGAGCAGTCAGCGCAGTACTACTGACAGAGAGGAACTCTGTACAAACACCGGTATACTTCGTAAGCAAAGCGCTCAAGAAGACAGAGATTAACTATAGCCCAATGGAAAAGTTGGTCTTAGCATTAGTGTTCGCCGCCAAAAGATTGCGCAGATACTTTCAAGCGCATCCAATAGCGGTGATCACAGACCAACCAATCAAACAAGTTATCTCTAAACCTGACGCATTGGGGCGATTACAAAAATGGAGTGTGCTGCTAGGCGAATATAACATTTCCTATAGGCCACGCACTGCGGTCAAGGGGCAAATACTAGCAGACTTCATCATCGAAAAGCCAGACACCGATGCCGCACCTCCACCAAGCAAGGTAGAACTACAAGAGATATGGATCTTATTCACGAATGGATCTTCATGCGTAGATGGGTCGGCCGCTGGCCTTATACTCACTAATCCAGAAGGAATGGAGTTCACTTACGCACTGCGTTTTGAATTCACAGCCACGAACAACGAGGCAGAATATGAAGCCCTAATCGCTGGATTGCGCATTGCAACTCGAATGGGTGTACGCAACCTAGAAGCAAACGTGGATTCTCGATTAGTAGCCAACCATGTGTTGGGCGAATATGTGGCTAAAGAGGATAACATGGTTCAATACCTTGAAAAGACAAAGTCACTAATTCAATGTTTTGATAGGATTACCATCAAACAAGTTCCTAGAGGAGAAAATAAAAAAGCAGATGCACTGAGCAAGATTGCATCTACAAGCTTTGCTCACCTGTCAAAACAAGTATTGGTGGAGATCATAAAGAACAAGTCCATCTCGGAAATGGAAATATCTACGGTGATAGAAGAGCATGATCCTACATGGATGACCCCTATCATCGAATTCATAAGCAAGAGCAAATTGCCCTAGGGGCAGAAAGACGCTCGACGGATACGACGCACAGCGCAGAGGTTTGAACTTAGAGATGGTATTCTATATAGGCGCTCATTCCTACAACCATGGCTCCTGTGCGTTGGACCTCTTCAGGCAGATTACGTACTCCGAGAGATCCACGCCGGTTCATGCAGTATGCATTCAGGACCACGGTCAGTCGTAGCACGAGCATTGCGTTCAGGATACTACTGGCCTACTATGCACCGTGATGCGCGCGTTGTGATAAAGAAATGCAACGACTGCCAAGTTCACAGACCCATCCCGTGCAGACCACAACAAGAGCTAACGCCTATCACTTCTCCATGGCTATTCTATAAATGGGGTATTGACATTGCGGGTCCCTTCCCTGCCGCAGCAGGAGGACTGAAATTCCTAATTGTGGCAATAGATTACTTCACTAAGTGGATTGAGGCAAAAGCAGTTGCGACAGTCACAGGTAACCAAGTAAAACGATTTGTTTGGGAAAATATTGTATGCCGCTTCGGATTACCTTGGGAAATCGTTTCGGACAACGGAAAACAATTCCGTGATAACCCGTTCAAAGACTGGTGCGCGGAGCTAAATATCACACAACACTTCGCATCAGTTAAACACCCACAAACCAATGGTTTAGTTGAGCGCGCAAATCGTAGCCTAGGCGAAGGAATTAAAGCGCGCCTGGACAAACACAAAGGAAGATGGGTGGACGAATTGTCGCATGTCTTATGGGCACATCGCACGACGATCAAAGTTAGCAATGGAGACACTCCTTTTTCCCTTGTCTACGGGACAGAAGCTGTTATACCAGCTGAAATTGGGATGCCAACTATCCGCACCGCGGAAGTCAATGTCGCGACCAATGACGACGAACGACTTATCGACTTGGACCTATTGGAGGAAAGGCGTGAGCGCGCAGCTATACGTGAAGCAAAAACCAAGTCAAGAATGAAGGGATACTACGATGCTAAAGTCCGAAGCACCTCATTCAGACCAGGCGACTTTGTTTATCATGCCAACGATGCGAGCCACGCAGAAGATACAGGTAAACTTGGACCAAAATGGGAAGGACCTTATGAGGTCATTGAGGCACTAGGACAGGGCATGTACAAGCTGCGCGACACAGATGGCCACGAGCTACAACGCACATGGAACGTTTGCAATCTCAAGAGATGTTACCTCTAGATAAGGCTACGGCCTCACACACGGACACCTCCACACTTTAGTAAGTGCTCAATAAATATCCGTGTATTTACATTTTGTTTCATTTAGACAAATGTTTTTCTTTTTTACAAAAACTTGCAAGTATCAATAAAATGTTGCGGTTTCTAGCTAACTCCGCGACACACTTTACTTTATTGTTTCCATATTATTTATGTTTCAATATTATTATATTATCTTGTGCCTACATGGCGTGCATGCACTAATTAAAAACCCACGATGGTAAAAGGATGAGTAAACCTAATAAATGACTCGTTGAGTAAGAGGGTTGCAAACCCATCAACACCGGATCACGCATCCTTGTTAAACACCTTATTCTCAAGACGTTGGAGTAAGTTCCATGCGTACCCCACGACGGATACACATCAATGCACACTGTGCGCATTTAACAAATTAGGAGTTAAGACAATTAACCCCTTAGTATGGTATTCGTAGCACGCTGCAATCCATACACTTGTGCACCCTACGATGGATACACAACAACTTGTAAATTTCATACACAATTATGTTATATACAACCATGTCATACACGACTATGTCATAAATTTTATACAAGATAAGGATATAAGTGATTATGAATCCTTGTAACTTTCTCTAAATGTGTTTATACAAGCGGTTTGATTCTTAGACATCTTTTACGCAAAGACAAAATAACTAAGTACAAACGTTATAACCACAGTCAAATTTGATATAATACAATTGTATTTTTCAAAATCAATGCTTCATTATGAATAACAAATTCATCAAACGTACACATCCGACACACATATGTACAACAAAAAATGGATATATCACACAATACCACTACATCAAAACTACCAAGACATGCTACGAGTACGCCTGAGCCCTGAGCTACCTGCTTGGTGTGCCACACGACCAGCATCTTTAAGCTTCCGCAACAACTCAGCATCCTTGGGTGCTACCGTTGGCACGCTAACGGGCACCCCATCAGATCTAGGAATGTGAGCCGCACCAAGACCACACAGAATAGCTTTCCCCTTCTGGCCCTTCTTCTGGGCAAGTCTCATCTCATGGGCCTCTAAGGAAGCTTTCAATGGAATTTCTTTTTCAAGAGCGAAAGGGTTGAGAATGTCACGGGGACGAGCAAAAATAGGCACATGTAGCTGCGACACGTCTGGCTTCAGGAAGTTGTCAAACTGTTCCTCAGTGCCCTCGGATGAATGCCTAGCCAAAGTCAGCCCCTCCATAATCACACTGATAGGAAAATCCTGGTCACGCTCCAGGCGAGCTATATGAGGAAGCTCGAACATCTTCATCTTCTCCATGGCAGCAACAAGCTCATCATAGGAGTTGGCATTATAACCTGGTACTTGAGTAATAGGCACGGTCAACAAATTGCTCTCGGTAAGCTTCTCTACAGCCTGCGCTTGGCCACGTGCCAACGCGCACTCAACAACCTCCCTAAACACCCCCGTCACCTCCTACGACTCCAAAGTACCCAAAGCAGCAAGGCGCAAACCATGGCTGATAAGCCACCTATGCTCAGCTATGGTTGACACCAAATGAGGATACAACTCCTCATCATACTCAATGCTAAGCTTGCGCAGTTTGCTCTCCTGATTTTCTAGCAAGCTCTCCACAGCCTTGCGGAATTCATCCAAATCAGACATGAGTTTCCCCTTGTTCAGCTCCATATATCTCAAGGCCCAAAGGCAGGAAGCCTTGTACTCTTTTGCTCCAGTGCGCTCTTTAGTCAGTTCGGCCATGAGCGAAATCTTCTCATCAGCAACTTTCTGGGCGTACATACCAGATGCCCTCGCTTCAGCCTGCGCATCAGCCAACTGCGCCTTCAGAATATCAATTTCCTTGTCCTTTTGCGCAACCTGGCTACCCTCACCACTATATTGAGTCTGTAGCCGCGCAACCAATGAAGCCAACTCCTCTATAAGGCGACCTGTTGGCGCATCTTCAGCAAATTTTTCCTCACCCACTGGACTCTTGGGCACAAACTCACCAGTATATGCAAAATCAGTTTTGGGTGGCGAATTCCCAACATGTGCATCATCATCAGCAGCAATTTCAATACTGCACGCAAATAACAAAGTTACCCCATAGTATTGAACGCGGATTAAAGAACTGAAGATCTAAAAAATACAAGTACTTACTTGGGGGGAGGAGTTTTATGCGATGACGCACCCTCCTCAGATGATTGCTCGACAGAAATAGCAGGGCGCTTACTTGATTTCCCTGCGCCATCACCACCAGACGATCTCTTGCGCTTTAAACCTTGTCCCTCCTCCTCAGACTCATCCATAGCACTCCCCGATGAGTCTATATGCAATACCTCCACAGGGATTTGCGACCCAAAAGCAGGAAAACTACGCAGCGGAGTAGCCATAGTGACACCTGCGGGGTTCTCCGCTGTCTCATCTGTCCCCTCTGGCTCCTCCTGCGCGATCACCATCGTGCGCCCTGCGGTAGCCTGTAGAATTGGCTCTTCGCCATCCCTCAAAGGACGTACCCCTACAGTCACTTGTTTGGGCTTCTCCAAGCGGACAACGCTGAATAGGTCCATCTCTGCGCAACAAGCAACAAATAAACACAAAATGAGTTAGACAATTTACAAAGGGAAGAGCGCTTACAACTAATAATCGAAAAGGAAGGAAGGACGAGCACCCACCCCGGCTATTTTCATCCAAAAAAGTTGGCACTTCTTCCGGACTACCGAAGTAATTGCGACTGATGCCCATGTGTACCAACAACTCTTCTGGATACGCTTGTATCGGAATGCGATTGGCATTTATCATGTCCACATCAGCCTCATTATACAACCTGGGGTCTGGGCGCTCATCCTTCGGCAATGATTCTTTCGTGTAGAACTCAAAAACCCATGGAAAAAAGGCACTATCCACCCAAAAGAACTTTTCCCTCCAGACCCTTAGTGAGTCTAACTTCTCCGTGTAGCACTGCAGCGACCCTGCGCGCTTGGAGAAAGACACCCACCCATTCGACCATGATGTGTGGTAGAACGCGCGGAATAGATGAACTGTGGGTTCAATCGCCAAAAGGCGACAATTTACTTCGAAATTGGTTATTTTTGCTGCACCTATACAGTGCAGCTGGAAAATATGAAGACGATAATGGTTAAGAATATCGCACAAAAATAGGGAAATGGGTACACGTTGGTTCGCAAATTCGAAGAAACGTGTGTAAACCCCCACCTTCCCTTGAGGGAAGTTTGCTATTGACGCATTCGCAACCGGAACAACCGGGTGCAACGTGGTCGGAATATAATAATCTGAGGCGAACTAACGAAGATCGTCCTCAGATAAATCGGAGTGAAAATCGGATAACTACAGAACCATGTTTAGAATCTAAAGGATGTCGAAGCGCACGCGCTATTACCTTAGATTTCGTTGATTTCTTGATTGCTATTCGAAGGTTTAACAATGGTGGCAAATGATGATTTTTACTGTGGCAGTCACAGTGAAAGGATGGCTTTACTTTATATAGGGTTACACATATCCATGGATGGATGCCAAGTGTACCCCACTTGCTCTAATCGTGTGGCTAGGAACCAAAAATGTGAAGCACTTTTTCACCCACCACTCATGATTTACGATGACGATACGGATGTACTTGGACTAGATTAATTATATTATTCTTTGGGCGGGAAACATTTGCAACTTCCTCGCTACGCATCGAGGAATATTTTTCGCTAAAGTTGTTAGTCTAGTATCCGCAATTATGCATTGCGCACACTAGACTGGGGGGACATGATGACGTATAGTCCGCATTCGGGTCACGAACCCGACCCATACTCAAAATCCATCACGAATGGACTCAAACCCATCACGCATGGGCTATCATGATAACGGTTTGGGCTCACGATGGCCCAAACCCAAAGTTATTTTCGGTCTTGATAAGATATCTCTTATTTACGGGATATATATCAACCAGCCGACATAGGCGGGATACGCGAAGGTTAAGGAACATGAAACCAACTAGGGTTTCGTGTGTATATAAAGAGTCCTTCGACACTCATTAAAGGTACGACTTACAAACCCTAACTCTTCAACTAAACCCTAAAAACCGATTACTTACTCTCATGCCGGAGGATAATCGTGGGAGACAATCCCACGATAAGCCTAACGGTGTTTTTCTATTTTCTTAGTGCGCAGGTCTCAAGCATTAAGATCGAATTGGTACGGAATCAAGGAACGCCCAACTTTTGTATCAACAGTAAACTAGGTTTACGGGTATTCAAATTCGCGTAACCAGTAAGGTTTAGCTGCGTAATCATGCATCATCAGTAAGGACACATCATATAGACTAGCGTAGTCTACATATCATCCGTAACATCATTATCATATTAAGTCATGCACGGGTTTGTGTGTGTTTCATTACGAATGTTCGTTTATTTGTTAAACGTTACCACTCAGTCATTACTACTAACATTATACCCAATACTCCCGACAATGATCCTAATACATTTTCAAGCTAATTATAATGATATAGAGATTATATTATTACTTTACCCGGTGTTTTTAAACCAATCGCCATACTTTTTGTTTGACGCTTATAACTCTGTCGGTTTGCGATATTTCAATCCGATAATCATTCTAACACCCGATTCTTGCAAGGAATATGATTTTACAATTTTTACAACTTCTTCGTATTTTATTTCAACTCGTCACGGTTTATTTTTAGTTAACTCGGTACACGATAACACCTAATGTATACACAAAACACAATAACACTTTGCTACATTGGACAAGAACTTTAATTAACATCACATCTCATCACTTTTTACCACATGTGCCGCCCCCCTAGCACACTCTAATTTTCCAATCACATGATCAACTTACATCCCATAAATGCATAGATTCCATGTGTTTTTCTAATTTATTTCACTAACACCTTTCATTTACAATTCAACTAGCAAAAATATTCATCAAACACTCTCTTTTTTCTCTTCCTTGTTCGGCCACACCAAGATCCCCAACCATAATCCATCAATTTTTGAAGATCAAGTTATAATCTAGCTCTATTTGCCTTCCTTGTTAGAGTTTTGAAATAAAAACTCCAAGGTTTTGATCCTTTTTCATCCAAACTCATATAATCTTCAAGTAAGTTCAAGAATATCTTTTTGATCATGTTATACTTTCATTTGATCCATATGATTATGTATTTTCAAGTGTTGTTAGTTAAAAATGCAACTTACTTATGTTAAACATACCACTTTATTCATTTTTCTTCCTAGACACTAGATCTATAATTTTTACTAACAATCTCATGAAACCCACCAAGGTTGGTGATGTTTAGGACCCCATGACACCCTAAGAAGGTGTATGGTAGGATTCGAGTGTTTGTGGTGTTGTTTGGAAGTAGTTTGATCAAGTATTGAACTAGAAAAATGTGTTTTTAACAAGTATATAAACCTACTGTCCAAAATCGTGAAATCTGGAAAACTCATTAATTTTTGGGCTATTTTCGCCTTCATATTCAGAAAGCTATTTCAAAAACGAAACCGTGGGCGCAAGAATCACTAAAAACCGACTTATAACGAAGAAGTTATGATTTTTCAAAGTTAGACGACGAAAACTAATTTCTGAAAATTATACGTGCTGTTACACGAATTTCAACGGACAAAACGATGCATTAGACGTGATCTAGATGACCCGACCTACTGAGATTATGTTAGTTCATGTTAATACGAATCCGTGGATATAAAGAACGTAGCAAACGAGCTTATAACGACCGAGATATACACGTTTGAATCCGACGAACTCTATTTATTTTTGACAGCCACTATTAGAAAAGTGTTTCTAAGTATAAAAACAGTTTTTGCACTACGTCACATTGAGAGTCTATCTTCTCATGGATTGTGACGCGTATGATCAAAATGACAAACATATGAATTCAAGACAAAGATATGAGGTTTCTAAAAACGCCAAGCTTATTCACTAACACTTAACATACACCATTTCGCGACTAGTTTTGCGAGGCCATTTAGGCATATTTTTCAAGTTGTGAAACATAGTAAATCGTAACGAAAGCATTATATTTACCGATAGAACACCAAACAAGGATCGTGGAGTACCGTTTCAACATATTTACACAAAAAGTAGTTTATAACTTAACGAGACGTCAAAAATGTATTTTTCGTCGATAAGCGTTATTTTCAAAACTAATGAGTGGTATCGTTAACATACGTATTTGCATGTGTTGCATTGTGTCATTACTTACATTAGATCCTATCATTCATGTTAGGTCGCGGTTAGAGACCGAGCCTCATTTCAGTATATTCATTATTATCATTGTTGCTGTCGCATCAGGTGAGTTTCATAGCCCCTCATTTTACTTGTTTTGTAACTGTTTTGGGGGAGAATACATGCTCGTTTTTTCTTCATTAAACTCTATGCTCGTTTTTCATTAAACTCTATGCTCATTTTACATTTAAACTCCATGCTTGTTTTGCTTGAGACGTGAGTTGTCTTTCAAACTCGGAAGTATTTTGTGTTTACATTGTTCACCCTTGATCAATTCATTATGGACACTAGTACATTAAGCTATTTCATATTGCCTATGTCATGGACTGTTAATTTCATATTATTTTAGTTATATGGCGACATTGTCAGATATATATATATGGCGACATTGTCATGGCGACACTGCCAGATTAGATTATATGGCGACATTGTCAGAGTTTATCTTATGACGACATTGTCAGATTTATTCATATGGCGACATTGTCAGATTTAGTTATATGGAGACATTATCACACTTACCTTTATATAGCGACATTGTCACACTTATCATTACATTTTGTGGCCCATAAATCATTTGACGTTCACTTAAACCATATCATATTTGGCAATGGGTTGTAAACACACAGGTTGCAAGTTTTGTATGGGCGGGGCTTGGAACTGGGTGGATTTATAACGCCTTTGCTAGGAAATCATTTTCAAATTCTTTACATTTTACACTAATCACTATTAACTCACCAACCTCGTGTTGACTCTTTTAGCATGTATTTTCAGGTATTAAGCAACAACACGCTACAGGAGGCTTTTGGCAGGGCATGTCATGGTCATAAAAGACTCTGATATTCATTTGGGGACCGTTTTAATTGTTTTAAGGGCCTATTTCTGCACTACTTTTATCATTGTAAATTCAACACTTTTGTTAAACAATTTTAATCTAAATGATTGAAGTGAAAACCGTTTTTTGCACTTGTGTTGTGATACCAATTGAGTTGCACCCCAGTGGCATGTATGCTTCCACTGGACCCGATTTTGGGGGTGTGACAGATTGGTATCAGAGCCTTGGCTATAGAGAACTGGGTGATTTTAAAACCTAGACTATAGCTACATTTACAAAAACTTAACCCTATGACTGCCGCGTGCCTTCCTGCCAAGCTGATGCCTCATTTGTGGTTTGTTGCTGACATGTTTAATGAGAATTGTGTCTTATTATCAAATCATTTATACTTGCTTATTCTCATTGATTACTATAATTGTCTTCCATATAAGCATGCTCACATATCATACACGTCTCAATGTTACGCCTTTTCCTTGCGTAGTTCCATCATTCGACCTCGAGTTTGGTCGCTTGCCTTAGTCTTTCAGAACGTCCTTTAAATGCGGAGGACCTAGTATTAGTATAACTGAGCTGAGTATTTCAAAATTCGTTGAACCTCGGTGGAATATAGGCTGGTCATCTATATTCGACCCGGGATAGTGGGACATAGGCTGACCACCTATGTCCGGCTCAGAGATGAATTTTGCAATACTGGGAATAGTTATAATAGAATTATGTCCGGGTTGCATTTCCACCCAATTTCTAAAGGTTTCATTCATATGTGTATACTCAATCGTTGCAAGAGCCTTCACATTCACATCACCTCATAAACCGCCACCTAGAAGCATGTCCGCTAATCATAACTCAACTTCAAGCTTTCATTTTATGACAAGACGCTTAGAGCATCTACTTTTCGGAAACCTCTTATTTACGTTTCGCTCTTCTTTTCTTGTTTTGAAGAATCATGCCACCCAAGAGAGCTACTACTACTATGACACCCGCCCAGATCAGGAAGCTGGTTGCCGACAGTATAGAGGCAGCACTAGTGACAGAAAGAGCTGCGGTAGCCGCAGCTGCTGCTGAAGCCGCTTCTCGGGCAGAAACCGCAGAAGCTGCAGGACATACTGCTAATGGTACTAATGAGCGTAAATGTACGTACAAAGACTTTAAAAGTGGTGATCCCGAAAAATTCAAAGGCACTGAAGGGGCCACTGCTATGATTCGTTGGTTTGAAAAGACATAATCTGTATTTCTTTTATGCAAATGTCCAGAGGAGGACAAGGTAAAGTTTGCTACCAGTACACTCGTTGGGGAAGCTATGTCATGGTGGAATTCGTATGCAAAACCTAGGGGAATGGAAAATGCTCACAAGCTTACGTGGGATGAATTCAAGAAGTTGCTGACTAAGAAGTTCTGTCCACGCACTGAAATAAAGAAGTTGGAAACAGAGTTTTATGAGCTAGTGACAACAGGTAATGATATCGAGGCATATATCAGGAGGTTTCAGGAGTTGGCTGTGTTATGTCCAACTATGGTTCCCGATAATGAGAAGCTGCTAGAAAATTTCATTGGTGGACTACCTCACAGCATCCATGGAGATGTGATTTCTTTTGACCCACAAACTCTAGACGAAGCTATTAGGATATCTCAAAAGCTTATGGCTCAGTTGATAAAGAATGGAACCATTGTCAACAACAATGATCATAACAACAACAACAAGAAGAGGAGTTGGGACAACAATCAGAGTGGCGATGCTACTCAACCACAACCAAAGATGCAAGAAGTCCCCAAGGCCTATGCTGCAGGTTCAGCTAAAAAGAAAGGTTACCAAGGTACCCTACCCAAATGCAACAAGTGTCAACATCATCATAACCCTGGCCATTGTCTTAATCCATGTGGCAACTGCAAGAAGATTGGTCATGCGACTAGGGAATGCCGGTTTCCAATCATTGCCGGAAATCAGAAACCTCCAGTGACATGTTTTGGCTGTGGAGAGATGGGACATTACAGGAATGAATGTCCAAAACAAGGAAATCAAGGGAATGGGAACCAAGGCGGAATAGCTCGTGGTAGAGCCTAGGCCATCAGAGGAGGGAATTGTCAGCATATCAACGACGTGGAGGACGACAACAATGTTCAAGAACCAAGAACCTCTGCCTTAAAAATAAACCAAAGCCTAAACTCTCTAGTGTTGTATTTCTAGTGTGTTTCACTTTAAATTCTATCATATGAACTTCATGTACTATTACGAATCCCTATCTAATGGATGTTTTATCTTTTATCACCGCAATGTGACTCCAATATCCACATCTCTTCACCGAGTCCACTCCAGAGACCAACATTAACTGAATTCAGGGACTGAATTCCTTTAACGGGTGGAGTCTGTCACAACCCGTAATTTCAGGTCCTTTTCCAAGCTTCAAAATGTCACTATTCATCTCCGGAAATTACTATTCATGGGTTACTATTCACTGATCACTATTCATCATTTCACTATTCATCATTTTTGAAGTCGGTTTGAGACTTTGAGAAGTTTTCAAAAATTTTACTATTCACGAAACACTATTCATTCTCGGAGAAAATCACTATTCATGCTCATCATTCATCATTACGTAAACTAGGTTTACGGGTATTCAAATTTGCGTAACCAGTAAGGTTTAGCTGCGTATTCATGCATCATCAGTAAAGACACATCATATAGACTAGCGTAGTCTGCATATCATCCGTAACATCATTATCGTATTAAGTCATGCACGGGTTTGTGTGTGTTTCATTACGAATGTTCTTTTAATTGTTAAACGTTACCACTCAGTCATTACCACTAACATTATACCCAATACTCCCGACAATGATCCTAATACATTTTCAAGCTAATTATAATGATATAGAGATTATATTATTACTTTACCCGGTTTTTTAAACCAATCGCCATACTTTTCGTTTGACGCTTATAACTCCGTCGGTTTGCGATATTTCAATCCGATAATCATTCTAACACCCGATTCTTGCAAGGAATATGATTTTACAATTTTTACAACTTCCTCGTATTTTATTTCAACTCGTCACGGTTTATTTTTAGTTAACTCGGTACACGATAACACCTAATGTATACACAAAACACACTAATACTTTGCTACATTGGACAAGAACTTTAATTAACATCACATCTCATCTCTTTTTACCACATGTGCCGCCCCCCCCCCCCCCCCTAGCACACTCTAATTTTCCAAGCACATGATCAACTTACATCCCATAAATGCATAGATTCCATGTGTTTTTCTAATTTATTTCACTAACACCTTTCATTTACAATTCAACTAGCAAAATATTCATCAAACACTCTCTTTTCTCTCTTCCTAGTTCGGCCACACCAAGATCCCCAACCATAATCCATCAATTTTTGAAGATCAAGTTATAATCTAGCTCCATTTGCCTTCCTTGTTAGAGTTTTGAAATAAAAACTCCATGGTTTTGATCCTTTTTCATCCAAACTCATATAATCTTCAAGTAAGTTCAAGAATATCTTTTTGATCATGTTATACTTTCATTTGATCCATATGATTATGTATTTTCAAGTGGTGTTAGTTAAAAATGCAACTTACTTATGTTAAACATACCACTTTATTCATTTTTCTTCCTAGACACTAGATCTATAATTTTTACTAACAATCTCATGAAACCCACCAAGGTTGGTGATGTTTAGGACCCCCATGACACCCTAAGAAGGTGTATCGTAGGATTGGAGTGTTTGTGGTGTTGTTTGGAAGTAGTTTGATCAAGTATTGAACTAGAAAAATGTGTTTTTAACAAGTATATAAACCTACTGTCCAAAATCGTGAAATCTGGAAAACTCATTAATTTTTGGGCTATTTTCGCCTTCATATTCAGAAAGCTATTTCAAAAACGAAACCGTGGGCGCAAGAATCACTAAAAACCGACTTATAACGAAGAAGTTATGATTTTTCAAAGTTAGACGACGAAAACTAATTTCTGAAAATTATACGTGCTGTTACACGAATTTAAACGGACAAAACGAGGCATTAGACGTGATCTAGATGACCCGACCTACTGAGATTATGTTAATTCATGTTAATACGAATCCGTGGATATAAAGAACGTAGCAAACGAGCTTATAACGACCGAGATATACACGTTTGAATCCGACGAACTCTATTTATTTTTGACAGCCACTATTAGAAAAGTGTTTCTAAGTATAAAAACAGTTTTTGCACTACGTCACATTGAGAGTCTATCTTCTCATCGATTGTGACGCGTATGATCAAAATGACAAACATATGAATTCAAGACAAAGATATGAGGTTTCTAAAAACGCCAAGCTTATTCACTAACACTTAACGTACACCATTTCACGACTAGTTTTGCGAGGCCATTTAGACATATTTTTCAAGTTGTGAAACATAGTAAATCATGATGAAAACATTATATTTACCGATAGAACACCAAACAAGGATCGTGGACTACCGTTTCAACATATTTACACAAAAAGTAGTTTATAACTTAACGAGACGTTAAAAATGTATTTTTCGTCGATAAGCGTTATTTTCAAAACTAACGAGTGGTATCGTTAACATACGTATTTGCATGTGTTGCATTGTGTCATTGCTTACATTAGATCCTATCATTCACGTTAGGTCGCGGTTAGAGACCGAGCCTCATTTCAACATATTCATTATTATCATTGTTGCTGTCGCATCAGGTGAGTTTCATAGCCCCTCCTTTTACTTGTTTTGTAACTGTTTTGGGGGAGAATACATGCTCATTTTTTTTAATTAAACTCTATGCTCGTTTTTCATTAAACTCTATGCTCGTTTTACATTTAAACTCCATGCTTGTTTTGCCTGAGACGTGAGTTGTCTTTCAAACATTATTGATTATTTAAAATACTTGAGTCGTTGCTCGGAAGTATTTTGTGTTTACATTGTTCACCCTTGATCAATTCATTATGGACACTAGTACATTAAGCTATTTCATATTGCCTATGTTATGGACTGTTAATTTCATATTATTTTAGTTATATGACGACATTGTCAGATATATATATATATGGCGACATTGTCATGGCGACACTGCTAGATTAGATTATATGGCGACATTGTCAGAGTTTATCTTATGACGACATTGTCATGGCGACATTGTCAGATTTATTCATATGGCGACATTGTCAGATTTAGTTATATGGAGACATTATCACACTTACCTTTATATAGCGACATTGTCACACTTATCATTACATTTTGTGGTCCATAAATCATTTGACGTTCACTTAAACCAAATCATATTTGGCAATGGGTTGTAAACACACAGGTTGCAAGTCTTGTATGGGCGGGGCTTGGAACTGGGTGGATTTATAACGCCTTTGCTGGGAAATCATTTTCAAATGCTTTACATTTTACACTAATCTCTATGAACTCACCAACCTCGTGTTGACACTTTTAGCATGTATTTTCAGGTATTAAGCAACAGCACGCTACAGGAGGCTTTTGGCAGGGCATGTCATGGTCATAGGAGACTCTGATATTCATTTGGGGACCGTTTTAATTGTTTTAAGGGCCTATTTCCGCACTACTTTTATCATTGTAAATTCAACACTTTTGTTAAACAATTTTAATCTAAATGATTGAAGTGAAAACCGTTCTTTGCACTTGTGTTGTGATACCAATTGAGTTGCACCCTAGTGGCATGTATGCTTCCGCTGGACCCGATTTTGGGGGTGTGACAGATTGGTATCAGAGCCTTAGCTATAGAGAACTGGGTTATTTTAAACCTAGACTATAGCTACATTTACAAAAACTTAACCCTATGACCGCCGCGTGCCTGCCTGCCAAGCTGATGCCTCATTTGTGGTTTGTTGCTAACATATTTAATGAGATTTGTGTCTTATTATCAAATCATTTATACTTGCTTATTCTCATTGATTACTATAATTGTCTTCCATATAAGCATGCTCACATATCATACACGTCTCAGTGTTACGCCTTTTCCTTGCGTAGTTCCATCATTCGACCTCGAGTTTGGTCGCATATCATACACGTCTCAGCGTTATGTCTTCCATATAAGACATTGTTTTGGAAATGGTGCAATTACACCTGAATTTGGTAAAGGACCATTGACTTGTGCTACTGTGTTCACAGGATCATCCTCAGAAGTTTCATTCATTTGCATTAAAAACCATGACTATTCTGTTTTATCTTGTTGTGGAACAAAGGTGTCGCTAATATGAGGTACTTTTGAGTAATCAAATGGTTTATTAAATTTGACATTGCTCATTTAGATCGACTCTCTTCATCTTGTTCCATTTCTTCTTCACGATTGTAAACAACAACACGCATGAAAGAGTCATCAAACAAATGTTCTGCACTATATAACTTCGGATTTTCCTTGAGTGCTTTATGTAAAAAATATGGTTTGTCATCCCCATTAGCAATGCCATATCCTTGGAGATTTTGCTTGAGAGTAAATTTCTGAATTATTGTTACTGACTCACTAGTTTTATACACAACTTTTTGAAACTCTTTTTGTTTACATTCCAACTCAACTATTTCCTCAAGATACGAATCAACCCGTTTCCTTGATACTTGTTTGTGTTCAAAAAAATTATCTTGACAAGTTGACAACTCTGTTTTTGTTTTTAAAAGTTCAGAGTGTAGGTTGTCAACTTGTTTTTGAAAATCTAATCTTTCTTGTTCCATTTGTGAAATCAAGTCATTTTTGGTAACAGTTAATTCACGTATTTGATGTTCTAACTCTTGTTCTTTCACATAAGATTGTTGGAATGCAACTTCAAAACTTTTTTCCCGTTTTTCTTTTGTTTCATAGTTTGAAAGTTGAAGTTTATAGCACTCAAGATCCTTAGTCAACAATGCAACTTTTGCTTTTAAATTTCTATTTATCTCATTGCATTTATCAAATTGGGATTTCTGTGTGTTTAACTGGGTTTGGGTGGTCAAGAGCAAGGTCATGAGCTCTGGATCTGGACCAAGCAAAAGATCATCTTGTTCAAGTTGATCATTATTATCATCATCAAGAGGATCATCAAATGTAACAACCGTGTTAATTTGATCTTCATCAAATGTAACAACTGTGTTAATTTGATTATCTTCTTGAGAAGATAAGAATGAGGCATCTTGAACAAAGTGCTCTTCGGTTGATGCAGATGCAGAGGGGGATACGATTTCATGTATAAGACATGTAGAGTCAAGTACCTAAGACAAGCCATCTGTATCATATACCGGGCCTGTTTCACCCATGTGCATCTCTTGCATATTGGCCATCAACATCACGGCTGCATTGGCTTCTAGATATTCCATATCATCGTCAGAGTATGCATTAGCCATGAAGTTGTGCTCCTTCTCAGTAAGAGTGCCCCCAACTTCATCTTTAAGAGAAAGAAGTAGTGCTTCTTTGTGGTATGCACTGCCTCTAGTCCTTGGTTTGGGGCAAGCACTGGCCAAGTGACCTTTCCCTCCACAGTTGTAACATTTCACCATTGTGTTTGCAATCCCTGGATTCCCAGTATCAACAATCTCAGCCCTCCTCTGTGTATTACCAGCGTTGTTCCTACTGCTTCCTGCTGAATTAAACCTTTGCCCAGATCCTAAGTTTCCCATGTAATTACCCGAACCATTTCTTCCATAAGCTCTGTTCTGAATCTCAACTCTTCCATCGTGGACAACAGCTTGATTACGAGTGTTGGATGAAGTACGAAGACGGTTGTTGGATTTGTTTGAAAACTTGCTGAAAGCTCGAGTAATCAAAGCAAATCCTTCGTTCAATGAATTGAAAGCATCGTCTTCATCATTGTTGGCATTGGAGTAAAGCATAGTATCCGTGTTGTCATATGGAGCCAGTTGATTATCAGTTTGCTGCGGTGATGCATCATATGGAATGAGTTGACTTGATGAAGTTTGTGAGGGATAAGCAGAATGATGTTGTGGTTGGACAAAACCCTGATTTGATTGTGGAGCAAAATGAGACTGAGCAATCAAAGCTAGTGAGTTTGGAGTTGTTGGCGGTCAATAACCTCCACGAGCGACTCTATCTTTATCAACCTCTGACTGATGATGTTTCAAGTAATCATATAACAACCCATATGAGGCGTTGTGTAGATTCTTCGCTTGTCGAACAAAAGTAACATACTTGTAGGATATTCACTAACAAGTAACACACATTTGGGATTAGATCTATGGATCGAATAGTAAGAGATTTAGAGAGAGAAAGAGGTTGGGAACCTTAGAGAGAGAAAGTTATGTGTATTAGATTAAAATGAGAATGAGGTTCAACCCTTCCCAAGAGTGGGAAGGGGTATTTATAGTTCTAACATATTGTGCCCCTAGCGAGCTGTGGAGCGAGCTGACAGTGGGTAAAGACCCGACCCACTCCACAATACTAATAATATCTAATCTACTAATAATATTACTGATAATCCTACGAGCTATGATGTGCTAATAAGTACTCGGGGTGACCGAGTCTTCAGCTGAATATTCATATTCCTAACAATCTCCCCCTAAGGGAGGTTACCCCGGAAGTAGTGTTCTGAATTCTAGCACTTCATCCTTGGATCTTGACTTCATAGCTCGTAACCATTGATTCTTCAATTTCCTTGATCATTGTGCAGCAGCAAATCTTCAGATGACTTTTTCTTCTGTCATGGATGATCTTTGTTGATTCTTTGGAGTTGTCATCCACCATGTGTTTCCATGTCATCTTTCAGTGGTATGTTTCAATGTGATGTGTAAATCTTTGAGCCGACATGCTCACACTATTTGGTGTCATGATCTTTAGCATCAGAGTTAGCAGAAGCAGTGTTGAAGGTCTTTTGGTTGATCATGACTTTGTTGAATTACAATGATGATGTAGTGTGAACATGTGGTAGAGGATTGGCATCTTTTCTGCAACCAGCTACAACTACAACCAGCTACAGCATCCAACAGCTACAACCGCCAGAAGTTCCTGCATAAGACAGTTCGGACTTCGAGATTGTTAACAGCATAGTGTGAAAACTCTCTCTAATCCTTACCAAGACCGTTCCTAATCGAAAACCCACAGAGGGCCTTTTAAGATCGTACCGTAGTATATCAACGATTAGGTGAGTCGCTGGAGATCACTCCACGACTGTAGACCGTTTGAAACCGCCGCGATCACTAAGCGTAATCCCCAGGGAATTACCGAAGTGACCTGCTTTCAGGGCTGCTTGATGTTGACCCTGGCAGGAATTTCCATTCAATCATTGAGAATTACATTAGTAAATTCTCTCATAAATGTTCTGGCAGATTGCTAAGATCTGCGTAGGACTCATGAGTTTACAACTGGTGTCCTTAATGTTGAACAACCAGTGTAGAAATAATTCATGTCCCTATGAGATCTTATTATGCATCTCGTGGCTCTAGACTCGATAGTGCGTTTTGATTTAGTGAGCGGAGGCTGGAGAGAACTGCCACCTTTTCAATATCATCTAACTCGGAGTGAGAGAGACGATAGAAATGTATTGAACTCCGTGACAATTGAAACAAGAATCCTTTGAGGGACCTTGAGTGACTAGGGAGGGTTGTGCATCGTATCACTGGGTCCATGATACTTTGTCTTCAATGCCAGCAATCATCTAAGTGATTCTGACAGCATATGAATTGACCCGGTTTCTGCCTAAGTTGTAAGGAGGGCTTCTTTCTTTTCACCCTTTATCTTTACAATTCTTTTTCATTCTTCAACCCCTTCAGTGCTTACCGAGACTTCATAACTAGCACCTTGTTGGGTTTGTTCCAGTACTAGCTCCATCTCAGTCGGCACTTTTCCCTTATCCACTTTTCTGCTTTTTAATCATACCTAAGGACTTCTACTCTAACTAGTGGATTGTCCCTGGGTAGATCCCTCCGGCTCTGGCGGGATCGTGGGAACTTGAGCCTAACCTAACCATCCTTATAACTCCATACATTTATTAAAATGGTCGGTCTTTGGTGTACTTCCACGATTGCCATAAACCAAATCTTTGAAAAATCTCTCAAAGTGTTCATGATTCTGAAACACATTTTTGCAAACACTTGAGAGTTTTATATTTTTCAAACGCTCCCCCTCAACATGTGCTCGATTGATTGTTTTATAAATTTGCACATGTTAGGTAGAGCTTGCACTTTTTGAATTGATCAACTTTCAGTGAACATGACTGATTCGAGACACGTTTACATCACTGGTTAGACCAGCTTGAAATTATTACCCGGCCTGGTCAAGTCCACAGAAAGTTTCTCGAAACGGTACACTCTACTCAGATACGTCTTTTTCGAGACACGCTTACATCACTGGTTAGACCAGCTTGAAATTATTACCCGGCCAAGACGCATCCTTTCGATTGATGACAGTTCAAGTTTCGTCAATTCATCTGTTATGTCTGAGCCACACTCGCATGAGATGCCCAATCCTTTATGTTTTGTTAAAAAACATTTGCTCCCCCTCGATATGTGCATCGATATACAAAAGAGTTTAGCACATATGGGAGAGCTTACTTTTACGTCTAAAACATTTTGCTCCCCCTCAATATGTGCATTGATATTCAAAACAGTTTAGCACATACGGGAGAGCTTACATTAGCTTCCAAATCATCACATTTTATCAGATTTCATATTTAAATCACATTCTCTCCCCCGATCAAAAATTTCAAACCATTTGAGATTTGTGATCCCAAATGATTTAAATAAGTTTAGAAAATTTGGGAGAAAATGTGGTCAGGTTTAAATATATTCTGATTTCGGAGCATACCATGCTCCCCCTTAAACCACAAGAGAGTGTCACTGCTGATGTTGCACAAATTAGGCAAGGTGTCAGAAATTTGAACAAATATTCTCCCCCTCAATTAATGACCCATTTTCTATTTAAAGAGCTGTAGTCATTCAATTGAGCGACGAGTATTTGTGAAAATTTAATTCAATTTACCACCTTGTGTAACATCAAGACTCTCTTGAAGAATCAAAGAAGATAAAGAGTCTTATGTAAGGAAGAATTCTCTTCCTATACAAGAGATGATGCACTGAAACGTACATCAAATCAGAGAAACATGGATATAAAGTAATCCATGCCCAAGTGAACATCACTCGGTTGGAGGAACAGCTGTCTTTTTGGCGACATGCTTTCCCCAGAGTATAGCACGGGTTGCAGTATGAAGTAACTGCAAGCCATTAAGACATGTTTTAACTGATTAGTATAACTTCTGCTCGAGCTTCATTTAAAGATCTGTGTCATTGTTGAATGACATTTCTAGATCCGTAAATGTTATCGATAAACAGAAGACATGCCTAGGTAGGACTATTTTTGGTATTTTCTGATTTTTTGATTTTTATGGTTTTTATAGGTTTTATATTTTTGTATTTTCTTTTTGTTTTAAGATATATACAACTATGTACAAGGATATAAGAAGACAATCCTTTACTCCTCCTTTTCTTCCTGAAGACACTTGAGGGTTTCAGGTGTCATGCTCTTCATACCAAGGCGTGGGAGAATAAATTGAAACCTTTCTCTTGGGAGAGCCTTGGTGAAGATGTCAGTTAACTGAAACTCTGTCCTTACGAAATATAGTTCCACAATACCCTTTTCCACCTGTTCCCTGATGAAGTGGTGCCTGATGTCGATGTGTTTTGACCTGGAGTGCTGAACATTGTTACAACAAAGAGCAATGGCGCTTTTGTTGTCACAATATAGGGGAATTTTGTTGTATGAGAATCCATAGTCTGAAAGTTGTGATCGCATCCAAAGGATTTGTGCACAACAAGCAGACATAGCAATGTACTCAGCTTCAGTAGATGATATGGAAGTACTCATCTGCTTCTTAGAAGACCAACTAACCAACTTTTCCCCTAAAAACTGAGCTCCTCCTGAAGTACTACGACGAGTGTCTTGACATCCCGCATGATCAGCATCTGCATAAGCCGTTAACTCCATTGCTGTGTCCTTAGGATACCAGAGACCCATATGAACTGTGCCTTGAAGATATCTGAAGATCCTTTTCACCGCTTCAACATGCTTGTTGGTTGGCTTGGATTGATACCGAGCACACATACACACAGCAAACAGAAGATCTGGTCTACTAGCAGTGATGTACATCAAAGATCCAATCATGCTTTGATACTTTGTTTTATCCACTGGAATTCCTGAAGGATCTTCATCCAGCTTTGTTCTATCAACCATGGGAGTGTCAACAGGCTCACTTGAATCAAATCCAAACTTTTTCAAGATCTCATTGGCGTATTTGGATTGATTAATGAATATGCCTCCGGGACTTTGAGAAACTTGTAATCCTAAGAAGAATGACATTTGTCCCATCATGGACATTTGGAACTTGGAATTCATCTCCTTTGAAAATCTATCACATTCACTAGGATTTGTTGAAGCAAAGATGATATCATCTACATAAATCTGAACAAGTAGTAATGTTTCTTGATTCCTGGTGAATAGTGTGGGATCAACAACACCCTTGGAGAACCCGTTCACTAGAAGAACTTGGACAATGTACGTACATGCCCTTGGCGCCTGCTTCAACCCATAAGACTTCTTCAAGCGTAAACATGAGTAGGATTTCGCATCACGAATCCTTCAGTTTGGCACACATAAACTTCTTCCTTTAAGTCACCATTCAAGAGAGCCGTTTGACATCCAATCTGTAGACCATTCATATTCCGACTAGCAGCATTTGCAAGGAAGATTCTTATGGCTTATAATTCTAGTAACCGGAAGCAAACGATTCTTCAAATCATGCCCCTCTTGTCTGAATCCTTGCAACTAGCGTGCCTTGTTCTTAAACACATCACCATGCTCATAAGTTTCACTTTGAAGATCCACTTAAAGCAATGATCATTGCAAGCTGGAGGTGGCACTATTCCATACTTCAATTCGATCAAATTATGAATTTCATCCTGAATAGCCGAACCAGCAATCTTTTGTCATTGCTTCCTTGGCATCTTAGGTTCGACTTTGGACAGCATGAATTGAAGAGCACAAGTGCATCATGGCTAATTGATTACGTGTGGATACTGGACGTGAGGATTGCCTTAGTATTGTCGATTGGATGATCGCTAGTCATTTTCTGAGATGGTCCGTGAGGTTAAGGTTTTGAAACTGATGTACATGCTGGTTCTTCAAGAAGGATTATCTGAAATGTTCAGAGCAAATATTTTTCAAAGGAACCTCATCAACAGGGCAAAAGGATTACTCCAAGAATGGTTATCTGCATTCTTGTAGTACTGGAGAGGATTGAGTATTTGAATAAGGCGATTGACGCAGTGGAGCATCGAGACTGACGATCTGAAGCTGTTGGGCCTTCTGTGCCTTGCGGGGCTTGTGTCTCAAGCCATAGGAAGTACTGCTGGTGCACTTGTGATGTTCCATTCGTTGGCTCAAAGATTCATCAAACATAGGATCAAATAACTGCTTCCAACTCCTCACATGTAGGTGGTACAAAAGATCCGCAGGCGTGGAATTCTGTACAAGTCCTGAACTAATGGGTCCAGAGTCAAAAGTTTAAGATCGGTCCAAACTAATTTGTCCGAAGCAAAGTTGCACTCACTCATTGAACGTGACATGAATGTTTCCATGATTTTACGGGTACTACTTTGTCACAACCCGCATTTTCAGGATATTTTTCCATATTTACTATTCACCGATCACTATTCATCATTTACTATTCACCGATCACTATTCATCATTTTACTATTCATCGTTTTCGGAATCAATTTGAGATTCTGAGAAGCGTTCAGAAATTTTACTATTCACATGACACTATTCATTCCCGGAGAAAATTCTCTATTCATGGTTATCGTTCATCACTTCGTAAACTGGATTTACGGGTATCCAAATACGCGTAACCGGTGAGGTTTAGCGGCGTATTCATACATCATCACTAAGGACCCGTCATATAGACTAGAAGTAGTCTACATATCATCAGTAACATCTTCAGTATCCTAGGTCATGCACGGATATGCATTATTTCAATTTACGTATGCTTAATTTGTAATTAACGTTACCACTCAGTTTTTACTACTAATAATATACCCGATACTCCCGACAGTGATCCCAATATGTTTTTCCTATTCAATATAATGATATAAAAATTATATTATTAATTTACCCGGTGTTTTAAAACCATTTGCTATATTTTCCGGAAAACGCCTATAACAGCGTCGGTTTGCGAATTTTCAACTCGATAATTATTTTAACACCCGATTCTCATCAGGAATACAATTTCATAATTTTTACAACTTCGTCATATTTTATTTCACCTCGTCACGATTTATTTCAAGATAACTCGGTACCCGATAACACCCAATGTATACACAAATTAACTAAACTCTTATACTAAGTGGACACTTGTCAAGATTACAACCAATCCTTCCTTATTTAACCATGTGTGCCGCCCCCCTCCTATATCCCATGTGCCAAATGCATTAATTGAATTTGTAAGATTTAATTAGAACTTCCACTAACTATAACACATACAACACAAAACATTTAGGTGAAATAAGATCAAAACCCTCTCCACCATCATCACCAAGAACCGGCCACTCCAAGAACATCAACCAAATCCATAAATTTTTTCAAGAACAATGTATAATCATACTCCCTTTACATTCCTAGTTATGTATTGTGATCATACTTCAAGATTTCTACTCATTTCTTATCAAATCTCATCCAATCATCAAGTAAGTTTCAAAGTTATGTTTTGATCATTTTTATCCTTTCATTTGATGTATATGTTCATGTATTTACAAGTTTTATTGATCATCCATGCAAGATACTAAAGTTATACATACCACTTTTGAACATAAACTTCCTAAATCACTAGATCCATAAGTTTTCCCTAATGATCTCATGAAATCCACCATGGTTGGTGATGTTTAGGACCCCATGACACCCTAAGAAGGTGTATGGTAGGATTTGCGAACTTGTGGAGTTGATTTGAAGAGATTTGAGTAAGTTTAGAACTTTAAAAATGGATTTTAAACATTATAGATGAGGGTCTGTCCATAAACGGCAGATCTGGAAACCTCAGTAATTTTTGAACTATTTTGGTCTAAATATTCAGAAAGTACTTTCAAAAACGAAACCGTGGGCGCCGGAATCACTAAAATCGGACTTATAACGAAGGAGATATGATTTTCCGAAGTTGGGTGACGAAAACTATTGTTTCAGAAAATTAGGTGCTGATTGCCGAACTTTAAGGGGCAAAATGAGTCGTTAGCCGTGATCTAGATGAGCCGAGCCATTGAAAATATGTTAGTTTATATTTATACGAAACCGTGGATATAAAGAACGTAGAAAACGAGCTTATAACGACCGAGATATACACGTTTAAAGCCCGACAATTCATCACTATTTTGACAGCCCACTTTTATAAAGTGTTTTAAGTATGAAAACTAGTATTTTTACAAGTCACTAAGTTGATAGCCGATTATCTAACTGATCGAGGCGCGGTTGATCAAAAGTTGAATATAACGATATTTAGATATTGTTACAAGGTTTACAAAAACGTTGAGTTTTATTTCTAACACATAACGAGCTATATTTCACGGCTAGTTTTACAAGGCCGTTCGGGCATATTTTCAAAAGTTGTAAAAAGAGTTATTTTGCGACGAAAACATTATATTAACCAATATAACACCAAACAAGGATCGTGAGGACGTACGTTTCAACATTTTACACGAAAAGTAGTATTTAACTTAACGAGACGTCAAAAATTATTTTTCGACGATAAACGTTATTTTCCAAAATCATCGAGTGGTATCGATAACATACGTATTTGCATGTGTAACATCATTTCATTGCTTACATTAGATTCCATCATTCATATTAGGTTGCGATTAGAGATCGTGCCTCATTTCGTGTATCTACTCTTGTCATCGTAGCTATCGCACCAGGTGAGTTTTCATAGCCCCTCCTTTTATACGTTTTATAATCTCTTTGGGGGAGATACATGCTCAATTACAAAGTATTTTCATTACTTGCTTTCAAAATAGTTATGCGTTGCTTTATTACTAGTGTATCCTTCGATAGGAGCACTGTTTTACTTCATTTCAGACTTGATTCATTTCATGGACATAAGTGCATAACTTTTATCAGTTTACAAATTGCCTAAGTTAAGAACCGGTAGCTAGCATATCAGGGTACGTAACTACCAACCAATTCAAGGTGCGTAACACCTACAATCAGGTATGATTTACTACAATTTCACGGGTGTGTTTGATCACCTGCAATACCTAGGTACAGGATACCTACCATTTCACGGGTGTGTTTGATCACCTGCAATACCTAGGTACAGGATACCTACAATTTCACGGGTGTGTTTGATCACCTGCATACATCGTATGACGATGCCTACATTTCATGTGCGTGATCTCCTACAGCTAGAAAAACCTTTTCGGTGTCTTGAACTTTAGGGCAATCATAATACTTTGGTTCTAACTTTTGTACAGAAATTTAGTTTCGATGAACTATTCATATAATTACTTATGGTCCAATTTCAAGGCTTTTCCATTTTAAAACTCTATGAACTCACCAACCTCGTGTTGACGTTTTAGCATGTTTTCAGGTTTTAGCAAAGGCAAACGCTACTGAGGTTTTGGCAGGGCATGGCATGGTCATAGAAGACTCTGATAAACAATTGGGACCGCATTAACTTATTATTGGCAACTTCGCCCACTTTCATAATTACATTTAACACTTTTGACTTATCAAATATATTCTAAATGATTGATGTGAAAACCGTTCTTTACACTTGTGTTATGATACCAATTGAGTTGCACCCAGCGACACATAAGCTTCAGCTGGACCCGATTTTGGGGGTGTTGACAGATTGGTATCAGACTCGGCTATTAGAGAACTGGGTGATTTTAAAAACCTAGACTATAGCTACATCAACAAAAACTTTAACCCTATGACCGCCACGTGCCTGCCATGCCAAGCTGATGCCTCATTTGTGGTTTGTTACTGACATAATTGATGATATTTGATCTCATTATCAGATAGATTATACTCCTATTACTAAGTTGATTACCAGACTTGTATTCTATATTAGCATGCTTACATATCATATGCTTTCATTGATTACGCTTTCCTTGCCGTATTCATTATTCGGCCTCGATTTGGTCATTTGCATTAGTCTTCAGAACACCTTCATAGTGAAGGATCTTGGTATATAAACTGTACATGAGTGTTCGAATTTCATGAACCTCGGTGGAATGTAACTGGTCATCTACATTCGACCCGGGACAGTGGGACATAGGCTGACCACCTATATCCGACCAAAATGAATTTTGCAATACTGAGAATAGTTTAATAAATTTTTCCACTATCAGATTCTTTACCCAACTTCCAAATGTTTCATTCATGTGTGCGTACTCAAAACGTTCAAGAACATTGCACCTACACCACTTCATTTACCACTGAATGGAAGTTCGCCGATAACTCATTGCATCTCATGAACGTTCCCATGTGCACCATACATGTTACATCACGACTTCTCTTTCATCATTGTTGTTGTGATTTCCTCTCTTGTTATTTGGCTCCCTCACCATTGTTCATATACGGTTGTTACAGTCATTTCCCTTCTCACCATCACTAATCATTCCCCGTTTCCAGTCCCATATACAAGGATTAGACGACACTTAGGTTACCTGCCAGTGTTACTCATACTCCCTACTCCCAATGATGATAAGTGGATATGATTCAACGCCTTCTTAGGAAAGACTTTCCATACCATCTATGAGGAGGATTCCTCCGATTCTTAAACCATTTCAGACTCAACAATGACATTCTCAAAGTACACTAAACCATCCGAACCCTAATCACTGGACAACCTACATCGCCGAATATTCTATCAATCTAGAAAGTTTGGGCTTGACCCCAAAATTTCAAGACTGTTCGTTTCGTACGAACTGCTTTAAGAACACTACAGAGATAAATCCAACTCCTAACCAAGATTATTAGACATTCAATTGAGCATACCTTACCAATAGGCATTATTCAACATTTAGACACCTACACATTGTGCAGACCTACCTACACGATTATTTCATCCCTTAATAACTTTCACTTTCAAATGATTTTTGTCTTCAACACATTACACAAAACATATATCCTGTAAAAATACTTTTCTAGGCACTCGTTATTGACAATGCTAAATTCCTTTTTTGGTTAATTCTTTACAAACTATTGAATGTTATAAATTTTAAACATTAATCTGTGCAAACTATACCATTTTCCTCATATTGAAAATAGTCCTATCATGCATAACTACTAAATTTGAAACATCAAGAAAAACGTTACTTAGAAAGCTTTGCTTAAAATTGTAAATTCATTTATTCAGGAAAGGTCTATGAACCAAACACACCATCTCATAAACAAACCTTGAAGATCAATCCTATTGCAACACTTATACATTTAGGGTTTGTGATTTTGTGATACACTAAACTTGGGGAAAACCTTAGTATTGGAAACTAAGCACCGTTATGGGGAAAAGACTCTGATTCATGATATTCTTCGAAGGATCACAACCAATCCTAACCTAGTATTCCCATAACGTTTTGACGGTATTTAACTTGTAAGACTTTTTTTCCACAAGATCCATGATACCTATTCCAATCATACCTAATAGGAAGATTCGATTCACCTCAAACTTTTGACAATTTCTTTAAGATTCCTTTGGAACCACACCACCCAACATCTTCGGACCAATGGTCAGAATTAGAGGACAATGCAAACATAGGAAAATATGCCCAAGACGGGTGTGAATAATCCTGGAAATGGTTGGGCTAACCATTTGCTATAAATCGGATACATTGACAACAATAGCTATCACAAGATTCCCAAGACAACACCATTTGAGACACAATCCACCAAAAACATGGGAGACAAACCCGAGATACATAGGACCATTCAATATTTCCGACAGTATGGGCCTAGTGGCCTACAGACTAGAGCTCCCGTTAGAGCTTAGTAGTTTACACAATAATGCCACATTCCAATTCACTGGTCTAAGAACTAGATTGTGAAACAACAAAGGAATTGTTACAAGTCAAGAATCAGTTACAAACAATAAGAAATGATAGAAGATAGGTTGGTGCATGATGCATATCATTCGGACTGGGTATCCCTGAATAGCAAACCATCACATTTCGAGCGGGAGAACGAACTAAGTTGAAAGCTTTGCCTTGGAAAGGCATGATACAATTTTGGGTAACGCGAAGGATTTAGCCCTCTGTATTGAACCATTTAAGATTCATTTTAGAATCGGCCTGCTGACATACAAACTTGAGTTTCCATCAGAGTTCATTAACACATATATATCTCATCTCACATTTCAAACCTCAAGAAGTGCTTTCCAAATGAACCACTCGTAGCACACTTCATACCATTCCATTAGAGGAAATTCAACCCGACCATAAGTTTAACCTGGTGGAGAAACCAATGAATCATGGACCGTGAGGTCAAACAGTTGAAACAAAGTCGGATTACTATCATGAAGTTCCCTGAATTCCGGAAGGAATCCTGAGTTTACCTGGGAGCGGGAAGACTAGATGTGACTAGGATATCATCACTTTTTCACCAACACCACTTCCGAGACCAACGCAAACTGAACTTCGGGACGAAGTTCCTTTTAGGGGGAAAGACTGTCACAACCCGCATTTTCAGGATATTTTCCATATTTACTATTCACCTCGGGAAATCACTATTCATCATTTACTATTCACCGATCACTATTCATCATTTTACTATTCATCGTTTTCGGAATCAATTTGAGATTCTGAGAAGCGTTCAGAAATTTTACTATTCACATGACACTATTCATTCCCGGAGAAAATTCTCTATTCATGGTTATCGTTCATCACTTCGTAAACTGGATTTACGGGTATTCAATACGCGTAACCGGTGAGGTTTAGCGGCGTATTCATACATCATCATTAAGGACCCGTCATATAGACTAGAAGTAGTCTACATATCATCAGTAACATCTTCAGTATCCTAGGTCATGCACGGATATGCATTATTTCAATTTACGTATGCTTAATTTGTAATTAACGTTACCACTCAGTTTTTACTACTAATAATATACCCGATACTCCCGACAGTGATCCCAATATGTTTTCCTATTCAATATAATGATATAAAAATTATATTATTAATTTACCCGGTGTTTTAAAACCATTTGCTATATTTTCCGGAAAACGCCTATAACAGCGTCGGTTTGCGAATTTTCAACTCGATAATTATTTTAACACCCGATTCTCATCAGGAATACAATTTCATAATTTTTACAACTTCGTCATATTTTTATTTCACCTCGTCACGATTTATTTCAAGATAACTCGTACCCGATAACACCCAATGTATACACAAATTAACTAAACTCTTATACTAAGTGGACACTTGTCAAGATTACAACCAATCCTTCCTTATTTAACCATGTGTGCCGCCCCCCTCCTATATCCCATGTGCCAAATGCATTAATTGAATTTGTAAGATTTAATTAGAACTTCCACTAACTATAACACATACAACACAAAACATTTAGGTGAAATAAGATCAAAACCCTCTCCACCATCATCACCAAGAACCGGCCACTCCAAGAACATCAACCAAATCCATAAATTTTTTCAAGAACAATGTATAATCATACTCCCTTTACATTCCTAGTTATGTATTTGTGATCATACTTCAAGATTTCTACTCATTTCTTATCAAATCTCATCCAATCATCAAGTAAGTTTCAAAGTTATGTTTTGATCATTTTTATCCTTTCATTTGATGTATATGTTCATGTATTTACAAGTTTTATTGATCATCCATGCAAGATACTAAAGTTATACATACCACTTTTGAACATAAACTTCCTAAATCACTAGATCCATAAGTTTTCCCTAATGATCTCATGAAATCCACCATGGTTGGTGATGTTTAGGACCCCATGACACCCTAAGAAGGTGTATGGTAGGATTTGCGAACTTGTGGAGTTGATTTGAAGAGATTTGAGTAAGTTTAGAACTTTAAAAATGGATTTTAAACATTATAGATGAGGGTCTGTCCATAAACGGCAGATCTGGAAACCTCAGTAATTTTTGAACTATTTTGGTCTAAATATTCAGAAAGTACTTTCAAAAACGAAACCGTGGGCGCCGGAATCACTAAAATCCGACTTATAACGAAGGAGATATGATTTTCCGAAGTTGGGTGACGAAAACTATTGTTTCAGAAAATTAGGTGCTGATTGCCGAACTTTAAGGGGCAAAATGAGTCGTTAGCCGTGATCTTGATGAGCCGAGCCATTGAAAATATGTTAGTTTATATTTATACGAAACCGTGGATATAAAGAACGTAGAAAACGAGCTTATAACGACCGAGATATACACGTTTAAAGCCCGACAATTCATCACTTATTTTGACAGCCCACTTTTATAAAGTGTTTTAAGTATGAAAACTAGTATTTTTACAAGTCACTAAGTTGATAGCCGATTATCTAATTGATCGAGACATAATTGGTCAAAAGTTGAATATAACGATATTTAGATATTGTTACAAGGTTTACAAAAACGTTGAGTTTTATTTCTAACACATAACGAGCTATATTTCACGGCTAGTTTTACAAGGCCGTTCGGGCATATTTTCAAAAGTTGTAAAAAGAGTTATTTTGCGACGAAAACATTATATTAACCAATATAACACCAAACAAGGATCGTGGAGTACCGTTTCAACATATTTACACGAAAAGTAGTATTTAACTTAACGAGACGTCAAAAATGTATTTTTCGACGATAAACGTTATTTTCCAAAATCATCGAGTGGTATCGATAACATACGTATTTGCATGTGTAACATCATTTCATTGCTTACATTAGATTCCATCATTCATATTAGGTTGCGATTAGAGATCGTGCCTCATTTCGTGTATCTACTCTTGTCATCGTAGCTATCGCACCAGGTGAGTTTTCATAGCCCCTCCTTTTATACGTTTTATAATCTCTTTGGGGGAGATACATGCTCAATTACAAAGTATTTTCATTACTTGCTTTCAAAATAGTTATGCGTTGCTTTATTACTAGTGTATCCTTCGATAGGAGCACTGTTTACTCATTTCAGACTTGATTCATTTTCATGGACATAAGTGCATAACTTTTATTAGTTTACAAATTGCCTAAGTTAAGAACCGGTAGCTAGCATATCAGGGTACGTAACTACCCACATTCAAGGTGCGTAACCACCTACAATCAGGGTATGGATTTACCTACAATTTCACGGGTGTGTTTGATCACCTGCAATACCTAGGTACAGGATACCTACCATTTCACGGTGTGTTTGATCACCTGCAATACCTAGGTACAGGATACCTACAATTTCACGGGTGTGTTTGATCACCTGCAGTACATCGGTATGACGATGCCTACATTTCATAGGAGTGTGATCTCCTACAGCTAGAAAAACCTTTTCGGTGTCTTGAACTTAGGGCAAATCATAATACTTTGGTTTCTAACTTGTTGTACAGAAATTTAGTTCGATGAACTATTCATATACATTACTTATGGTCCAATTTCAATGCTTTTCATTAAACTCTATGAACTCACCAACCTCGTGTTGACGTTTTTAGCATGTATTTTCAGGTTTTAGCAAAGGCACGCTACTGGAGGTTTTGGCAGGGCATGGCATGGTCATAGAAGACTCTGATAAAACAATTGGGACCACTTAACTTATTTTATGGGCAACTTCCGCACCACTTTTCATAATGTAAATTTAACACTTTTGACTTATCAATATATTCTAAATGATTGATGTGAAAACCGTTCTTTACACTTGTGTTGTGATACCAATTGAGTAGCACCCCAGTGACATGTATGCTTCCGCTGGACCCGATTTTGGGGGTGTGACACTCTTATTATAGATTCTATACCCTTTACTGTCTGGTGCATATCCAACAAAAATACCTACGTCTTCTTTAGCTCTTAACTTTCCCAAGTCTTGACTATCATTAGTCGGATAGCAAAGTGCGCCAAACACACGGAGAAAGGAAAGATCTGGTTTCTTGTTATGAATTAACTCGTAGGGAGTCTTTTCATGAACATGATGAATTAGAGATCGGTTTTGGGTGAAACATGCTGTTGCAATAGCCTCTGCCCAGAGAAACATCGGTGCCTTTGAAAATATAAGCATGGTTCTTGCAGCTTCCACCAGAGTACGGTTCCTTCGTTCGACAACACCGTTCTATTGAGGAGTGCGAGGGATACTTTTCTGATGCGTGATGCCAATACTTTCATAGAAATTACGGTGTTGTTGGTTAACAAACTCAGTACCATTATCAGTGCGGATGATTCTGACAGTTTTATCGAGCCTTACTTGCAGCTGTTTTATCAGTTTAATGATAATCTCTGGAGTTTCATCCTTGGTTCTCAAAAACTTTACCCATGTGAACCGGGAATAATCATCTACTATCACCAGAACATATTTCTTTCCATTTATGGTTTGAATTCTCATTGGACCGCACAAGTCCATGTGGAGGGTATGAAGAACTTCCAAGTTGGTGTTCATGGTTTTAGGCTTGTGGGTTTGTTTCTTGCTTTTGCCCAGTTGACATGCAGAGCAGAGATAATCTTTCTCATATTTTAGTCTGGGCATCCCTCTAACAAGATCTTTACGGGAAAGATTATTTATGGTACCGAAGTTCAAGTGGTTCAAACGACGATGCCACAGCCATGATTTTGTTTTAGAGGCTTTTGAAAGCAAGCATATGGGAGAGGACTTCAACCTTTCTTCAATCGATATGGTGTATAAATTGGTGCCTCGACTGCCCTTGAGGAGATCTATACCATCCAATTCTCTGAAGAAACATGTATGTTTTCTGAAAGCCACTTCCAGATCTGAATCACAAAATTGACCCACAGAAAACAGATTGTGCCCTAATCCTTCCACATAATATACCCTTGAGATTACACTGTCACCGAACACATAATCTCCATAACCCATAATCGCACCAAAGTGGTCGTTCCCGAATCTAATTGTCTCGATAAACTTTTTCACGAAGTTCTTGAGCCGTGAGCGATCCCCAGTCATATGTTTAGAGCAACCTAAGTCCAAATACCAAAGGACGATTTGTACGACCTACATTTGAAAACAGACAACGATGGATAACTGAAAGATGTGGATCCCCACGTGTAGTTGGGTTCTGTTTGGTTAGCACACATAAATTCAGGAGCCACAGAAGTATCAATCACTGAGGTTACTATAGTGGAATCTACCCTAGGTTCAGCAGATGACTTATGATGAAGGCATTGTGTTCCTATGGGCAAAATTCGACCTGTTGGTCTCCATTCCATAACTTTTACATTCTTATGTTTATTCACCTTAGGTAATGGATGTTTATTTCCTGAAGCAAATTTCTTTCCAATGGGTCTCCATTGATACCCAACATTTGCAAAAGTTTTTCCTGTTGCCTTCCAAAATTTCTTACTTCTTTCAGTTTTTCTAACATAATTAACATGGGGAGGTGCATGAGGCATCAGAAATGACACAACACATTCATCATGATTAGCAGAAAATAAGCATTTGTCACATGTTTTACAGACCAAATTAGAATTCGAATTAATTACAGTACTTTTAATACTAGAATCAACACGATTCAATCTAGTCTTTGCAAACTTATTGTTCCTAGGTTGGGCTTCTACACTCTTCTTGTGATTACTCTTAGCTGGCGTAGTCCTATCATTCCTTGTATTGCCTTTAGGCTTTGACCCGCAAGATTGGGTGTCACTTTTCACTCCTGTAGAAGTAACGATGGGAACATTAGTTTGTTTCACTAACACATGTTTTCCTGATTTTGATGTGCTGGGTTCTGATGTTGTACATGGTAAATCAAAGGCTACATGTTTGTTCTTAACAGTGGATGATGATGCAGCAAATCTATCTCTATGGCTGTTAAACTTAGGGACTAAGCCTATGGCATATTCTAAGTTTTCCTGAATCCTTTTCGTGAGTTTGCAGGCATAAACAACTGCCCTATCAAGTGGCTTTTCAGTTCTATCCTCTTCAACTACCTCACGAAGTGTGTCAAGGCCTCTCTAAGATAATCGAGATATGTATGATGGGCAAAGCTATTATTTCTAAGGTTAAATGGAATACGCACAACATCAACATCATACTTTTTACTAGCAGTAGCCTTTGGTGCATCACAATTACAAGTGGTGCATGACATTTTACCTTTCACCTGAGCCTTAAGATTCTCAATTTCATTTGTCAAAGAGGTTATTTGATCATTGTGATTGCTTCTTGTAACTTTAATAGAATCATATAACTCTTTGAAATGTTGTTTGACCTTAGAATTTTCTTCTCGATAACACTTATTTTCATGATGTAACTTATTTATGGTGTTTTGATATTGAAAATTCTGAGAATCTGAAGACGAAGGTTTATTGGTGCCATACTCATCACACTTGTTGGATTTCAATTGGGCAATTAGGGCCCTCAGCAGTCGAATCGTGTTCATGTGAGCTTGAATTTTCTCATCTCGTTTGCTTAATTCAAAATAAGTATCAAATTCAGGAGCATCCAAGGATGTCTTGTCATTTGATATTTTGAGTTTTTCATTTAAATGTTGATGTTTCATTTGCAAATTTAGATAATCAACTTCTAGTTTTGAAAAACGTTTAACCATATTATCATGGTCATCATTTTGAATTTTTTCAAGCAATTTTAAATTCTCCCCCTCAAGCTCAACAACACGATTCTGGGTGACATTTAATGAAATAGCATACTCATAAAATTGACAAGCAGACAATGCAGAATCAGTAGCAGTGTAAAATACATCTTGTGCAATACATTTAGCAATCAAGTTGTCATTAGTGATGAGTATGTTTTTTCTTTCAATCTCACGACTCTTAAGTTCTATTGCATATTCATTCACCTCATTTTCCATATCTTTAAACACTACTTTCATTTCTTTTATTTCTGTGTTGAGGGCAGTTTGCAGCCCTTCAAAATGTTCTTTAAGTAGTTTAAAGAATGACATGACCTCAGTTAAGTAACACCTTTTTGCATGTTCAAAACACCTTTCCCCCTCAGTAATGCCGGTTGGTGTGATTCTCTTCTTACATGTTTTATCGAAATCAGCAAACAGTTGCCAAAGCACATATAAGCTAATAAAGGTTTTGCATTTAGTAGGAAGAGACAAAGGCACCAAATTCCTAGGTGTATTGGGAGGATACACTGTTATGGACGCAACTTTTCTAATGATAGGGGTGTTGGCCTTAAGTTTTTCTTCCTTAAGTTTTTCTTTATCTTGTTTCCAGAATATCTGATCAGGTGTTAACTTCTTTTGAGGAGCAAACACAGTCAAACGATTTTCCTCACTATAGTCATGGGGTTTGATTATTATTCATCTGGCTATGCACTCGGGATCCCTCATTTTCTCATTCATTCTTTCCCTTGTTCTCTCACTTAATTCATCCTCCTCTTTAGTGTAGATATGCTCAGGCGGGTCATGATTAGGCATAAACATCACATTAGAATCATTTAATGCAGGTTGGGCTATCTTAGCAATCTCATGAATAGCTAATTTAGATTTACCTACATTGCTTTCACTATGCTTGTCATTTAACTTTCTGTGCTTATACTTCATTTGGACAGTCTGTCTAGTTTGGTCTTGTGTGTACAACTTATCCTCAAGCTTATTCTTTAAGGTTTTGAGTCTAGAAAAATCATTTAAGAGTTCTTTTTCTTTTTCTTTGAATTCTAGCTTAAGTGTAGTCATACACTTTTGTACATCCTGTTTCTGTTTGACAGACTTTTCTAGCTGATTTTTCAAAGAATTCAACTCCTATTTTAATGTTTCTTCTCTTACTCTGGACTCTTTAATAAGTGTACTCATTTGACCTTCTAATTTCTGCTCACGTTCATTAAGCTCAAACTTAGCACGCCGTTCATACATAGCCACTTGTTCTTTATAAATGTTTAGCCTAGTGATCAAGTTATCATCAGGGACAGGCAAGTTGTACTCATGGCACTCACATGCATTATCTAAGTAGCACGATTTATCTAAGGCACACACATTACTTATAACACAAGCATTATTATTTACAGAAGAATCACCATTTGGTACATCAGGCGAGTTGTTGTGATTCAAATATTGTTCATATGAAATAATATTGCTATTTTCCATGTCAACATTATTTGAATCAGAAACATCTGCCTGTTGTACTTCTTTGGGATTCTTTTGTCCATCAACTATATCATATGTGTCATAAATTTTTAGTACCTCAGATATCACAGATGCATTATAGGAACCAGCTTGTCGAGGTGATGGAGCCAAGGAAGACAAGTTGGCCATGAAGATGGTTTGAGCAGTAGGTTCATCATCTACATCTGAGTCAAATGCATCACAATCATCCGCTTTGAAGATGTTGGGGTCGTTAAGAGCTAGATCCTGAACTGGTTGCTCATCCACATCTTCATCAAACGTATTTCCCCCATCACCAGCCAAGAACAATAACTCTTCCTCATCCAATACAGCTCCATTCTCTTGAGCTTGCATTAACAGCATCTTGTCTTTGAAGTAATATGAGTTCTGAGGACGTTTAGGTTGATTGCAGTTTCTGGCAGTATGTCCTAGCCCCCCACAATTATAACACTTGATCTGTTTCCCTTGCCCCTGATTGGCATTCCCGGCTCTATTCTGCACATAACCTCGACCCACGTTTCGTCCAGCTCTCCCTTGCACATTCTGAACCACAATTTTCCCATCCTCCACCATTGCTAGATTGCGTGGGTTGGATGAATTCCTTAACTGATTGTTGGTCTGAGGGAGTGATGTTTTAAACTGTTGAACCAGTAGTGATACTTGATTGGTGAGGTTGTCAATCATTTTGTCGGTCTGAGAGTAGCCTGAGTCAAGTTGAGAACTCATAGCAAGTACTGGTGAGTGAAGTTGATGATAGCTTGGGTTGGATGATGATTGGGTTGTTGGTAGAACATTTGTCATAAAAGCCAGTGGATCATTTGGAGTTGAAGGATTTAACTTTTCTCTCAGCACCCGATCGTAGGCAGCATGCTTCTCATGTTGTTACAGGTAGGCATATAGCTGTTCATAGTTGGTATCCCTTAAACCTTTGTTGAGTTTGACAGCAGTAACAAATCTGACCCATTCAGGAGTCATGTTGTTCACAAACTTTGAGTTTAGCTGGATGTTGGGCATAGTCATTCTGATCATCCTCATATCATTCACCAACTTATGAAATCTCACATAGTAGTCTGTGATATTCTCTCCTGGGTTCATATTGAAATGCTCGAACTCATCATACAGCTGTGACTCACGGTCTTCCTTTGTGAGTTCTGACCCTGCCAACAACATTTTAACATTGTCCCACACAGCTTTAGCTTCAGTGTTGAAATTGATGAGCTTGTATACATCCTTTGGCAGACCTTGAATGACAATGTTTGAAGCTCTAATGTCAGCATCATACCTCTTCTTTTCTTCTTCATTAAGATCATTGTAGTTTCTAGGTCTGTCGATTCCCAAAGTTACAGTCCCATCTTCACCAGTTGTAACAACATCTCTGGTGGTACCCATCTGATATGGTCCTTTGTCAATTGACTTGAGAATGTTAACTCCATTTTCTTTTCCCAAGCAGTAAAGTCTTATCCGTTGTGCCCAAGACTCATAATCCATCCTATCTAGCATAGGTGGACGAGTGTCAGATCCTGCAGCTTGAATATCATCTGATGAGGTGCTTGATATGGTAGCCATAGTAAATACGGGATTTTACAGATCTTGTGATTTAACCGAGAAATCGAATCTTTCGCTGGAATTTCTAAAATCACCAAGACACAAACCGCAACGGGAAAATAGCAACCTTGAGTATACAAACCGCAAGATACAAGCCGCAACCCTAAGGACACAAACCGCAACGACAAACCGCACACCACAAACCGCACAGACAAACCGCACAGATAAACCGCACAACACAAGCCGCACAGAAAAGCCGCACAACACAACCGGCACAGACAAACCGCACACACAAGCCGCACAGACAAACCGCACAACACAAGCCGCACAGACAAACCGCACAGACAAACCGTACAACACAAGCCGCACAGACAAACCGCACAGACAAACCGCACAACACAAACCGCACAGACAAACCGCACAGACAACACAATCCGCCAAACACGTCGCTTTCTAAGCGTTTTGTCGTTATTTGCCAAAACCGGTAATAAGACAAACCGCTCCTTCAAGGTAACACAAACCGCACCTTTGAACTTGTCTCCGAGAGACAAACAGCAACGAAGAACACCTTAACAAAAACACACGATGCAGCCAAAAATCACCACACGAAGTTTGAAACAACGATTCCAAACACCAAACACTACTTCTATGCAATCCCTAAGCTAGAAAGTACAAGATTTAACAACTTCTAACTACTAAACAAAGCACAAAATAGAATATTTGTCACTTATCTATTCGAACCAAAAACACCCAAAACCTAATCAAATCCGTGAATCCTAACACACATGGACCTAACCATGGCTCTTGATACCAATTGTAGGATATTCACTAACAAGTAACACACGTTTGGGATTAGATCTATGGATCGAATAGCAACAGATTTAGAGAGCGAAAGAGGTTGGGAACCTTAGAGAGAGAAAGTTATGAGTATTAGATTAAAATGAGAATGAGGTCCAACCCTTCCCAAGAGTGGGAAGGGGTATTTATACTTCTAACATATTGTGCCCCTAGCGAGCTGTGGAGCGAGCTGACAGTGGGTAAGGACCCGACCCACTCCACAATACTAATAATATCTAATCTACTAATAATATTACTGATAATCCTACGAGCTATGATGTGCTAATAAGTACTCGGGGTGACCGAGTCTTCAGCTGAATATTCATATTCCTAACAATACTTCTGCCAGTCAAGGCCAACACAACTTAGGAACTTTGTATTAACTGCAATCCTGGGTAGAATGATGTTGTGCCTGTCCAAGTCGTTTATAATATTGGTGAACCTATGGTAATAAGACTCTAAGGATTCTCTAGCTTCAATCATAAACATGGTGTATTCTAGATAAAGTTTTGATTCCATATCTTCTTGGTTTAACTCAGTTCCTTCCATGAGAAGATGAACATGTTCCCACATATCCTTAGCAGTCTTTTGTGCATCAATACTTCTAAAGATAGGATTAGGAATTCCTTGAAGGATGTAAGACATTGCTAGTTAATTGGCTTCTTTCTGAAGTACTTGTTCTGCTGTAAGCTGAGCATCAGGAACAGGAGTCACAGTTGCTTCTCTTGGAGGAATGGCTCTTGGAATGGCTCTTGGATCGCCAGGAACCGTTGTTGTAGGCATTGGAAATGGAACTTCAATAATTACCTTTTTCAAGTATTTTCCATGCAGTTTCTTGAGTTTAATCAACCGTAAGAATCAACTTGCCCATTGCACGTAGTTACCCGGAGTGAGCATAGGAGGTGTATCTAAGGATCCAGCCTCGTGTCTTGATTGTTGACTACTAATTGTTTCACACATCTGATCAAACTAGTAAGGTTGTTTAGGTGAAAGTGGGTAGGACTGCATCGGTTGTTGTGGATATTGTTGTTGTTGAGGGAATTGTTGTTGTGGGAGAAATTGATGTTGCTGCATGACGATTTGTTGTTGCGGATACTGTGGTTGTTGAGGATACGGTTGTTGCTGACGATACTGCTGCTGTTGATTATAGAAGTAATTGTAGTTCGGTGGTTGAGACATCTTGAAGAAGTAACTTGTGTGTTAATACAAATATCGTCTCAAAAACGTTATTTATATTCTTCGATCTTTTCTTGGTTTTGTTAATGACAAATAAAAGGAATATCTTTTAGCAAATAATAAATACTAGCTTAAGTCTCTTAAGTACACATTTTACACTTCACATAATAACCAAGAATTACAAGTTTGCTTATATAGTAACTTGTTTCCTTAAAAGGAAACTTTAATTCTAAAATCATTCCATGACATCATTGCATACATCACATATAATATCTTTGTTAGATCTTGATATATCTTGTTTAGATTTACAAGTTACATAGTTGACATTTGAGGATCTTGGATGATTTGGTAAGATATGGAAGATTTGGAAAGATACACCAAATCCCTTAGCTGTCATCTCCCACGGATCCAAGTCCAATGAAGGACGGATCCCTATTGTGGGATCCGTGGGATCCGTGAGCTGGATATCAGCTTGCCTATAAATAGCAAGCTGATCATTTGGCTTTCTCATCACTCATATAGCTAAAACACATATATTCATTCAGTACATATCTTACTAACATCATTCATAGTTGCATTTCATTTTGATCTTTCATTTTGTAGAAGAGAGATCAAGCTTTCAAGGATCTACAGAACCATAATCCTTAAGTTGCATTACTGTGTGATATTGTAGTTTGTTTCACACATCATATCTATCATTTGTAATCAGTAAGTGTGGTTAGTGCTTTAGTCCTCAAAGCACAAAGAGTGTAGGGAGTGGTTGTACCCTTGTAAAGAACTCGACATCTAGCTTAGTGTCGGTAAAGTAAATAGGCGACGTCAGGTTGGTTCTACCTTGTGAAAGAACCCGGTGTTTAGCTTAGTACCGGAAAAGGAAGTAAGCGACGTGTAAAGGTTTTCTCCGCCTAGAAAAGGAGTTTGTTTCTTAGTGAAAGATAAACTCTCGTGTTGGAAGCTCGGGGAGTGGAGTAGGGCAAGGAAGAGAGTCCTTGTAGCCGAACCACTATAAACAACAGTGTTGTGTGGTTTGATCTTTCCTCTCTTTATCTTTTGTTTACATTGTGTGATTATTTATTTGTGATTGTTTCCTTTGAATTAACATATAGTAACAAAGCAAATAAAACTTGAAAAACGGTAAAAACTATTCAACCCCCCTTCTAGTTTTCCACAATTGGTATCAGGAGCTACGTTACTTAAGATTTTTAAAATATATTGTATTTTAAAACTTAAAATGATCCATGGATTTTGAAAACTTTAAAGAAGGGCAATCTATGCAGAGACCACCCCTATTTGAACCAAATTGTTTTATTTATTGGAAAAATCGCTTTGAGACTTATGTAAAGTCAAAGGATATAGATCTATGGTATATAATAGTTGATGGTGATTACAAACCTATTAGTAATAATATTTCGGGTGGTCGGGATGAAGGAGCTTCTCTTACTCGTCACAGTGATGAGCAAAAGAAACTAATTGCCAAAAATAATGAAGCCAAAATGATGCTTTATAATGCCTTACCTAAGAAAGAATATGAAAGAGTTTTTATGTGTAAAACGGCTAAGGATATTTGGCAATCTCTTATTATCACACATCAAGGGAACTCACAAGTAAAAGATAACAAAATTGATCTTCTTGTCCAACAATACGAACAATTTGTTATCTCTGAAGATGAGACCATTGATAGTGCGTTTGCTAAGTTCAATACTATTATTACATCACTTAAAGCACTTGACGAATCTTTTTCTAGTAAGAATTTTGTCAGGAAATTTCTAAGAGCACTCCATCCGAAATGGAGAGCAAAGGTGACAGTTATTGAAGAACCTAAGGATCTCTCAAGCATGACACTGGATGAGCTCATAGGAAACCTAAAAGTTCACGAAATGATTATGGAAAAAGACTCGGAAATTGTCAAAGGCAAAAAGGAGAAGATTAAGTCTATTGCCTTGAAAGCCAAAGCCGAGTCAAGTGACGATGATGAATCTTGTTCAAACAGTGATGATGAAGAGTATGCAATGGCCGTGAGGGATTTCAAGAAATTCTTCAGGAGACGAGGAAAGTTTGTAAAACCACCTCGTGATGAAAAGAAATTCTCTCGAAAAGATCGTGACGATAAGAAAGGTAAGATTGATAGGAAATGCTATAGGTGTGGTGACTCCAGTCACTTAATAGGAGAATGTCCAAAGCCTCCTAAGACCAAGTCTCAAAGAGCCTTCGTTAGTGGAGCTTGGAGCGATAGTGAAGGAGATGATGATGATGAGCCTAAGAACAACGAAATTGCCCTTATGGCTAATGACACAGAAGAGGTACATTCTGATTCATACTCCTCTATAGATGACGAAACTTTAGAAGTAGAATATAACAAACTGTGTGACGTCACTTTAAAAATCGTAAACAAAAACAAAATTTTGAAAACAAAGACAACACTTTTAGAAAATGAAGTATTTTGGCTTAAAGAAAAAGCAATACGAATTGAAAAAGGTAAAGATAGTAAAGAAACGTGTGTGTCTTGTCAAGAACTAAAACTTGAACTAGAAACCTTAAAAACCACACAGGAAGAATTAATCAAACAAAATTCAATGTTTAAAAAGTTTGATAAAAACATAAGTTGTGCAGATGAAATAATGAAAATGAAAAAACTACCTCATGATAAAACAGGACTAGGCTTTATGAAACTAGGAACCTTAAGTGACCATAAGGAACAGACTGTGAATAAAACTGTTTCAACCAAGTTAGACAGTCACGGATCCGACGGATCCAATAATTTGGATCCGCCAGTTGTACCCAAGGGATCCGCGGGTACTGAGGCTGAACAGAAGGTTCACAAAGTCGACCGTTCCGAGTTTGTTAAAGTTACTAAGAAACCTAACAGTAATGTAACCAATAATAAACACAAACCAGCAGTATCTTTAGGAAGAGGTCAAGCTAGAAATGAATATAGAGTTAAAACGGATCAACAGAGACCTCAAATGAGTTTTCCCAAACACCCCTTTCCAAAGAGTATAGTTAATCCACAACACACTTATCAAAATAATTGGAACCAAAACATGCCTAGAAACTTTCATAGTCTTAATTATATGCCGTGGAACAATTGTCCACCATTTCAGTACATAAACCATGATAATGTCATGTTTAACCCAAACGGACCCATGAGATATTGGGGACCAAATGCTTGAGTCTTTTATGAACTTAGGTATGCTTGAAAGTTGATCTTGAACCTGATGAGTGGATCAAAGATAGTGGGTGCTCAAGACACATGATGGGAAACAAAAATCTTTTCTCAACCTACCAAGTGTATGACGGAGGTAATGTCACATTCGGTAGCAAGCTTAAAAGTAAAATCATCGGAAAAGGTACAATCTCTCATGACTCTCTATCTATTGATGATGTTGCTCATGTAGATAATTTAGGATTTAATTTACTTAGTATAAGTCAATTATGCCGCAAAAAGTATAACGTCCTTTTCAGTGAAAATGGAAGTAAAATACTTAAAGATGGCATAACCGTAGGAAAAGGTGTTTTAAAGAATAATGTCTATGTTATGAAATTAGATAAAACACCTAAAGAAAAGTTATGTCTTACCTCCTTGGACGAAAACTCAACTCTATGGCATCGACGCTTAGGTTATGCTAATATGAGGCTTATTCAATCTTTGTCATCCAAAGAACTCGTTAGGAACCTACCCAAGTTGAAATATGACCAACACTTTTGTGATGCTTGCAAAATTGGGAAACAAGTACATAATAGCCATAAGGCTAAAAACATGGTATCTACATCTAGATGCCTAGAATTATTACATATGGATTTGTTTGGCCCGTCGGCTATACAAAGTTATGGAGGAAATTTTTACACTTTAGTCATAGTAGATGATTACTCTAGATATACATGGACAAAATTTTTGAAAACTAAAAATGAGGCATTCGATAAATTTGAAATTCTAAGTAAGAAAATTCAAAATCAAATAGGAAGTAACATAGTATCTATTAGAACTGACCATGGTCGAGAATTTGACAATGAAATCCAATTTGGAAATTTTTGTGATAATAATGGAATAACTCATAATTTATCGGCTCCTCGTACACCTCAATCTAATGGTGTAGTAGAACGTAAAAATAGAACAATTCAAGAAATGAGTAGAACTATGTTAAATGAACAAAACATACCTCAAAAGTTTTGGTGTCACGCTGTAGATACTTCCACATATATCCTAAATAGAGTTTTAATTAGACAATTTTTAAATAAAACTCCCTATGAAATTTATCGAGGCAAAAAGCCTACATTAGGATATTTTAGAGTTTTTGGAAGCAAGTGCTTCATTTTGAACACAAAGGATTATCTCACCAAGTTCGACCCAAAGTCGTATGAAGGTGTATTTCTTGGGTACTCACAAAACAGTAAAGCATACATAGTATTAAATAAGGAAACATCAAGAGTCGAGGAATCGTTGAACATAACATTCAACGAAAGTCCACCTCCCTCTAAGACATCACCTTTGGTAGATGATGACTTAGTTGAAAGTCAAATGGCTAATGATATAGAAAACATTGAAAATGACAATGAACCCGTAAAAGGAGAAATAGTCAATATTAAAGAAACTAAAAGTCATCCATTAGAAAACGTCATAGGAAAACTTAATGAAAGAACATTAAGATCCAAAGCTCAAAATGAAAGCAATTATTTTTGTTTTATTTCAACGGTTGAGCTTAAAAATATAAACGAGGCAATAAAAGATGAATCTTGGGTAATTGCTATGCAAGAAGAACTAAATCAATTTATTAGAAATGATGTTTGGACATTGGTCCCTCCACCTAAAAACCAAACCATAATCGGCACCAAATGGGTCTTTAGAAATAAAATGGATGAAAATGGTATTGTATCTAGAAATAAAGCTAGGCTAGTAGCTCAAGGCTACAATCAACAAGAAGGTATAGATTACGATGAAACCTTTGCACCCGTAGCTAGACTTGAGTCTATTAGGATATTACTTGCATATGCATGTGCACATGATTTTAAGTTATTTCAAATGGATGTCAAAAGTGCTTTCTTAAACGGTTTTATAAATGAAGAAGTATATGTTGCCCAACCTCCCGGCTTTGCCGACTTCAAAAAACCAAATTATGTTTTCAAACTTAAGAAAGCTTTATACGGACTTAAGCAAGCACCAAAGGCTTGGTATGATCGACTTAAGACCTTCCTAGTTGACCATAAGTATACCATGGGCCTAGTAGACAATACTCTCTTCACCAAGAAAAAGGGATCACATATTATCATAGTCCAGATATATGTGGATGACATTATATTCGGTTCAACTTGTCAAGAGTTATGCGACGATTTCTCAAAAATCATGCATGACGAGTTTGAAATGAGTATGATGGGGGAATTAAACTTTTTCTTAGGTCTCCAAATAAAACAATTAGAAGATGGGATATTCTTCAACCAATTAAAGTATATCAAAGATATGCTTAAGAAGTTTGGTCTTGAAGACTCAAAACGCATGAGAACACCCATGTCCTCCGAAACCAAACTCACAAAGGATGAAGAAAATGAATCCGTAGATTGCACTAAATATAGAGGAATGATTGGTAGTTTACTCTATCTTACGGCCAGTAGGCCTGACATTATGTTTTGTGACTGTCTATGTGCACGTTTTCAAGAAGATCCAAAAATGTTCCATCTTGAAGCCGTTAAACGGATATTTAGGTACATCAAAGGTACTACACACTTAGGATTATGGTATCCTAAAGGAACGGGTGTAGAAACCATAGTGTATACCGACTCAGATCATGCCGGTGACTATGTTGATAGGAAAAGTACTAGCGGTATTTGTACTTTTGTAGGATATTGTCTCACATCATGGTTCGCTAAGAAACAAACTGCCCTCGCAATCTCAACAACAGAGGCAGAGTATGTGTCTGCAGGAAAGGCGTGTCAACAAGCACTATGGATGAAACAAGCTCTCGTCGACTATGGAATTGAACTCAACAACATTCCCATTCTTTGCGACAACAAAGGTGCTATCGATCTAAGCAAAAATCCAGTCCAACACGCTAGAACCAAACATATTGAAATACGCCATCACTTCCTTCGCGACAATGTACAGAAGGGAATCATCTCAATTGAGAAAGTTTCCTCAGAGGACAACATTTCTGATATTCTCACAAAACCAATTAAACGAGAACCTTTCAACTATCTTAGACTTGGATTAGGATTAATGGAACCTAGTGATTAGGTAAAACATTAGTGTAAATATTAGTTTAACCACACTCGACACTAAACCAAAAATTGCGTTCTGTTTCGCGGATCCAATCGATAACAAGGACGGATCCTTTGTTTTGGATCCGCCGGATCCGTCGCATGCACAGTCAAGTTTATTATTAAATAAACAAAAACAAGTACTATTCATTCCTCACTCCAAAACATATCACCCTACTGTATTCGACACACACTCAATCTCCATCACAATTTAGACCATTTTCTTCCACAAATTTGTGCATCTAACACCACTGTAAGTATTCTTATCATATTTATACTCCTGATCTGCGTCTAGGATTTCTATTTCATGCACAAAACCAAAACTTGGGGTATATGCATAATTTTTGAAAAATCATGAAGCATATTTACTGCATTACACTTAAAAACATGTTTTTCTTAGTTAGGAATTACATCTCATAGCACATTGTCTTAATTTAACAAAAACCCCTTGAAAATTTTCTTACTAAAACCTTCTAACGACTAGGTAAAATGATCTTTTTGAACATTGTTCATACAAATGCAAAAACGTTATCTTTTAGACATCACTTGCATAATGTCTCTTGAATGCTAAAGGGAATACATAATTAATATGTATTTTCGGGTACATTCAACCGTAGCTACATTGAAATAGGAGCGTTTGGGTTATCTCTTGTTTTTTACACAAAACTTGCATAAACTAAATTTTCATGCATCAAAAAGGGTCGAGATAACCGCACCTCCACATTGTCCCCATGTAGGCACACACTAGGAATTTTATACTTAATTTGATCATTTCAACTAAAACCATGTAACTTTTGTACTTAGGAAAATCATGCCTCCCGCAACCAACTACGATCACAAAAGAACCGTTAACTACTTACCCGATGTCCACAAAACCAAAGGTCTAACCAATGCCCAAATCGAAATTTTCAAAGCTTTAGAGAAAAAGTATGTCCATGAGGGTAGAGTCGTAGATTCCTCGTTCTATGAAGGAACACAACTTAGGGAACAATTAGCCGCAATATGATTTGATACTCTTTTGGATATAGATGAACCAATCGTCCCTAGGTTCATTCTTGAGTTCTATGCTAGTATAGGTCTTAGTTCATGTGACCAAGGTTTCTTAAGTCTTCAGTTTACTTTAAATGGAAATTTTGTCAACATCCCTCTTGATCAATTTGGTGAGGTCTTGGGCATTCCAAGTCAAGGGACATGTATTTACTCGGACAAATGGTCCTTAACAATCTTAGAATCCAATCTCGATAGGACGGCACCATATGTCACTCCTCTCGCATCAAAAGAAGTGATTAGGGAACATCTCTTCATTCCTAAGAATAACCCCACAAGGATGTATCGTGGCCGCGAAGTTGCTAGAGATCCATTTGCAATGGAGCTAAATGAACTCAAACCCGAATTCAAGAAAATGGAAGAGGTCTTAAGGGCTAATGTGATGTGCACCATAGGAAACCGTGATCACATCAATGCTTGTTTGTGTCATATGATGTACAACATCTCTACTCGTCAACCCTTCAATCTTGCTTACTATGTTGCCAAAAGAATGTGTGACATTCCGGTTCAAGGCAAGATTGCAATGCCTTATGGAATGCTCTTAACCCGACTCTATAGAGCCTTTGCACCCGCCCGTCCAAACCCATTAGGTTTTGTTCAGGAATACAATGAAATTGAACATACCTTCGTTCCTTTGAGTGACTTTAGGGTTAGTGTTGATAAAGGTAAACGTCCTCGTGTACCAACATCATCCTCATCATCTTCAATGAGTGAAGATGATGGTTTGCCAAATTCTAGAATTCCTCCACCCGAATACTTGAGCCATCTTCCTCCAATTCAAAATGAATCCGCTGAGTATCGAAACATTAAAGGAATGGTGAAGAATCTTGGTCGTTGGATGATGAAATTGCACAAAGGTATGAAGAAGTTGAAGAAGAAGCTTAGTTGAAGGAGTGTTTGGATTTGAAAAATGTTAGACTATGTGATGTTAAACTTCTATGTGTCTCGACTTTATCTGATAATACTTGTTATGTATGTGTAATAACTAACATTTGCAGGTAGATAACCCTCATGGTTATCAATTTTCCGGGTTATAGCCTCTGTTTGGCATAACACCTAAAAAGGTAAGTTTCTAAGAACGGATTAAACTATGTTCATTCATGTGTTAATATTATCATATTTAGTTGTTTTGCTATACATATTAGGTGTTAAGTAAGGTCTAGGTGAATTTTCGGGTTTTCGTCGAAAAACGCGAAATATGACAAGTCTTCTGTTTAGTTTTAGCAATTAGGACACGGATCCGGCGGATCCCAAATTTTGGCTCCGCCAAGGCTTATCGTTGGTTCCGCCATCCGCCAACCTGCGGATTCGGCGGATCCCTAACTTTGGTTCCGCATTTGATACAACTTGGATCCGCAGGTTCCCCAGTAAAATTCTAAAACTTTTTCGACTCATCTCGATTCTTAAATCTTAGTGTTTAGTATCATTTAGGATTCATTCACTGATCATAATTCATCTTAGAATCATTTAGGAATTCTTAGAAACTTAGGAACAAAATTTCCCACCAAAATTTAAATTTTTGAATTTTAGGTGTGAGTTACCAAACTGATACAAAGAAGGAACCCTTTTTAGGGATCCGTCAAATCCGTGAAAATATCAAATCATAAGATTTTCCACTATCTCCTTGTATTTACTGCAAATCCACAACACATTACACAACCCAAGCTCATTGGATTGACTTCCTTGATATGACCTGCACAAATTTTTGTTCCAAATCATTAGAAACCTACATTCTCTATTGGATTCACATCAAATCCAAACACACAGACTCACAAACCTTCTGCCTATAAATTAGTACTTTAGGATCTTCAATTCACATCACAACCATTTCTTCTCCTGTACATTTTAGCTATCATACTTCACCAAAAAGTCTCAATGACAAAATCAAACAACTCCTCCACATCTAAGTCACTAAAAAGAACAGCCCGTATTAGTGTGAAACCTTGTTGTTTCATCAACATCCACAATTCATCCTCTGAAGAATCATCACCACTAAACATATCCTCACCCATTGCTAGTGAAAACTTCCTTACTTTATCCACTCCAACTCCCTCACATGTAGTCATAAAAACACCACCTCCTACCATTACTCCTGTAGCAACCACACCACCACCCGCTCCCGCTCCATCACAGTCTGAGAAGTCTGCATCATCACCATCCTCACCAAAACTCCAACCCATGGAACTCTTTAGGACACCACCAACATCTCCACAACCATATCTTGAAGAGTTAGAAGATCTTCCACCTACATCAACCAATCCTCCACCAATAAGTCTTGAAAACTTAGAACCTATGCCATTTCATCCTCTCCATCCGGAGATTCATGATCCTCTATACCGTGAAGCACCACAACCTCATCCCCAAATACCACCACTATCACCAACTTCAACACTCATCGCCATAGATGAGGCGATGTGGAGCAACATTCCTCAAACACAAGAGGAGATAAGTGCGGAGTTAACACAACTCTATACTCTCTCGGGTATGGTTGACCATCGCCTTCATGAAACCATGGACATTCAAAACATCCTTATGAACTCCCTCCAAACACCACAACAACCATCAAACAACAACAACAACCAACCATCATCACCACCACCACCACCACAAAACTTGGAGCCTAGTCTTCCTCCCGGCTTTACAAGTCATGATTGCGCACATTGTGAGAGAACGGCTCACTTGGCCCAAAGGACCAACATCTTGGTCCATGAGCTTCAAAATGAGATGAGGTTCATCTTGAACCATGTTCTTGAATGTTTAAACGCCATCTCTCATCCTCCTCAATAGGAGCTTTCTAGACTAGTTGTTAGAACCTTTTGGATTGTTGCTTTAGGACTTTTTATTTCTTTCTAGGATGTCCTTTTATTGTACTTGTAACATCATTTCATCATTGTGACTTTTGTCACAAAATTTTCAATATCTATGAATGTGATGTTTTATGCTTATGAGTGATCAACATATTGCATATTATCATTATCATTTTGAACTAACATCCTTATATAGCCTATATTATACCTTGATTATGATTGCTTTAGGTACAAATAATGATCAGACACTTACTTTGACTTTTTAAATTCAAAACATATTGAAAGGCTTGTTTGGAAGAACACTTCACAAGCAGTATACTTCTTCATTGAAGTCATTCATTACTAACACTTCATTTGCAGCATATCATACCATTCAAAGTATACGTTGGTACTCGAGAAGTGAGGAGTATACATCGAGGGGGAGCATTTCATAAGCATTTCATATACTAACCGTTTGTTTTGTAGATTCATGCATCATTTCCTTGATTACTCCATATAGGGGGAGTATAAAACAAGGGGGAGCTTTAAAGTTCTCAAAATCGCATTCCACTACGCTACTCTTTTTGTTTCGACAAAAAGGGGGAGAAAGGACTAAGTTTGCATTAACTGTGATTCATCACAGTACATACATTTTTACAAAACTTTTCTTTAATAAACAAACTTAATATATATTTTTAAGAACTCATACTATATTTATTTTCTTGCTCAAAAATATACCTTATGTTTTGTCATCAACAAAAAGGGGGAGATTGTTAATACAAATATCGTCTCAAAAACGTTATTTATATTCTTCGATCTTTTCTTGGTTTTGTTAATGACAAATACAAGGAATATCTTTTAGCAAATAATAAATACTAGCTTAAGTCTCTTAAGTACACATTTTACACTTCACATAATAACCAAGAATTACAAGTTTGCTTATTTAGTAACTTGTTTCCTTAAAAGGAAACTTTAATTCTAAAATCATTCCATGACATCATTGCATACATCACATATAATATCTTTGTTAGATCTTGATATATCTTGTTTAGATTTACAAGTTACATAGTTGACATTTGAGGATCTTGGATGATTTGGTAAGATATGGAAGATTTGGAAAGATACACCAAATCCCTTAGCTATCATCTCCCACGGATCCAAGTCCAATGAAGGACGGATCCCTATTGTGGGATCCGTGGGATCCGTGAGCTGGATATTAGCTTGCCTATAAATAGCAAGCTGATCATTTGGCTTTCTCATCACTCATATAGCTAAAACACATATATTCATCCAATACATATCTTACTAACATCATTCATAGTTGCATTTCATTTTGATCTTTCATTTTGTAGAAGAGAGATCAAGCTTTCAAGGATCTACAGAACCGTATTCCTTTAGTTGCATTACTGTGTAATATTGTAATTTGTTTCACAAATCATATCTATCATTTGTAATAAGTAAGTGTGGTTAGTGCTTTAGTCCTCAAAGCACAAAGAGTGTAGGGAGTGGTTGTACCTTTGTAAAGAACTCGACATCTAGCTTAGTATCGGTAAAGTAAATAGGCGACGTCAGGTTGGTTCTACCTTGTGAAAGAACCCGGTGTTTAGCTTAGTACCGGAAAAGGAAGTAAGCGACGTGTAAAGGTTTTCTCCGCCTAGAAAAGGAGTTTGTTTCTTAGTGAAAGATAAACTCTCGAGTTGGAAGGTCGGGGAGTGGAGTAGGGCAAGGAAGAGAGTCCTTGTAGCCGAACCACTATAAACAACAGTGTTGTGTGGTTTGATCTTTCCTCTCTTTATCTTTTGTTTACATTGTGTGATTATTTATTTGTGATTGTTTCCTTTGAATTAACATATAGTAACAAAGCAAATAAAACTTGAAAAACGGTAAAAACTATTCAACCCCCTTCTTGTTTTCCACATTGTGGATGTTGGATCTTTTAGGATAACGAAGGTTGTTGTAGTTTAGATCTTGAAGTAGAAGATTTGAAGAATATAGTCCTTACTCGAAAGATTTAATCTTACTCGGAGAAAATTTCCCTTTCTCGAAAAATTAGTCCTTACTCGAAGAATGAAGTATGAAGAAGTATATGTTTCCTTACTTGAAGAAGTTAAATCCTTATAAGTTCTGATTTCCTAACTGGGAAAATATAACCAAAAACTCTGTTACTCGAAGAAAGCTCTTGCTCGAAGAATGTGGCTTGCTCGAAGACACCTTACTCGAAGGATGCTAGCTCAAAGGATGAGATTTCAACAAGTATATAATCCCTTAATAGAAGGATTATAAATGAAGAAGTTCTGATTTCCTATCTCGGAAAGTATACACAGAACTTAGGAATAATCTTCTTACTCGAAGGATACTTCTTACTCGAAGTGTATGGCTCAAAGAGTTCTTCTTACTTGAAGACTAATTCTAATAAGTCTTCTAACTCAAAGACTAACTAGAAGGAATAAGGCTTACTAGAAGAACTAAATCCTAACTCGGAGATCTTCAACTCCTAACTCGGAGTATTAAGCTAACTCGAAGAACTAACTCGAACAATATCTTCTAACTCGAAGATCTTCAAGTCCTAACTCGAAGAAAACGCTCCTAACTTGGAGAACAGTAGCCAAAATTCTTCAAATTTCTACCAAATCTAATCTAAAACAACCTAATCTATCCCTTGGCGATTGATACCACTTGTTAGGTCACAAGTTTATCACACAAGATTACTAGATCTTGAGAGAGAAAGTTAGAGAGAGAGAGAAAGGAAGGTTATGCTTAAGAATAATGACAAATGAGATTAACATTAACCAACACCCTCTCCCTTCAAGGGAGGGGGTATTTATAGTGATCTTACAAATGATGGGCGTTGCCCTAATAAAAAAATAAATAAAAGGCCACGGCCTATGGGCCTTCTACACAGGCCGAACTTTAATAACTAACATAAATGCATAAGCAACCTATTACAAAATATGACCAATACTTGATAATCTATAATGTGTTCCCAACACAGAGGTCATGTAGTAAACGTTCGAGGAGCTAGGACACTTTAACTCGTCAATCCAGAAACTCGTCGATCCGTTTACACAAATGAAGCCCCTCACATGAAGCTCCCTGTTTCGTAGTACTTGATATGGAAAGTATATGGATTGCTTGTTTGATTTCGGGATATATATAAGTTTCAAAATGATCATATGCTTTGCAAACATAAGTTATAATGTTGTTTGGTTATGATTAGGAAATCATAATGGTTATTACAAGTTATGAGTATGGTTTCATATGTGAAAACTTATAAGTTAGGATTTGTACATCATATGATCAACATAACTAGACATATATAGCATATAATGAGTATGAAAACATAGAAATGAATATGAATAAGAGCTCTCTTACAAGGATTGGTGTTTGAAATGGAATACAAGAATAAGGACACTATAAACCTAAAGCTTTACAAACAATTCTAGCTTTCCAATATTTCAACCCAAGACTTGCAAAACTCTTGCTATCACTTAAGATCACTTGAAATATTTCTTGAAAACTTCTCTTAGAATCTCCCTTGTGTAGCTTGCAAATGAACCATTGAATGATGAATTTGGCTCTTGATTCATATAGAGATTAACAAGATCTTCAATGGTGATGTGATACTTGTTAATTGAAAATCAAGGATGATGAGCCAGGGATTTATTGATGGATCGGTTTTTGGGAGAAAAACAAAGAGATGAAATTGTTTTTCTTAGTTAAAATGAAGATATATGTATTATATAGATGTTTAGATAACTTAGCTTGGTAAGACTTAGGTATTAAGTAATAACAAGTGTGATCATCTTATGAGTCTTGATATTACAACCGAACACCTCACCTTACGAGGTGTTTTGTGATATTTTTCTTAGCTTATAGATTAAGATTTGATATATAGTGATATAATTTGATCCCGGTAATTACTAACGGTAAGTATTTAAATCATGAAACGTAAAACCGAGTATCATAAAAATATGAAACTTGTAGAAATGTTAAAACTTATCAATATACTCTATATTAATATATAAAATGAATGATAAGTTTCATCGGGTTGCTTAAATGTCGTAAAAACCTAAAACTGTAGGCTTAAAACGCGTAAAATGCGTAAAACGCAAAATCAGAAAAATGTAAAATTCCAAAATTCTTGAAAATGTCGTAAGATGTGTAAAACATATATTTCTCTTGTTTGTAATGTTGTATGGACATATCAGGATGTTTGAATGACATTTAAACCTAAACGTAATTCTCAGACACGGTTTTGCGAAACCGGTTCAGGATAGATTCAACGTACGTCGTTAGGACGACCCGTCGAGTATCAACTATCTTGTCATGATAAATGAAAAAAAATTACAGGATGAATAGTAAAAATACGAGAATGAATAATAACCTGATAATACGAAATGTTACAGTCTTACCACCTTAACGAGAATTTCGTCTCGGAATTCAGTGTGTGTTATCTGGTGGTGAGGAGTCTAGGAAAAGTTTTGGGTAGTTTCGGGACAAAGGATGTATCGTACAATATCTAAGTCAACTAAAGTTTGAAAGAAACGTGATACTGTGAAATTTTACATACTAACTTATCTTGTTCTGGTATTTCTCTATCATCCATGAAATCTTATAATGGGTTCAGATAATGATGTGGTATGTTGATGATTAGAAGCGTGTAGTGTACTCTTACCATTATTCTTAGGTAGAGATGTCAAGTTTGCAAGGGTTATGGCGGAATAATATTCTTAGAATCTTAACAGACTAGTACTTCTAAGGAGTAAAGAGAAGAATTGATAGTAGTTCAGATTATCTCATAAATGAAAACTTCAAGAATGAAATTAGGTAGTATAAATAAGATCTTAAGATCTCGCTGAGTGGTAAGATACTATCGTCTCTCTAGATCTTTTGAGTGAATTCTGGTGATTATCGGGTTCAAGTTCATACTCATGTCATTTCGGATATAAATAAGCCCACTTATTTATAATTCTTTATTTACATAGAGAGGCGTCCCAAACAATGTAAATAAAGGAATATAAACTTATGGTTCGGTGATTTACAATTTCTTTATTTAAATGAAAAGGCGTCCCAATCCATTCAAATAAGGATATTATAAATCATTCTACTTAAGAATTCCCGACACAACATTCATACTTAGCCGGTGAGTTACAAGGCAGTGTATTACGAGATGATACTGGTGTTCCAAGAGTACGGAATGAATATTCACACTCATCTTCGGAGATGGAGAGTAAGATAATCGGAGGAAATCGACATAGTGTTCAAAATAGTTGGTGAGTACACGGTTAAATGTAACTAAGATGAAAATTTTTATAAGCGAGTTAACATAGCAATCATCATATCAATCCTCCTATTACAATTCCTGCCCATACAGGACTTGTAATACTTAGATTCATATATAATTCCATATAACAAAACTGTGACAGGTTTCGATATCATATGAAATGATATTGTATAATGTGATTAAATAGATTTAGAGACCGTTGTATAACTTACAATGTCTGAGAAATGAAAGAGACCATTGTGCAACTCACAACGTCTGGGAAGTAAATTAGACCATTGTGTAACTCACAATGTCTAAGAAATGATTAGGACCATTGTATCACACAATGTCTGAGAAGTAGTCGAGACCATTGTAATCAATTACAATTTCTTGAGAAAGTTTCGTAATCCTAAAATGCACGAGTAGATACATGATCGGGAAAACATGGTTGTGCCGTAATGCCTTGGAATAGGCATACGCAGATATGTTTAGTACATCGTTTATATAAAATGATCGAAAGTATATCGAGTGTGTATATATCAATATACGAGTATGTTTATGTAGCATAAAATGTCTAAAATTCACATAATCGTCTGGAGGATTGAAGGCAACGAGAGCGAAAGGCTATAAAACATTTTTGCGTAAAAGAGGTTATAGTTTAGGTCTCACTTAGACTCGTTTCTCTATAACTATAGCTCTGATACCAATAGGTAACACCCCTAATTTCGTGAACGCAACGAAATTTAAACTGGGTGTTACTCGATGACAAAACAGTTATAACAATAGAAAACGAATTCTAATGGAGTCGTTTTAAAAATAGTTATCATTCGATTTATATAGATATCAGAGTTTACAAAAATGAGGTCCTAGTAGTTTCAAGGTTTACAAATTACTTTAAATGAGTTTTCGAATGATAATGAAATTTATAGCCCTCTTGAGTATCCATGCTCCTCCGTACCAGTCTCGTTCATTATGGACCTGAGATACATGCTTAAAACAGTCAACACAAAGGTTGGTGAATTCATAGAGTTTATAGTAAAGTAGTTGAACACAATTATTCGTAGTGTGAGCTATAGACTCATACTTATAGTTGAAAACAAAACAGTTATTATTGCACTAAGCTCATGACACCGAAAACGTTAACATCTGATGCGCGTGTATGTCGTTGCGGTTTAGCAGTATTAATGCCTACTCAATTTTTAAATTTATGTTTAGCCGACTTATCAATAACACACATACTTAACGAGCAGTGTACCCGGTCAGTATGAATATAATGGTAAGTAGAGTGTCGATCACTAAGAGTGGAACGTATTATCTAGTTATTCTAATCAGTATTTTAATATATTAAGTTAGCTATACAACCTATTTTAATATAACGTACACAGATAAATACTCGAGACAATAAGAAGGCTGTCCTAATAGATAAGTAGTTTGTCACTTGTTTTATTGCTAGTTTTATATGAAGTGTATAGTTCGATGCAACGCACCGAGATTAAGTCCTTTCTCGTTGGTTCTAATCTTATCGGCGAGTAAACCCTTAATGATTACTTATGACTATCCTATTTATCTTTCTTCCTACTTTTCTACAGACGATAGAATGCATAGGCGATCTAATAAATAGGCGAGGGCAGAGGCATGGCGACCCGATCAACGCTCAGCTAGACACAGAGGTTATCAATGCACTAATAAAAGTCACCAAAGACATCAACATATAAACTTTAATTAATGAGAAAGCAGTTTTAAGGGAGTGCAATCTTTCCGTTGTCACATTACACAAGCCACCAATCTTGATGAATTAAAGTTTACTAACACAATAAAACAAAACTACTTAATGAATTAAACACATGCAGCACCTTCTTACAGCTCTTGTATCTTCGTTTGGGTGTGTCTTGTGCTGCCTTAATCGACTGAATTCGTCCTAGGTTTCTGTACTTCGGTCTTCGGATATAATATTATGCCTCTCGAATTCGTCTGGTCTTGGGGTATTTATAGTTTCTGTCTGAGGGTAAGATGCGGCGCATCTAGTAAGTAGATGTGGCGCATTGACTTAACTTCGCGTGGGGTCTAAGATTATAATATTTAGGAATATTCGTACACCGCCAGAAGATGCGGCGTAACTCCATAAGTAGATGCGGCGCATGTCCTATTGTATCTTGGATCGTATCTGGTGAAATATTGATAGTGATGCGCCGTATGTAATAAGTGAGATGCGGCGCATCTGGAGCAGAATCATCTTGATCTTGTCCATTTCAGTAGACTCTTAACTTCTTGCATGTTTTGCTCCTTAATTAGTCCAAAATCGCCAAGTTTCACCAAATGCTTGTTTTTACCTGAGAATTACAAAAGTAAACGATTAAGTATCAATCCTCATACATAATATAATAAAACAAGTCAAATTAATTGGATAAATGATGGTAATAAAATGTACTTATTTGAGTTCATCAACATCGTATCAATAGAAATTGATATAATAGTAACAGTGACCCTAATAGGTAATTTTCCATTTATACCTAGAGTTCTTCGAATAGAGTGCGTTTGTTTACCGGACTTGGTCATACAAACGGGATTCGTCAATCCCGATAGATCTATCCACATTATTCGCGTTCACTTCACTCGTGATTAATGGTTCACGATGGTAGGGACTTAAGTTTGGCAATAGTGGTACTTAGTGCAAATAATACATTCAGATATAGCATACAGTTTCAAAGCAATGTGTTCGGTTTAAATAATTAGCACGTATCCCCCCAAGGGTTTGTAAAGCAATTAAGTAATAGAAAGTGGGGTTATGAACTCACCGTGAGTTGGATAATGTTTAGTGCTTAACGGATTTGATGGATAAGCCGGGAAACCTCTAAGTGCAACCTAAAATAGAATGTTGCGGCTTAGGTTTGGAATAAAGTCTAAGAAAACATAAACGAGCCTATATATGTCTTTATATTGATCATGATTTAGTACGTGGTAGGTTGTGTATGTCATCTTATAGAAATGGTTTATGAAACATTTATAGTTTATATACCTCGTACTACCGTTCGGGCCATTATAATTCAGAGGTCATATAGTAAACGTTCGAGGAGCTAGGAAACTTTAATTCGTCAATCCAGCAACTCGTCGATCCATTTACCCAAATGAAGCCCCTCACATGAAGCTCCCTAGTTTTGTAGTACTTTATATGGAAAGTATATGTTTTGCTTGTTTGATTCCGAGATATATATAAGTGTCAAAATGATCATATGGTTTGCAAACATAAGTTATAATGTTGTTTGGTTTTGATTAGGAAATCCTAATGGTTATTACAAGTTATGAGTATGGTTTCATATGTGAAAACTTATAAGTTAGGATTTGTACATGATGAGTGTGTAAATACTCATCATTTTTACCTAATCTGAACTGCCAAATCATCCAAAAACACTCAAAAATGCATCAAAATACTGAAAATATTCCAGGAGTGTGTTTTATAAGTTTCAAATGCAAAATGTTTGAAAACAATTGAAAAACAAACAAAGTTTGCATAATTGGCAGTTTCAGTCCCTCAACTTTCAAAACATGTCAAATCTAGTCCCTGATTATTCAAAACATGTAAAATATCATTAAAGGTCCTTGGGAATTCACAAGTTGTCAAAAGAAATCCTTTAAAGTTAAAAATTGCAAATTGACAACTTTGGTCCCTCAACTTTAGAAAAGTGTCAAAAATGGTCCCTGGGTTATTTAAAATGGAAAATTAATAATTATAACCCTTGTACTATTCATCTATGGCAAATATGGTCCTTGTGTTAACATTGTGATATTTACAGGTTCAGTCCCTCAAAATCCAAAAATTACAAAATAGTCCTTATGCTTATTTCTTAAAAACCAAACCGGATCCCATAAACTAAATAAAACCCAACGTTATCTAATCCTACCCAACCCAACCCTATTAAACTAAACCCAACCCAAAATAAAAACACCCCTAGCCCACTAAAACCATAACCCAGCCCAACACCCTTTTTAAATAAAACTGGGTTTGACCCCAGTCAAACTCCCAAAACCGCCAACACTGTTCACCCTCCACCTCCACCTCTGAAACACCAAAACCAGGGTAGTTTTGCCACCTCTCCACCTCCACCTCATCACCCCAGTCACTAATCTCTCCCCTCCACCTCCACAAACACCCAAAATTCCTTAATTGAAATAACCTGCTCAACCCACTACTATCAATTTTGGCGCCAAAAAGTGAAATCAAGGGCTGAGATCGAATTAAAGTAATCCAAGGGTGCTAAAAGATTCAGAGGATGTCGACATGAAGTACCCAGTTAGTTTTGTATAAATAGAATAGTATTGTAAGCTTTTTAGTTAGTTAGTTTAATTTTAGTTAATCGTTTTTAATTTAAGTACTTCTCTTTGTATTTCCAAGTTATTAAATGATCAATATAAGTTAATTCGAAGTCATTGTTCTTGTTTTATTAGAATCTAACTCAGTTGCATTATCAATTTGAATTTCAAGTCAAAGTGTGATTCGTATAAGCTATAAGCTCTTTTAAGTAACCAACAAAAAGCTCCAAATAACCTTGCATTAAGCTTATAAAAGCTCTATATAGCTTTTAGTAAACTTAATTAGTGGATACTAGTTCTAAATTCAAGATATGAAGACCAGTCAACAAAAGTCAACTCGGATCAAATAAGCTACCATGGAGGTCAACAAGCTAAAAGTCTGGAAGCTTATGGTTTAGTGGTTCTGTGGAGAGCCTATAGGTTGTTTCTGTTCTTGGTTCTTTGGTCCAAAACCTCAGTTAGATTGTAAGCTCTTTCTTAGTTTTAGCTTAATTTTCTATTTCTACTGTTAAGTAGCTTATAGTAGCTTATTCCAATCCTTCATTGCTTATCAGTACTATATAATCATAATTCAATAAATTTCATAAGTTCTAGATAGCTTGTTTTTAGTTTTACTTAAAACTCTAAAAAAGGTCAAAAACAGTCACACTAGCTTAAGCTTATTTAACTGCTTATTGTAGCTTTTAAACCTGCTCAGTATCAATAATATAGGTCATTAGTCAAGTAGAGTTCAAGATTTTAGCTTATATCAAGCAGTCTCAGTTCAAAACTCACAACAGTCAACCCTTAAGGGTTGTTTGGTTCTAGCCTGTCACAAGCTAAATCTCACAGATACTGTAGCTTGACCATTTGGTTACTTTTGCACAAGCTTTTAGAAGTCCTCATAAGCTATTTTTAACCTTTGTTCAGACCTATAGCTAAATCTAGTAGTTTCACATGGTCCTTGTGAAAATCAGTCCACATAGAAGCTCATATAAGCCACATTAAGCCACAGGCTTATTTAGCCTACTAACTTGGCACTTTTGTACTCAACTCAGTCCAATTAGTATACACCATAAAGCCTAGAACCCTTGCATTCACTTCTGTGCACTTCTGCACAAAACAGACCACTCAGCAGACCTGGTTGTTTCTGAGTTGCTAATCTTGCACCAAATTGAACACCAATTAGCATGTTATTGATAGGGCTTTTAGGATTTTTAGACACCCAGTAGTGCTACCTAAGTTTTACCCCCATTAGGTTGTGTTTCTATAGCTTATTGAGTGCTTAATCTAGTCTGCAAATCAGCCACTTTTCTACATTTTCTGTCTTAAATTCCACATCAGCCAAAGTGCTTAATCTGCTAATCCATAGTGCTTATTTGTAGTTTTCAGCTGATTTGTGCTTATTTAAGTTGTTTAAACTTGTTCTGAGCCTTTGATATAGTTTTGAGCTTATTTGCTTATTTTTGGGCTTATTTGTAAACTGCTTATTAGCCCAAAAGTGCTTTTTAGGCTTTAGTAACTTCTGTTTTTATTTTTCCCACCTTTCTAATATTAATTTAGATTTACTCAGTATTTTTCATTATTTTCCTAGGTCATTTAATATTTTTAATCTTTTTTATTAGTTTCTAGTAGTAATTAAATTATAATAAATAGAAAAATAATCAGAAAAATATAATTCCAATTTTCATAATTTTCTTTTGTTATTTTTAATCTAGGAAAAATATAAAAATATTTTTAGGCCTTAAGAAAATCAAAAATAGAAATAAAGTGATAGCTTCTATTTAATAGAATTTATCTTTTTTAAATTTTAATTAAGTAAATTTCATTTTTATAATTTTCTTAGCTTCTATTTACCTTAGAGTATTTATATAAAAATTTTCAGATTTTTCTTTGATCTTTTAGTATTTATTAGAATTTTAATTAGTTTAAATAATTATTAAATAGTTTTTAATTAATAATAATTAATTAATAAGTCAAATAAATAATTTTCTTTTTCCAATAATCTTCTTTTATTATTAGGGTTATAAAAATATAATTTTCATATCCGTAGGCTTTTTATTTCTTAAAACTCACTTTTTATTTCGTACGTTTACGTTTATTTAAATTTAAACGTACGTTTTTAGGTTTTTATGCGTTTCTAGTTAACTTGTTTTTACGTTCTTGTTTATATAGCTTGTTTAAAGCTATTTTCTTATCTTCTTAGTATAATCAAAATCATAATCCTTTTTCTGTTCAATAACACTTGATCACGATCCGTTTTTAAAAGCACAATTTCACATCTCGCTGGGACTTAAACGACCCGGGGATAAAACTATACTCCTTGGATAATTGCATTGTGCTCTTAATTGTTTGACCTTTGTTGACCAACATCCGTGGTCAATATTAGTTGACTGTTTAGCACGTGTCAAATTTTGGCGCCGCTGCCGGAGAGGTGTGCTGCGTTCTACGAATTTGAAGTATCAGTGATTGTTGAATATACACCCATTGTATATTTACCATCTTTGTTCATATTTCCTTATTTTCATATAAAACCAAAATAATCGTGAAGTTAATTCGTTTGACTAAACGGTTACCAAAAACATTTTTATTCAAGTTTTCAACGAACACAAAAAAAAAAAAAAAAAAAAAAAAAAAAAAACCCCAAAAATATTCATCTTTACTCTCTTACTATTTTTTGATTCTTTATTCCTTTACCCTCTATCCGTTTGATTCTAACTTCTTCTATCTCTCTTATGGCATCTCTCGGGGACATATGCTTTTATTGCAAAAGCCCGATGGAGAACAGCTATCGTTGTTTCCGATGCATTTGTGAAAAATGTGGAAATAACTGTAGAAGTGGATATTGTACTGTATGCAACAAATTCATAAATCCAATACAGACATATTCATGTGAATTTTGTGGAGGTCCTCATCAAGGATTTGAGTGTCAAACAGGAAATACGTTTGTCCATGAACAGTTTTCTGGTAACACTCAGGACTTTGGAAATGACCAAATTCCATATTATTCACATAACCAGCCACAACAATCATTTTGTTGTGAGTACTGTGGAGGTCCACATTTCAGCTCTGATTGTCAAATAAGGAATCCATTTCCTTGGAACAATTATGACATTCCAGACCAACCTCCACAGTACCAAATGAATGAGGATGTCTATGAGTGTGTTCCTGATGACAATTCTAACAAAGATATTCATCAAAACATTCTCCTTGGTCTTCTGGATTTAATAAAAAATTTAAAGGAAGATCAACGTACCCAAGAAAATCCTCATGCTGATAATCAATGTCAACCTTTCGGTTTTCACACATCAGCTGAGCTACGAGCAGCTAAAACACGTGCCAATCTTTGCAATGCTGTTCTATTTGATGACGATGATGATGATGATGACAGTGATGATGAAGATACCATTGGTATTCTTCCAAAAGATTCATCGAATTCATCAGTTGAAATCCCTCAGTCTGTTGTTATCACACCCGAGATTCACACTCACTCTCTTATTATGGGGGATGAGCATCTTGACACTGTTCCTGAAAAGGAATCGGACGAATTCATAAAGTCTAGTGTCGAGAACCTTGTCCCAATCCCAAGAGAGTCACAGGGAATTCTTGGTCATATGTGTGATATTCCTTTCCCTCTTGAGTGTTCAAAAGATCATTTTGAGACTTTCTCCGATTCTAACGATGAATATACATCTTATGGAGACATTGAGTATGTTGAGGCATCACTGCCCCATTCTGATGTTGACCCTCTTCTTGAGGAGTTCACTAATGAACTTACTCACATTGATCCACTTCCATTAGGAAGTGACGATGATCTCTTTGATTTCGAATCCAATCTGGAAGAAATCAAAAGTCTCTTATATCATGATCCATCACTCAATTCTTATCCCAACCCCGAGCTTAGTGATTCACATACTGATGAAAATTCTTTATCTTGTGGAGACATCAGTTACGTGGAGGAACTACCTTCTGAGCTCGTCAGTCCAAAAGAGAATATTGATCATCTTGTTCCCGAAATATTCAAAACATCTTTCACCAATCCTCTGTTTGAATTCGAATATGAATTCACGTTAATTTCTGATAATCCACTCTTTGATATTCAGAACGAGGACAGTGATGATTCCATAATAGAACAAGGGTTCACAGATTTACATCACGTGAATGATTCTCTTTTCGAGGAGTTCTCCTGTGAACTCACTCATATCATATCTCCACCGGAGTATGATAATTTCTATTTTGATCTAGACACACCCAGAATATGTCTTGATCAGCCGAGCTTAAATGATGAGATTCATGATCCAGAAATCATGAATTCTCCTTCTGATGATGATGAGTTAGTCATGATTTTTATCATGACTTTCTTTCTTTTCTTCACCTACACGGTGACTTCTCCTGTTCTTCACTCCTTCGGGAATGAAGACACTATCTTTGATCCCGGCATTTTCATTTATCATTTGTGAGCCGGATCTCTGTGTATATCTCATCGGTGTGGAACTTTCAAGAAATTCAATGTTGATCCAAACATCTTGAATGAAAGTCCGATGATGAAGGTTTCTTCCACATGCTTCCCCAAGAACCAATGAATGCGGGGTCGAGTCAAGCTAAGTGACTCGGTTAACAAAAACATTAGCACAACATGGGTTTTCACCCATGTCTCTGACTTCTTTCTCTTTTCTACCACCTAAGTGTGGGGGAGATGCCCCACATGTTGTATATATGCTCATAAAAAAAAAAAAAAAATGGCTATTAGTATTGCCTTTTTACGTTCTAAGTGTTGGTTTAACAACCGGTACTTTGAATATTGAGGGCAATATTCAGTTCTAAGTGTGGGGGGGAATTCTGGCGAATTTTGTCACATGTGTGCCCTAGTACCCCCATTTTGGCCAAAATTTTAAAATTTTTTCTCACTTAGAACGCAACAAATGGTTATCAGTTCACCATGTCTAACCCACATAAGGACTGGCTAATCCAGAAGCAAACGGCTTCTGGTAAAGACAAATCAAACCCGTTGAAAGCTGATGGTTTGCTAAAAATCATTTGGTTATCATTGTACCAAAGTATCACATACTAAAACAATGGCTAGTCCAGAAGCAAACGGCTTCTGGTAAAGACAAACCCCCGTTTACAGCTGGTGATTTGCTCAAAGTCACATGGTTATCAGTGTACCATAGTTCTTACTTGAACTGAAACATTTGGCTACTCCAGAGGTGATGGCTTTTGGTAAAGAGATAAAATCCATTAAATTTTCAAAAAAAATATTGCTAGAGACTAGCAATAGTTTAGTGTGGGGGATTGATGAGTGTGTAAATACTCATCATTTTTACCTAATCTGAACTGCCAAATCATCCAAAAACACTCAAAAATGCATCAAAATACTGAAAATATTCCAGGAGTGTGTTTTATAAGTTTCAAATGCAAAATGTTTGAAAACAATTGAAAAACAAACAAAGTTTGCATAATTGGCAGTTTCAGTCCCTCAACTTTCAAAACATGTCAAATCTAGTCCCTGATTATTCAAAACATGTAAAATATCATTAAAGGTCCTTGGGAATTCACAAGTTGTCAAAAGAAATCCTTTAAAGTTAAAAATTGCAAATTGACAACTTTGGTCCCTCAACTTTTGAAAAGTGTCAAAAATGGTCCCTGGGTTATTTAAAATGGAAAATTAATAATTATAACCCTTGTACTATTCATCTATGGCAAATATGGTCCTTGTGTTAACATTGTGATATTTACAGGTTCAGTCCCTCAAAATCCAAAAATTACAAAATAGTCCTTATGCTTATTTCTTAAAAACCAAACCGGATCCCATAAACTAAATAAAACCCAATGTTATCTAATCCTACCCAACCCAACCCTATTAAACTAAACCCAACCCAAAATAAAAACACCCCTAGCCCACTAAAACCATAACCCAGCCCAACACCCTTTTTAAATAAAACTGGGTTTGACCCCAGTCAAACTCCCAAAACCGCCAACACTGTTCACCCTCCACCTCCACCTCTGAAACACCAAAACCAGGGTAGTTTTGCCACCTCTCCACCTCCACCTCCACCTCATCACCCCAGTCACTAATCTCTCCCCTCCACCTCCACAAACACCCAAAATTCCTTAAATGAAATAACCTGCTCAACCCACTACTATCAATTTTGGCGCCAAAAAGTGAAATCAAGGGCTGAGATCGAATTGAAGTAATCCAAGGGTGCTAAAAGATTCAGAGGATGTCGACATGAAGTACCCAGTTAGTTTTGTATAAATAGAATAGTATTGTAAGCTTTTTAGTTAGTTAGTTTAATTTTAGTTAATCGTTTTTAATTTAAGTACTTCTCTTTGTATTTCCAAGTTATTAAATGATCAATATAAGTTAATTCGAAGTCATTGTTCTTGTTTTATTAGAATCTAACTCAGTTGCATTATCAATTTGAATTTCAAGTCAAAGTGTGATTCGTATAAGCTATAAGCTCTTTTAAGTAACCAACAAAAAGCTCCAAATAACCTTGCATTAAGCTTATAAAAGCTCTATATAGCTTTTAGTAAACTTAATTAGTGGATACTAGTTCTAAATTCAAGATATGAAGACCAGTCAACAAAAGTCAACTCGGATCAAATAAGCTACCATGGAGGTCAACAAGCTAAAAGTCTGGAAGCTTATGGTTTAGTGGTTCTGTGGAGAGCCTATAGGTTGTTTCTGTTCTTGGTTCTTTGGTCCACAACCTCAGTTCGATTGTAAGCTCTTTCTTAGTTTTAGCTTAATTTTCTATTTCTACTGTTAAGTAGCTTATAGTAGCTTATTCCAATCCTTCATTGCTTATCAGTACTATATAATCATAATTCAATAAATTTCATAAGTTCTAGATAGCTTTTTTTTAGTTTTACTTAAAACTCTAAAAAAAAGGTAAAAAACAGTCACACTAGCTTAAGCTTATTTAACTGCTTATTGTAGCTTTTAAACCTGCTCAGTATCAATAATATAGGTCATTAGTCAAGTAGAGTTCAAGATTTTAGCTTATATCAAGCAGTCTCAGTTCAAAACTCACAACAGTCAACCCTTAAGGGTTGTTTGGTTCTAGCCTGTCACAAGCTAAATCTCACAGATACTGTAGCTTAACCATTTGGTTACTTTTGCACAAGCTTTTAGAAGTCCACATAAGCTATTTTTAACCTTTGTTCAGGCCTATAGCCACTGGTACAGATTCTGCCTATCGTCACACTGGAAATGCGTGACTATATGCATATAGTCACACACGTTTTTTTGGGTGTGTGTGACAAAAAGTCGCGCCACCGTAGGTATCATATGGTCACATTGTTTATTTTGTGGCCGTTTTCATCGAAAAAGAGTGACCAAAACCCGAATATGTGTGACTAATTAGGCACAAGTTTTGTTGGATTCATCAGTATGTGTGACTATTTCCCATCCTATGGCCACACGAAAATATAATAAATGTGACGTTTGTGATGATTTAGTCACACATCGTGTGTTGTTTTTTTCGAGTTAGTCACATACAATTTAAAAAACAGTGGCCAAAAGTGTTAATAAGTGTGACCATATGCTGTTTAAAGTGAAGAAATGTGTACTATTGATCATCCAATGGTCACATGAATTCTTAGTTTGTGTGGCCTTTTGTAATATTTAGTCACACAAAGCATGTTTGCTTTGGGTATTTAGTCACATACAATTAAGCATAAAGTGGCCAAAAGTGTTAATAAGTGTGACCATATGCTGTTTTAAGTGAAGAAATGTGTATTTTGTGTGACTATTGATCATCCAATGGTCACATGAATTCTTAGTTTGTGTGGCCTTTTGTAATATTTAGTCACACAAAGCATGTTTGTTTTGGGTATTTAGTCACATACAATTAAGCATAAAGTGGCCAAAAGTGTTAATAAGTGTGACCATATGCTGTTTTAAGTGAAGAAATGTGTATTTTGTGTGACTATTGATCATCCAATGGTCACATGAATTCTTAGTTTGTGTGGCCTTTTGTAATATTTAGTCACACAAAGCATGTTTGTTTTGGGTATTTAGTCACATACAATTAAGCATAAAGTGGCCAAAAGTGTTAATAAGTGTGACCATATGCTGTTTTAAGTGAAGAAATGTGTATTTTGTGTGACTATTGATCATCCAATGGTCACATGAATTCTTAGTTTGTGTGGCCTTTTGTAATATTTAGTCACACAAAGCATGTTTGTTTTGGGTATTTAGTCACATACAATTAAGCATAAAGTGGCCAAAAGTGTTAATAAGTGTGACCATATGTTGTTTTAAGTGAAGAAATGTGTATTTTGTGTGACTATTGATCATCCAATGGCCACATGAATTTTATGTTTTTGTGGCCTTTTGTAATATTTAGTCACACAAAGCATGTTTGTTTTGGTTATTTAGTCACATACAATTAAGCATTAAGTGGCCAAAAGTGTTGATAAGTGTGACCATATGCTGTTTAAAGTGAAGAAATTTGTATTTTGTGTGACTATTGATCATCCAATGGCCACTTGAATTTTATGTTTGTGTGGCCTTTTATAATATTTAGTCACACAAAGCATGCTTGTTTTGGGTATTTAGTCACATACAATTAAGCATAAAGTGGCCAAAGTTGTTAATAAGTGTGACCATATGCTGTTTAAAGTGAAGAAATGTGTATTTTGCGTGACCATTGTTCTTCCAATGGTCACATGAATTTTTATTTTGTGTGGCCTTTGGTACTATTTAGTCACACATCGAATTAAACAAAGAGTGACCAATAATGTTGGAGCAGAGTTGCTACTGCTAGCAGTACTAAGGTAGTCCAAGGTAGTCCTGCTGAAGCAGAGTTACTGCTGCTAGTACTATGCTAGTGCTGCTGGAATGTGTATATATATTATATATAAAACAATATTAAAAAACACAAGAAATTTCAAATTGAATTAAACTCTAATGTATATAACTGGACAAAATATACAATTGTAATGTCGTACTTAATTAATCAAATATCTAAAGACTTTTGAACCTTCACCCCCTTAGCAGTTTGCCTTAAGTCGTTAGCAGATATATATTGTTTCTTCGTTGGTGCCTGTGGTACACATTTAGTCACATGGTTTGTTGGTGTAACCTGTAGTAAACAAAAGACGCTTCTATCAAACATTGAATTACATATGAATAATTATATATGTAGGTTGAAAAAACACATGTACCTACCACCTCTTCAAAAATAACTTGATCCTTTGGCCATGCAACGAAACTACCTTCGACTTCCTTAACTGTTTTGAACCCATTATTTGCTACGTCCGGTATGCATGCTGCATCAACTAACGATGAATCAATTGACACTCTGTAGCAATCATTTGGGAGTGGTAGGTTATGCAGCATTTGCTTTCCATGAGACTGGTATACGGTACCAAAAGCAACGATATTTGATTTCTTTGTGTGCCAGAATTTGCACTTAAGTGTCTACAAAAAAAAAAAAAAAAATTGCATGTATATATCAGAAATTATTTAAACAAAAGAATAACAAGAAACATGTTGAAATACATACTGTTGGCAGTGCTTGTGTTAGAGACACATCTTGTTGCGATTGGGAATCTGGAGACCCGTTTCGTCGCTTCTTTTGCTTTGGCTTATTGGGTCCGACAGTTTTAGCAAGTTCCTATATGTATATATAAAACACGTTACATTATTTAAACAAAAGAGTAACAAGAAACATGTTGAAATACATACTGTTGGCAGTGGTTGTGTTGGAGACGACACATTTTGTAGCGATTGGGAATCTGGAGACCCGTTTCGTCGTGACTTAAGGTTATGCTTAGGCCTGACAGTTTTAGCAGCAGGTTCCTATACGTATATATAAAACACGGTACATTAGTCGATCATGTATGTAAAATTCAAAAATCAAAGGGCGATCTTTTATTACTATACTTACCATTGTTTCCGTTACCTTTTTAGAAGTTTCAAGGCCATTGGATTTCTCCTCAATTCCCGCATCTTTAGGACTTACAACACCACTTGTCTGAGTGCCATTGGAGTCACCTGCAATATTGTCAATGGCCATTGGAGTCACCTGCAATATAAATTAAGAAATACAGTCACTCATCAGTTTATGTTCAATGCCTAGTATCATTAGCATCAGTGGTGTTAGCATTAGAAAATGAAATTGTTAACAACATAAAAAATGGCTTACAACTGAGGCTATTGGCGATGGTTGAGTTGGCAGAGTTATATTCATCCCTTTATCATTCAACTGTTGCAGAATTTGAGAAAGCATTACATTTGTGTTTTCCACCTCACCGGATAATTTATTGACCTGCACATCTTTTTCGGTCATCTCGGCGGACAATTTTTTGATCAATTTATCTTTTTCTTCACGCTCGCGTCTCTCATTATCCAGTTGAGTTTGAAGTAAGGCAATTTTTTCATTGGCTTCTTGTTTTCTTCGAGGAAGGCCAAAATACTCTTTGTATGTTACTGCACCTCCCACTCCCCTGGCATAACCGCCCTTTTCCTTACCAAATACAAATGTCATGGCATCAGTGCCATCATCAAAACCCGATGTTCCTTCCTTGATCTTGTCATCAGCTTCTTTCTGCACAAAAAATATAGGAAATGTTGGGATTAAAAGTCTTCTTGATGCTGTTACTACTGCTAGTACACAAGCTACTACTGCTAGTACACAGTTAAATGTTGCTGCTATATAAGCATAATAATAGAATTAGCAGTCAAACTTACAAGTTCATCTCCCTTTGATTTAATATCATCATTTGGGTATTCGCCGTCTTTGTTTACCCTTCCTTTCACCCACATTACATCACGGGGGGGTTCTTCATCCGCTTCAATCTCTTTATTTTCGATCTAATAAACATCAAATGCATACCCATGTAAAGTTAAACCAAGATAAACGAAAATATGTGGATGCTTACACATGTACAGTTAAACCAAGATAATCGAAAATATGAGGGTATTAATGCAAATGTGCAAATTGGGCAATGTAAACGGATTCATTTCTCATACTGATCGTCTCTTAATTGGTAAAACAAACATTGTGTAATCTTACCATTTTCTCTTTGACATAAGCATATCCACCTCGTCCCATTTTATGCTGATAAATATTTTGGGAACGCGCCATTTTACCTTTCTCAGATTTCTCCTAAAAACACAAAATCATAAGGCGTTTAGATGCGGTAATGCTGCAAACTGAAAATAACAAAATGACATATACACTTAATTAAAGATGACTAATTAAAACCTTGTATGCTTCGGTGGTCGTGTATTTAACATACTCGACCCAGTCTTCTGATTTCATTATTGTATTATACAAGTCCGGGACTTCATTCAGTTTGGAAGGTGTATTTAGGTTGGGCAAAATGTAGTTGACTTTGAGCTTCCTTCTGTAATTCCTTAGCATTTTACCAAGACTAATCATTATCAATTTTCTGTATTGGACGTCAACAACAAAAAATTTCTGAAAAGATTAACACAATGTTGTTAATTAGTTGCACATAATGTAACTGCATACATAAACTTATGTAGTATTGGGTTACAAAATAGTATATATGTACCAAGATTTCATCCCATAGTTTATCTCTTGCTTCTTTATTCACCTTCTTCCAGTGTAGAATCTTCACACCTATCTGCTCACGAGCCACATCTCCTAAAAAACTCACAAACACTGCTCTGTTTTCCCCTGTTACCCTACCGAGTGCATCGAAGGTTACCTTGAGCTTTGTTGCACCAGGTTTGTCATGCTTCGCGCGAAACTTTACTAGCCTGGTTGAGCCCCTCTTAGCTACTATCTCAGGTGTTTGGTTGGTTAAAGGCTCATCTATATCTTCTTCATCAGAAGACTTTTCGGATTCATATTCTAAGGCGTTATCATCATGTACAATATGATCAAGAGGAAGCAAAGTATGGTTATCAACAATGGGTTCAGTTTCCATGACTCTTGAGCAACAAAGGGTAAAAGAAAATGATTATGGCTTAGCTTGGAGAGTAATGGTGAGAGAAGATTTGATTTTTGTTTTTTATTTGCAGTCTTTTTTTTAGGAGAGAAAAGAGGCTATACACCAAGAATATGAATCGTTTGTGATTCAAAAAATTTCGATCCAAAAATTTGCCTCCAAGTTGTAATTTGAAATTAACAATTGAATTATTTGAAAATTTTCCCTTTGAACCTGTTAATTAAAGCATAAACTTGATTTTTGTTTTTTATTTACTATCTTAATAATCGCAAATAATGTATCATACTGTGCAACCATCACATCAACAGTACAAACGTAATTACTACATATTGTACCCTTACCAATTACATTTACAAAACACAAATTACTAATTACCTTTTTGTTATTTGGTTTCATTGTTTGCGTGCTTGTGTTTGCCATAAGAATGTGTGTGTTGATTAGGGTTTATTGATTTTTGTGTGTGTTTACAAATGACCGGGTAAAGGGATTAATTGCTGGTTGAATATTGAATTTGTGGTTTGGTTTAACTATAGCTGACGTGGCAAGATTTGTTTAAAAAAAAAAAAAAAAAAAAAAACTAATGGTGATGAGGTGGCGGTGAAATCCGGCTATAGCCGGTAAATAGGGATGGCAACGGTTCGGGTTCGGGGCGGGTTTTAGTATACCCATAACCGAACCCGTTTATAATATACCCGTACCCGCCCCATATCCCACCGGATACCCGATTAATATTATCCATCGGTTTTTCGGGTTTCCCGCGGGTATTAGTTATCCGTACGTAGTTGAATATTATATGGACAAAATTGGCGGTATTAAGATTAAGTCACGCTAAAATCCACCGAAAAAACAAAAGAAAATACTCTAACCACTCCCAACAATAACTCAGCTTTAAACTTTAACACAATGCCACGTCAGCTTTAACACACTCACCCTTAATTAACTGAGCTTTAGTTATACACAAGATGTTTAACGAATGAGCCGAGATGATATGGTTGTATACGAGATGTTTAACGAATGAGCCGAGATGATATGGTTGTATATATACGAGATGTTTAACGAATGAGCCGAGATAATATGGTTGTATACGAGATGTTTAACGAATGAGCCGAGATGATATGATTATACACGAGATGTTTAACGAATGAGCCGAGATGATATATATGGTTGTACACGAGATGTTTAACGAATGAGCCGAGATGATATGGTTGTATACGAGATGTTTAACGAATGAGCCGAGATGATATGGTTATACACGAGATGTTTAACGAATTGAATGAGCCGAGATGATATGGTTGTATACGAGATGTTTAACGAATGAGCCGAGATTATATGTTTGTACATGAGCAAACACACCCAACAATAACTCACGCAACCTTTCGACCCTGTTTCATCATTTCTTAAAAGAGTTTAATTTCTAGACCAACCCTGATAGCTGGATGGTCTTGAGGCAACTCACGCAACCTTTCGACCTCTGGATCAGCACGATTATGCATCTGTAGCATAATACGAGTTATCTCACCTAGCAAATTGTTAATCAATTTGAGTTCTTTTTCTTGTTCATTGTGTAATCGGGTGAGGATAGCCTTTTGCACCTCTGCTAGTTAATTTGTTAGCCACAGTAGTGTTTGTGTTAAAATTAGTGATACTTGCGAGAGAGTTTTATAAGAAGTTGTGTGAGAAAACGAAGTGTTGTGAAAGTGGCTTTGATAGTGGAAAGTCGTTAAACTAGCCGTTGGAGGCTATTTTAAAAATCAGATTGAAAGTAAAAGTAACCGTACGAGTATTATTCAAATTCAAACGTAAAGTAACAGTACAACATATTAATAACGAGTGGGATATTTAAATTTTAAAATTTCAAATTCAAATTAAACAAAAAGGCGGGATATATTTAAAATTTATCAATTCAATTCAAATTCAATTCAATTTATAAATTGAAAATAAAGTATCAAATACAAATACATTAAACATGAAATAGAAATACATTAAACATGAAATAGAAATACATTAAATGTCAAATAAAAACTACGTTAACATAAACAATGATTGATTAACATAAACAACATACGATTAACATAAACAACGGACGATTAATAAAAACTATCATCTGAATCTGGGTAACCATCTTCAGAGGATTCGGAAGGTGTGAAAAAACCAGACTCCCACCTTTGCCTACGTTCTTCATCCTCCCTGGCTTGCCGCTCCAAACGATCAGCTTCCTCTTCTCTTTCAAGTGCTTCCATTTCCAGGAGGACTTGCATATCTGCTTCCTCTTGCCTAAGTTGTTCCTCAGTTAACCCAAACGGATTTGGGTCTTGGTTATGAACTGGTTCATTTTCAGGTTGATTATTCACCGGAAAATTTTCCGGTTGGAAAACCGGAAAGATATGCTCGGGTGGAGTATGGAATTTTTCATTTTCGCTAGGTGGGCTTGGAAACTGTTGGCCAAAATCCTTTTGGCGAGGTGGGCTTGGAAATTGTTGGCCAAAATCCTTTTGGCGAGGTGGGCTTGGAAATTGTTGCCCGAAATCTTTTCTGGAAGACATCTTGAATTTGAGATGCTTGGATCTTGAGTATTTGAGAAGTTTGGAATGTGTTTCTGTGTGACTTGTGCTTCAGAAGCATTGGTATTTTATAGGGTACAAATGCACACGTTTTATTAACGTGACTTTGAATTTTAATTGTTGGGGCTAACCTACGTTAACGCAGCGTTAATATGTTGTACTTTATCTTACGTTTGAATTTGAATTTTAATTTTAATTTGTTAAGGCTGAGTTATTGTTGGAAGTGGCCTAAATATACCCATACTTCTCAAACACATTCAGACTGCGATAGATATTAAAGCATGTATTTACATTAAACATGTACTAGAAAATACCAATTACCCTAATGAAAAAGTCAATTAGTCATTAAAGTTAGCACACAAATTACATTAAACATCATTAATATAATATAGAAAATATCAATTACCCTAATGAAAAAGTCAATTAGTCAATCCAACACCAAACACACTTCTAGATCAACTACACTAGTCAAATCCAAACCAAACACAAACCAAATCCGATCAATATTATCCATCTGTTTACTTTTGGCGCCTCTCGATGGTCCCTCTTCCCGCCTAAAGTATTGGGAACCGTTCGTATACCTCTCTAGCCTATTTGTACAACTCGACATGGAAAACCGTTCATAATTAATCAACCGTACCATATACAACTCCTTTGATATTTTCATTAGAAAATAAATTTCAAATTTCAATGGCCGACTCCTCTTCAACTCCTTCTTCCAACAAAAACAAACGCCCAAGGGATGATTCTCCTCCACCAATGCCTGAAAATTATAAAAAAATGGGCATATCCCAAAATATTTGGGAGAAATGTAGTAAAGGCCCGTATGGTGTTGAAAACGCATTGTTAGAAATTCACAACAAGCGTATAAAGATGTATGAAGAAAGGAACAAGAAAGATTTAGAGGTCATTGAGGAGCATCAGAAGAAAATTGAGGAGAGGAACAAAAAAATAGAAGAAGAAAGAGAGAAAATAGTTGATGTTTACAGAAGTATTGAAGCTAGTAAATATGTGTCTTAATGTATCTTTTCTTTATATATTTTGCCTATGTATATTTTGCCTATGTAAATGTAAACTTATTTTGACTTGGTTTAATATATGAATGCAGTTATTATGTACAAGTTTATGATATTTGAATACAGCTATTATTATTGTACTGCTAGGTAAACAATTGTACTGCTATCGAAACGTTGTACTGCTGGGTATCCTTTTAGCAGTGGTTGGGAGTGCAGGGTAGTTTGTATCACTTTTTACTTAAAGTGTATAAACCCCCAATTGCTGCACACAATCACATTCACGCACACATTACTCTCTCTCTTCCACTCCCTAATCGAATTTTAATTGTCAAATTGCAAAACCCCCAAATCAAATCATAATGTCGAACCTAACTTTTACCGAACCTCATAATAATGTTGCCTTTTTAGAAAAATCCAATAAGTCTGTAGATTTTACTGAGATCATTGATTTCCTTAATGCAAGCTATATTAAGTTTGCATTAACAGTAAAACCTACTATATATACTTCCAACATTATCCAGTTTTGGTCGTCTGCTAAGGTCAAAACTATTAATGGGGAAGCACAAATCCATGCCCTTGTAGATGGGCAGATGATTATCATTACAGAGGCGTCTATTCGAAGAGATCTTCTCCTAGATGATGCTAACGGAGTTGAGAATCTTCCAAATACTACAATCTTTGAAAAACTTGCACTGATGGGCTATGAGAGATATACAGATGCTTTAAAGTTCCAAAAAGGTAATTTTTCTCCTCAGTGGAAATTCTTAATTCATACTGTCTTAGTGTGTCTAAGTCCAAAGACCACTGCATGGAATGAATTTAGCAGTAATTTAGCTTCTGCTATAATTTGTTTGGCTGAAAATACTCAAAGATTTAATTTCTCAAAATTAATTTTTGATAATATGGTTAAGAACTTGGATGGTTCTTTGGCTAAATATTTTCTATATCCAAGGTTTTTGCAACTCTTTTTGGACAACCAATTTAAAAAAAAGAAAAGTCACAAAAATGTTTATCCCACTCCCTGCCTTACCAAAAAGGTTTTTGCTAATATGAGTAGGGTTGGAAAAGATTTTTCAGGGAGAGTGACACCTTTGTTTCCAACAATGTTGGCACTAGCCCAAACCCAAATGGGTGAAGGTTCAGCAATCCCAGCTGGTACCCATCACACACCCACAGAACAACAACAAAAGACCTATAAACGTAGGACTAACACCAAGAACACTGAGCTACCTCAGGCTAGTGGTTCTATACCAACTGTTGCAGATGAGGATGTCACTGGGGGGGAGAGTGACATGTTGGCAAGGGCTGCCACTACTGTGTCTAGCTTAGCAGCAGCACAGGACAGTGGTAACATCATTAAGACCCGAACCAAGACAACTTCTAATGAAGAAAGTTCCTCTGGAACTGATTCAGGTGAAGGTCCCAGTCACATGGAAACAATGGGGGGTTCGGATGTTCATCCTAGGGGTGAGACTGAACTTAACTTTTCCAGTGATCCACCTCTCGGGCTAGGTAACACAAGCCGAAGTGGTGAGGATAGTATGCAACTTTTGAATGAATTGAAGGATACCTGTGCCAAGCTGTCTGCACAAATTGGTGATCTGCGAGCAATAGCTTCTTCCCAAGATGGAGTCATCAAAGCTCAAGGTGGGGAGATAAAGGCTTTGAAGAGAAGGGTTAGGTATTTAGAAGGAGTCAAAGGATCAAGAATTCCCAAACAAAAGGTTAAATCTTCTGAAGCTTCTAAGGATGCTCCCAAACAGGGAGGGAATGAAGGCAAAGTTTCAGGGGAGGATAACCAAGGGAATCAAGTGGTGATTGATCATCGTCTGGGCAAGGTTACAAATGCTGATAGTGCTACTGAGCCAATTACAGTTGGTACTACAAAAGCTAGTACTGCTACACCAGAGGTTTTTGCAAATGCTGTTAGTGTACTTGCTGAGCTGAAGACAGCAAAACCAGTAACCAAAGGTGTTGTGATACAAGAGCCATCATCCTCTCCAAAAGCTAAACAATCAACTCCACAGGTACAAGGCAAAGGTAAAGGGATTCTTACTGAAGAGCCTGTGGAGAAACCATTATCAAAAGAAGAGCAATTAAAAGTTGATGCTGAACTTGCTATGAAATTCTCAGAAAAGTATGATGCAGAACATCAGACAATTTTGGAACAAAGGAGAATACAAGAAGAAAAAGATGCAGAGTTAATAGCTTCATGGGATGAGCAAAGGGCTCAGGTTGCAGCTGATTCTGAGCTTGCTAAGAAACTACATAAACAAGAGCAAGATAAGTACTCAGTAGATGAAAAAGCCAGGATGCTGAAAGAATTTTTTGATGAAAAAAAGAAGTTGTATGCAGAACAAAGATATGCAGCTAAGAAGAACAAGCCACCCACTCAAAAACAAAGAAGAGATCTCATGTGCAGGTAGTTTTTTTTTTTTTTTTTTTTTTTTTTTTTTTTTTTTTTTTTTTTTTGCAAAGGTATTTATATTAATATCAACAATACCCAATATGTACATCATATCATAAACATCTACTCATGTGCAGGTATTTGAAGAATGTGGACAGATGGAAACTAAAGGATTTGAAATTCTTGGATGATAAAAGAATTGAAGAATTATATGCAATTGCCAAGAGAAACAATGATCTCTTCTTGAATGACAGTTCAAAGAGAGCAGGTGAACAGTTGGAAATAGAAAGCAGTAAAAAGAGAAAACAAGAACAAACTGAGCAAGCTGTTGCTGAAGAACAAATGCAAGCTCACACTGAACTTGCAGTTGCCTCTGTAGGAGAAGCCATGGATGCACAACCTTTAACTGTCAAACATCCCATTGTTGATTATAAGTCTGGATCTTTTGGGGAAACAGTTTATTACGATATTAAGAGGCATGATGGTTCTTCTAGAAGGTATGTAAGCTTTCTTCACATGGTTCATGATTTTGATAGACAAGATATGATAGCTCTATGGAAATTACTCAAACAAAGATTTGGTAATAAGACACCAGAACAAGCTAATTATGATAGAGAAGTCTGGAATTATTTAAAGGTAATGTTTGAACCAAATCATGAAGATGAATGTTGGAGAAGACTAACGCACAATACTGTTAAAGAATGGAAAATTTTTCAACGATGTGGAGTACATGCTTTAACTGTGAATGAGTTGGTGATCTACATGCTTGTAGAAAAGGATTACCCTTTAAAGTTTCACAAAGACATTCTACATCAGATGTTGCGTGTGAAGAAAACACTCAAGCTTCAGCTTAATTATGATGACATGGCATATGAACTGCTCAGGAAGATGGAAGAGTATCTAGGACCCAAGGACAAGAAATAGAATGTATAGTTATTTACTGCCACAATGTATAGTTTGACTTAAACATGTATAGTTATTACTGCTAGTATGTATAGTTATTACTGCTAGAATGTATAGTTATTACTGCTAGAATGTATAGTCTGACATTTATCATGTATATGTCCACTTGCAGTCAAGCTTTATTGTATTTGCAGTTTCCATTTATCATGTATATGCACTTGCAGGCACTTAGTAACATGTTACTTCATTATAAAGTTGAAAATTGACTTTAGAAAGTCAAGTAATCTGGTTCCAGCTAGGGGCAAGTAACATACTTACATACTACTGCATTAAACTAGATAGACTATAAAATCCCAGCATTGTAATGGGGCAAATTAAATGAAGAGTCATGACTAACAGTCTGAACTCAAAATATATGACTCTATGATTTAGACACCTAAATAAATACTTCATGTGACCATATGTAACATCTTGAATTTAGTCACACAAACACTCAATGTGACTAATATCAAGGTTAATGATAACTGAGTTCACATTTTGCTATACATATTAGTCACATGAATATTTCAGTGTGACTATTATCAATGTATTGGTCACATATAATACCCTTATAATGTGGCCATAAACATAATTTAGATGCACATTTGTGGTATGGTGTTACTATTGTATAGCCTATAGTCACATGATTGTGCTACAATTAAATGTGACCATACACATTAGGAATTGGCAGGCAAACACACACTTAACTTTAGACACACATATTAACTTACGTGACTATTTGTATCGAATTTTGGTCACACTTAATCATGTATGCCTATGGTTTAGTGTGACCATATATGACATTTGGTCACACATCTCAAGTGTGTGACATATATTTGTCACTTTTAAATGCATATCGTGACTATGCTTCAAACTTACTTTTCAGTTGTCACACATTTCAAATTCATATGTGGCTAAATTTTCAACAAAAACTAGCAGTCACGCTTAAATAATGTGTGACAAACTTGAGCATATGATTTAGCCACATACACAATTACTTCGTGTGACCATATATGGATTTTGGTCACACTTTTCAATTGCGTGACATATATTTGTCACATATGTATATATATAGTGTGACTAATGTTTCAACCTTATTTGTATCCGTCACACGTCCCAAATTATAAGTGACTAAAAAATCAAAAAAAAATTTACCAGATACGTATAGTCACGAAAATATTCAAATGTGTGGCTATAGCCTCGGATGTAATTCCGAAATGGTCACACAAGTCGGATCAAGTGTGGCTGTTTATTTTATTCTGGTACATTTAGTCACATAAAAAGGCGACTGTGTGGCTGTTCGAAAAACAACATGTGTGACTAAATCCCATTTTTGTACTAGTGAGCTAAATCTAGTAGTTTCACATGGTCCTTGTGAAAATCAGTCCACATAGAAGCTCATATAAGCCACATTAAGCCACAGGCTTATTTAGCCTACTAACTTGGCACTTTTGTACTCAACTCAGTCCAATTAGTATACACCATAAAGCCTAGAACCCTTGCATTCACTTCTGTGCACTTCTGCACAAAACAGACCACTCAGCAGACCTGGTTGTTTCTGAGTTGCTGATCTTGCACCAAATTGAACACCAATTAGCATGTTATTGATAGGGCTTTTTGGATTTTTAGACACCCAGTAGTGCTACCTAAGTTTTGCCCCCATTAGGTTGTGTTTCTATAGCTTATTGAGTGCTTAATCTAGTCTGCAAATCAGCCACTTTTCTACATTTTCTGTCTTAAATTCCACATCAGCCAAAGTGCTTAATCTGCTAATCCATAGTGCTTATTTGTAGTTTTCAGCTGATTTGTGCTTATTTAAGTTGTTTAAACTTGTTCTGAGCCTTTGATATAGTTTTGAGCTTATTTGCTTATTTTTGGGCTTATTTGTAAACTGCTTATTAGCCCAAAAGTGCTTTTTAGGCTTTAGTAACTTCTGTTTTTATTTTTTCCCACCTTTCTAATATTAATTTAGATTTACTCAGTATTTTTCATTATTTTCCTAGGTCATTTAATATTTTTAATCTTTTTTATTAGTTTCTAGTAGTAATTAAATTATAATAAATAGAAAAATAATCAGAAAAATATAATTCCAATTTTCATAATTTTCTTTTGTTATTTTTAATCTAGGAAAAATATAAAAATATTTTTAGGCCTTAAGAAAATCAAAAATAGAAATAAAGTGATAGCTTCTATTTAATAGAATTTATCTTTTTTAAATTTTAATTAAGTAAAATTCATTTTTATAATTTTCTTAGCTTCTATTTACCTTAGAGTATTTATATAAAAATTTTCAGATTTTTCTTTGATCTTTTAGTATTTATTAGAATTTTAATTAGTTTAAATAATTATTAAATAGTTTTTAATTAATAATAATTAATTAATAAGTCAAATAAATAATTTTCTTTTTCCAATAATCTTCTTTTATTATTAGGGTTATAAAAATATAATTTTCATATCCGTAGGCTTTTTATTTCTTAAAACTCACTTTTTATTTCGTACGTTTACGTTTATTTAAATTTAAACGTACGTTTTTAGGTTTTTATGCGTTTCTAGTTAACTTGTTTTTACGTTCTTGTTTATATAGCTTGTTTAAAGCTATTTTCTTATCTTCTTAGTATAATCAAAATCATAATCCTTTTTCTGTTCAATAACACTTGATCACGATCCGTTTTTAAAAGCACAATTTCACATCTCGCTAGGACTTAAACGACCCGGGGATAAAACTATACTCCTTGGATAATTGCATTGTGCTCTTAATTGTTTGACCTTTGTTGACCAACATCCGTGGTCAATATTAGTTGACTGTTTAGCACGTGTCAGTACATCATGTGATCAACATAACTAGACATATATAGCATATAATGAGTATGAAAACATAGAAATGAATATGAATAAGAGCTCTCTTACAAGGATTAGTGTTTGAAATGGAAGACAAGAATAAGGACACTATAAACCTAAAGCTTTAACAACAATTCTAGCTTTCCAATATTTCAACCGAAGACTTGCAAAACTCTTGCTATCACTTAGGATCACTTGAAATATTTCTTGAAAACTTCTCTTAGAATCTCCCTTGTGTAGCTTGCAAATGAACCATTGAATGATGAATTTGGCTCTTGATTCATATAGAGATTAACAAGATCTTCAATGGTGATGTGATACTTGTTAATTGAAAATCAAGGATGATGAGCCAGGGATTTATTGATGGATCGGTTTTTGGGAGAAAAACAAAGAGATGAAATTGTTTTTCTTAGTTAAAATGAAGATATGTGTATTATATAGATGTTTAGATAACTTAGCTAGGTAAGATTTAGGTATTAAGTAATAACAAGTGTGATCATCTCGCGAGTCACCCAACTCCGCTAATCTGCCATCATTAGTTGCAAAATCAAACTGTAACCCTAAACTATCAAGGTTCAACCTTTACACAAAACCAACGATGGATTTTCTTTATAACCAAAAATTAAACCCAAATTCTGCCTGGTATAATCGAGTTTTTCACATCAAACATACCAACCACAGCTTCAATAACAAATCGGGATTAGAAGCGTTTGTGTATGTATCTAAAATGTTCCACCGGTTGAGAGAGAGGTGGTTTGATGTCTGGTGAATTCTAGATAGTATCCAGAACTCGAAGCTTATCCAGTGTATATGTATATTAAAGGTGGCAACATTTTGGGCTGGACCGGACATCGTCCTGCACACACGTAACGGGCTGGGCCATTCTGAGGTGAATCAAAACGACAACAATTGCGTCGTTTCTTACGCTACATTATATATATAGTAATTAGGGTTTGTGTTTTGGGGATGTTGTGTGTGTTTATTTGATCTGGTATTTTGTGTGGATGAGATACCGAATGATTGATGCCAAATGGTTTCCACCAAAAAAATGGTTTAAAGGGTGAAATGCATAAGGGCCGTTAGATCAAAATTAATTTCTAGGTGTCAAATTTTAAGGTATTTTGGGGGAGAGATCGTTGGAAACGCAAAAGATTGGGGTAATTAATATTTGTGTTGGGTTGCCATTTGACTTCAGATTTGGGCTTCAAATTTTACATAAGAATCTTGGGCTTTTGATTATTTTGATTGCCTTGGGCTGTTACAACAAAAAGGGACGAATTCTTTTTCATTGTTGGCGTTGGTGTGTTATTACAAAAGGGACGAATAGTCAAAATCATTTTTGGCTAATTAGCTTGGAATTTTTGGGTTATTAAAGTTGTTGGATTTATTCGGGTATACTTTTGGACTACGGTTTTGATTGAGCTTAAATAATCCGAGATATAATTTTGAGTTGCGGTTTACTCGAGATTGATTATTATTTTGGGTGGAATTTTTGGGTTCGTGTGGATATAACTACCCTGCTAGTTATTGTGACATCGTGAATGATTGACAGATATTAATTTGAAAACACAATCTTACTTCTTTGTCGTTTACAAGATCCATTTTCATTTCACACCGAAATTAAATGGAATCAAGTTTAAAAGAGAGGAATACGCAAGAGCTTTTAATGCAAGAAAAAGAGAGGAAAATTAAATAGAAATGCCTGGCATGTTTTAGATTACTTCATTCACACCTTAAGGTCCTCTCAAACAAAGACTTAGCAGGAAATCGTACCGGGGATGGATTCAAACGGGCATTTCCATCACTCTTTTGGAGAAGACGTTGACATTTTCACTAATACAATTTTTAACAACGTGAATCAACTTGAAAAGCAACTTGCAACAGAAGAATTTCACAATAATGAATCCAAGGCCACCTTTAGAGTGCTCAAGGAACAGTTTCAGCAGTTCATTGATTCCTGGTTATCATCGGATTATGACGGTGTAATGACATGCAAGTATTTTTTAGAATACACTCGAATCGAGGTTCAAACTTTCAAAGACATATTGATCCAACATATGGATTCGATTGAGAAGAAAATTGCTAAAAGAGTACGTCACAAAAGAGAGTATGACAGAATGATGAATGAAAGAAAGTTGCAGAGTCAAGAAGGACAGGTTAATGAGGTTAAAGAATTGGATGCGAGTTTGGTTGTCACAAACTACAGTGGGATAGAATCAGAACAACAAGAGGAAAAAAGCATATCAGGGGATGATACGGGTGTTGAAAGTGCATATATCATATCCATTTATGACACGGAGCCTATGGCTGAGGTACTCGATTATAACACTTCTTATGTCAATGATATGCTTTCTTTATCTAATGAAAAACAACATCCTGAGCAACCTGAATTCACTAATGAAAGAGAGGTTGACCAGAATGTTGAATAAATCCACGACAAATGTCCTTCACTTGTTTCATTAATTAAAAACAAAACAACTAAACTGTTAAATCAAACTCTCGAGTCTGAAAATCTTTGCCTCCAAAAGACAATTAATGATGTTTCAAAGGAAGCAGTTGATGTCAAAGAAGATTTGTCAAAAAGAACTGCTTAGTTTGAGAAAGATTTTACAAAACTTGAAGCACAAATTACATCTTTCCAATTCAAACTGCAGGAAATAAATGAGATAAAGTCTTCTGAAAAATCTTTGACATCAATGCTTAAAGGAAAAGAAAAGGTTTTTAAGGTAAACTGTGATGATGCCAACATAAAGTATGATTTTGAAAAACCTGAAACAAAAAAATATTGAATTGGAACATAGTGTGGTGTTGTTAGGTCACCATATTAAACACACATAACATATATATTAGAGAGAGAAAGTAAGTAGAGAGAGAAAGTGGAAGGAACTTGTATAAGAGAAATGAACTTTGTTAAGACAAGAACCAACACCCTCCTTGGAGGGTTACATATCTATTTATAAGAGAGGATGCTAGGGCAACACCCCTAGCTCATTCCTTACATTCGAATGGGCTTCACTAAGGCCCATGGACTTACATATTAAGTCTAATAACAATAACAAACATATAAGTATAAATAATAAAGCAACCTATTACAAAATTTAATGACCAACACTTGATATAAATAAAGACATATTCCCAACAATCTCCCCCTAAGGGTTGGTCATCAAAGGTTGCTTGACGTCATCATTGCATCTTTGGTGTGACGTCTTCAAAACTTTAAATCTTTGTTCTTTGTTGTTGTAGTGATCAAGTGATGGTATTCTCTGCCTTTCATCAACGTCTTTGCCTCTGGTGTTATTATGCCTTTCCAACATGCTCATACATCTTTAGACTTTGAATTTTCACACTTGAACAACTCTCAATTCATTACTTTGATCTTTATCTTTCAAATTTGTAGATTCTTTTGCCGTAGAATCTTTCTTTGAACTTTGTTTTACTTCGATTATTGTGAGAACTTTCTTTGACTTTAACTTTCTTTGTGATGTTTGTATGAGCATGTGGAAACTGATGTGAGGTTGATTATAGTGATGGTGGTAATGTAACTCCCGGTCTCCATGAGTACCTGCATGAAAACAGTTAGCAATAAAGTTTCCAGCACTTGCAGGTTTGGACTTCGAGATCATTAATAGCATAGTGTGAAAACTTTCTCTAATCCTTGCCAAGGCTATTCCTGAATCGGATACCCCCCAGAGGGCTTACAGATACACCAAAGTGTATCAACGATTCAGGTGAGCCGCTGAAGTATACCGAAGTATCACTCCACGACTGTAGACCGTTTGAAACCACCGCAAACACTAAGCGTAACCTACAAGGGATTACCGAAGTGACCTGCTGTCAGGGCTGTTTGATGTTGACCCTGGCAGGAATTTCCATTCAATCACTGAGAATTACATTAGTAAATCCTCTCATGAATGTTTTGGCAGATTGCTAAGATCTGTGTAGGACTCAAATATTTACAACTAGCATTCTTATTGTTGAACAGCAAGTGTAGAAATGTTTACGTGTTCCTAAGAGATCTTTTAACGAATCTCGTGGCTCTAGACTCGATTAGTACGTTTTGATTTTAGTAGTCGGAGGCATGGAGCAGATTGCCTGCTTTTCAATATCAACACTTCTCAGAATAAGAGGTCGATAGATTATGCGAGGTTCTCCGTGAGAAATGAAACAAGTAACTTTTGAGAGATACTTGATTGGCTAGAAGGCTAAGTGCAGTGCGTCACTGGGTCCATGACGTCTTTGTCTTCCATACCTGTGTCACCTTAGTAACAACCAGTAGCATATGAATGGAACCCGGTTTCTGCCCTAAGGTTGAATATTTTGAGGGCTATTTCTTTTCACCCTTTTTCATAATTTTTCTTTTTAATTCTTTAACCCCTTCTTTCTCCTTTCTTATATATTCTCCTTTTTTTTTCAATCATACCTAAGGACTTTCTAGTACTAAACACTTTGGTGTTGTCCTTGGGTAGATCCCTCCGGCTCTGGCGGATCATAGGACGTATTTCCTAACCTTAGTCACCTTATAACTCCATGACTATCCTATGTTGCCATGAAACCATTCATTTGAAAATTTCTGAAAGTGTTTATTAATATAAGATATGTTTTGATAACACTTTGAGAGTTTTGGATTTTTCAGAAATACTCCTCCTTCACTTGTGCTCATGAGTTAAAAATAGAAATTTACACATGTTGGGTGGAGTTCGCACTTTTGAATTGATTGATTCTCAGTGAACATGACCGATTTGAGACACGCTTACATCACTAGTTAGACTAGCTTAAAGTTATTACCCGGCCTGGTCAAGTCCACAGAAAGTTTCTCGAAACTGTACACTCCACTTAGACAAGTCCTCTTCGAGACACGCTTACATCACTAGTTAGACCAACTTGAAGTTATTACCTGGCCAGGACAATTCCTTTTGATTACTAACATTTATGTTTCGTAAATTCTTGGGTCAAATCTGAGTCAAGCTCATATGATATTCCACATTAGTTACCATATTTTAATCACTTTTGTTTTTCTCCCCTTCAAAAATAGCATATCTTTGTTGTTTTTGAAGAACATTTTGATTAAAAGATGCTTTTTGAGGTTTGTGGGAAGAAACGAACTAGAACTTATGGTAATGAACAAAGATTGTTTCAAATACTCCCCCTCAATAAGTGAAATAACTTTTTGAGGTTTTGATTATGAGAGGGAATACTTGTTCTTTTGAGCAGAATTATGAAAAACTTAAGAAATTTGATTAATTCTAATCAAAAGTACGAAGCTTTCGCTCCTTATATAAGGACTGAGGCACTGAAGCGTGCCTCATGGTCCTTTCTTTACAAAGAATGGGTTGTGCACTGTTATGTGTGAACAAGCCATTGTCATACATAAGAAATATTTAATGATAAAATACAATCTAATGAAAATTATACCAGATGATTACTCAGGACGACGAAATGTAAGAATGTTTGGTTCCGGTTCCCTTCCCCCAACGTATCCTTCTAATCTTCGCATTTGAACCCTGTGCTTAAGCCTGTAGTTAATGCGTGCTAAGAACTTTACTGCCTGTTTCATGTCATTTCTCCTCCACGTCATTTGTCGCAACCAACCTTGCTTACGGCCTTTGGTGTGGTTCTAAAGAATAATATCAAGCTCAGCCTTGACATGTATCAACGTTTCATTGCTAAACTTGTGAATATCTTCATATCCCATGAACTTTGGTCTTCCAGATCGAACATATACTACACCAAATGGTCTGTTGATGAACTTGTATGGTTTCCTCTCTGCAATGCCTGGCGGTTTGAAATTAGGTTGGACGAGATTGAGTTGTTTCTGGTAGCTTTCAACACCTAAATAAACATCTTCGAATATGGTCTTGATTACAATTCTGCATATGTAAAGAAGGACTAAGTTGATGATGTCGTATTGAAGACTTCCGGGGAGATGCTCGAGTTTTCCTTGAATCTTTAACAAATACATGTCTTCGATATCATTTAGATTCAGTCTTGGATAATCAGCTTCAGTGAACGTGCACTCATTGTCATCTGCTCTCTTCGAACCTTGATTTGTGTCAGAAAGTTATACATGTATCTTGATTCAGTTTCAACACTTTTGATAGAGAGAATTTTCTTCTTGTATTTCACCTTGTGTTTCGAGGTGAATGTCAACTTCCATTTGTAAAACCATTTACGCATCTCTGGCCAATGAAAAATACCTAAGACTGCCGCATCACTTTATTCTGCAATTGAAGTTCTGAACATGTTACCGATTTGTTCTTCGAACCCTTCTTGAACATATACAGTGGCTTTGTATATGGTAAGAGATGTAGCATATCATTTTTCTGGATCCGTGTTGCCATACATCAAATATTCTAAGTCACAATTGAAGAAATACGGCTTGGGTATCTTGGGATTGTGAGCATGACCAATAAATGGTAAGGGTTGAAAATAGTCACGAAACTTGAATGTATCAGGTGCATGTGGAGATCTTTCGACGTCCCAGTTGATATTTTCAGATAAAGCTCTAGCAACTTGTTCGAGATTGTATTCAAATTCCAGTGAAGAAGTGAGAGAAGTCTTGAACTGTGAGAACCCTGCTTTTCGAACATTGACAATATCATACAGTTGTAGTTTTAGAATCTTCATTATTTGCTTCAATTTCTTCGTGAAATCTACTATGGAGCCCTCAGCAGGTACTTCTTCTTTTGGAATGTCAAGATGCGTATCAACCATTTCTTCGAACCAATTGAACTTTTCAGCGGATGGATCAATCCACTCAGAAGCTGGTTGTATTGGTGCATCTGCAGGTGGTTCAGGAATTGTTTCAGCTACTTTGTGTCACAATTCGCATATTCGGGGTTTTACTATGCACGGGTTTGCATTATTTCAATTAACGTATGGTTAATTATTAAACGTTACCACTCAGTCATTACTACGAATAATATAACCGATACTCCCGACTATGATCCTATTATGTTTACATACTCAAAATTATGATACAAAAATTATATTACTAATTTTGCCCGGTGTTTTGAAATCATTTGCTATATTTTCCGGAAAACACTTATAGCTCCGTCGGTTTGCGATATTTCATCACGATCATTATTTTAAGCACCCGATTATTATCAGTAACATGATTTTATAATTTTTGCAACTTCGTCGTATTTTATTTCAACTCGTCACGATTTATTTTTAGTTAACACGGTACCCGATAACACCCAATGTACAAGACTCCTACACAAGAAAAATGCATTTTTTTCTTCTCAATATACATGTGCAAGAGTTTTACTTCTACTTGACCTCTTATTTACCATAATACCCTAAACTAGATATTTGTAGCAAATAAACTTCATTTTTCACAAACTTATTCATTTTACAAATCATAAAACTAGTTTTCTCTCATCTCTTCCATCCCTCTCTATGGATCGGCCAAAGCAAGAACACCAAGAAGAAACCATTGATTTTTCAAGAACCAAGTATTTATCAAATCCTAGTAGTGATCTAGTTTGGGTTTTGAAATAAAAACCACAAAGATTAAATGGGTTTTCATCACCATCTTTCAATAATCATCTCAAGTAAGTTACTAATAATTTTTCCTACTCTTTTAAACATTTACTTGATGTATTTTCATGATCTAGTAACAAAAACATGCAAATATACTATGATCCATACCACTTTTAATTTGTTTTACTACATATAATGAGTTTTTGATTATCCTATGATTATTCCCATGAAACCCACCAAGGTTAGTGATGTTTAGGACCCCATGACACCCTAAGAAGGTGTATGGTAGGATTGAGTACTTGTAGAGTTGATTTGAAGTAGTTTGGTTAAGTTTTGTACAAGTTATTAACTAAGAAAACCAAGTTTTGACAATATATATAGTTGCTGTCCCATTTTGCAAAACGTGGGAAACTCAGGGGCTAGGGTGTAATTTTGGACCAAAGATTTAGAAAATACTTTCAAAAACGAAGCTATGGGCGAAAGAACGGATTAAAACGAGTTTATAACGAAGAAGTTATGATTTTTCCAAGTTTAACGACGAAAAACTATTTTCTGAAAATACTACTTGCTGTTGGACGACATTCGACGGACAAAACGAGGCGTTAGACGTGATCTAGGAGGGCCGAGCTACTGAAAATATGTTAGTTCATGTTATGACGAACGCGTGAATATAAAGAACGTTGAAAACGGACTTGTGACGACCGAGATATGAATTTTTGAAAAGCCGACGAACTATACTTATTTTGACAGTATTACAACACATATATTTTCTAAGTGTAAAACTAGCAAGTCACTAAGTTCATGGCCGATTTTCTATATGATCGAGGCGCGTATGATCAAAAGTCAAATGAGACGACATGAAGATTATGTTACAAGGATTTCAAAAACGTCAAGTTCTATTCCTAACTCTTAACGTACAATATTTTGCGACTAGTTTTGCGAGGCCGTTTGGTCATATTTTCACAAGTTGTAAAAAGGGTTATTTTGCGACGAAACTATTTTATTTGGCGATAAAACATCAAACAAGGATCGTGGAGTGCCGTTTCAACATATTTACACGAAAAGTAGTTCATAACTTGCCGAGACGTCAAAAATGTAGTTTTCGACGATAAACTTTATTTTCAAAACTAACGAGTGGTATCGTTAACATACGTATTTGCATGTGTAGCATTGTATCATTGCTTACGCTAGATCATATCATTCATAATAGGTCGCGGTTAGAGACCGAGCCTCATTTTCATCATATACATTGTGATCATTGTGCTATCATATCAGGTGAGTTTCATAGCCCCTACTTTATACGTTTTGAACTGCTTTGGGGGAGATACATGCTTAAACTGCTTGCTTACATATATGATTGTGTTAAACTTATTTGTTTTATTCTTGAAAGCAACTCGCGGACCTGAGTACCTAAAACTTGGGGTAGCCGTACAGAACTTATCGCGGACCTAAGTATCTAACACTTGGGGTAGCCGTACAGAACATATCGCAGACCTAAGTATCAAACACTTGGGGTAGCCGTACAGAACATATCACGGACCTAAGTATCTAACACTTGGGGTAGCCGAACATAAGTCTTCTTGTGAGCAGCATAAGGTCTACTAGTGATATAACATGCATATCGTATACTCACATGTCTTACTCAAGCTATATATTAGCAGTGGGTTGTAAACACACAGGTTGCAAGTTTTGTTATGGGCGGGATTTGCGACTGAGTGGATTTACAATGCCTTTGCTGGGAAAATCTTATTTCAAATACTTTACTTGTTAAACAAACTCTATGAACTCACCAACCTCGTGTTGACACTTTAACATGTATTTTCAGGAACTAAGCAATAGCACGCTACTGGAGGCTTTTGGCAGGGCATGGCATGGTCATAGAAGACTCTGATAAAACATTTGGGACCGCTTAACTTATTTTATGGGCCTATTTCCGCACCACTTTTCATAATGTAAATTTAACACTTCTGATTTCTCAAATACATTCTAAATGATTGTGAAAAACCGTTCTTTGTGCATGCGTTGCGATACCAATTGAGTTGCACCCCAGCGACACGTAAGCTTTCGCTGGACCCGATTTTGGGGGTGTGACACTTTGTGATGTGAGATGTCATCATAGGGTTCAGCATCATCATATGTTCCAGTATCATGTGGTTGAAGTTCTTCTTCAACAGTATGTTGAATGTGTGATGATTGCAGTTTTTCAGTTGGTCTAGTCATTCTTGTACATTTGTCTCTTGGCTTAGCGTTGTCATGTTTATCAGAATCATCATGACGACGCTTGCTTGACTTGATCTTTTTGCATGGATCATCTTTCTTTTCGGCTTTCTTCATTGACTTGATCAATGCCTTGCGAAGTTCACTTTCCTCTGGATCATTTACAATGGCTTCAAGCAATTGACCTTTGAGATCTGTAACGGTGGCTGTGATGGTTTAGTCTGATGGTAAGAGGTTTGTCTGAATGTGATGAGCAACTACTCCTTCAAGCTTTTTCTTTACGTACTGCTTCATAATAGACGGAAGTGTTTCTTGGAGGTGTTTGCCGTCCTCTCTTGGTAAGTTGTTGTTGAAGAGATCTTCCATTGCTCAAGAAACATCGTATGTCTTGAACTCATCAATGTCTTGTTGTTGTGTAGCCACTGTAAAAATCCCACATTATAATAAACTATCTTACATAATACTTATCCATTTTTCTGCGTATAATTTTATTATCTGATCATAACTACTATCTAATGTGACGTAACTCACATCCTCGATAAACGTGCTCTCACGCAGACCAACATCAACTTACTTAATGTTCATTTTATATAAAAATTTCCATATAAAACATTACGATATCTCATTTGCCACTTTACGATAATTCGTTAACATACGATTAATAAACGTACGAACTAAACATTTATTATCCATTATATTGAAACCCTAAATTTTTATAACAACAATTATGAATAACTAAGCCCTAAAACACTAAAGTACAACTCCTTTAAACCAATGTACAAGTTACTAAAGCACAGAAACCCTAAATCCACTTAAACTCCCGATACAAACCCTAATTTCATTAAATCATGATTTTATCACAAACCCTAATTAATGCATATAAGATTTTTATGAGATATAACTGTACAAGTATTTCAAGCCAAGGTACAAGTCATTTATGCATGAAAACATAATATTAATAAAAATCACATTATAAACCTCAGTGTACTCATTATAAAGCACATTATACAAGTCTTTTATACACAAACCTTAAAAATGGATTTCTTAAACTTACTAAATGTAAGTACAAGTCTCTAAACCTAGTGTACAAGTGTTTAATGCACAAAAGGAAAAAATCTCATTTATATACTTTTAAACTTAATAAAATTAACATATAATTAAATTAACAAGAGAAAACCCTAAAAATATATTTTCCATATTTCTTAAATCTTAGTACAACTCTATTAAATCCACGGTACAACTCCTTAAAGCACAACATGATTTCCTTTTCTTTTCTCCCCAATTCGATATATACATTAAATGAGAAAACCCTAATTATTTTTCCTAGCAAACAAATCCTTAAACATAACCCTAAAATTTAACTTGTTACTTTCCCTAAACCCTAAGTACAACAACCTATAGCCAATGTACCACTCAATAAAGCCATTCGACCCATAATTAATTTCCCTAATTCGATTTTAGTTACAACTAAACCAAGCTCATTCTTCACTAATACCTAAGTATTCCATGAATCACAAGTACTCTTCTATGTTCCAAAATTATCCACATAACCATGTCACTAGAATATTTACCAAGTAGGTAAAATCTTTGGTTTTTAAACAAACCACATCACCACCTCACAAAACCACACGTTAACCCTTCCTCCCTCCCTACACTTGTCTTCAAACGACCCAAACTACATCACCATGTCCTCTCCTCACCATGACAAGGTGACCTAGCTTCATAAAAACCCTAACCTTTCTCCTATTATAAATATCGACCCACTCATAGTTCTTTTACTCAACCCATAATTCGAACACTCACAAAAACAGCCACACCCATTTAACTACTGATTCTATAGCCCACATATAATCTAAGAAAGGTCTTAAGAAGGATTGGAAGTAGGAAAACTCTTGGTGATCAAGTTTCAAATCGTTTGCCAAATAATCCCCATAATTGAATATAGTAATCAAGTAAGCGATCTAACTCTTTTTCATTTCTTTTATAAGTTCTAAAAACTCCTAAAAATAATACAACATAAGCCTTAATAACTAGCTAGTTAAAAAAAAATACATGTTTCTCTTTCTTTTTCTTTTTGTCGAACCAAATCAAACACACTCAATTTTTTTTTTAGTTAATACTAGTCAAGGAACTCTAAACCACTTAGGAGATAGATTAAATAGGTTAATAATCATGATGACATGTATTAAAAATTAGATAGAACACTTAAGAATCAAAAACCAAACTTTTCCTTCTTTTTCTTGTTCTATCGAGCAAAACCAAACAACTTTAAAGATTTTTATTTTTACATCTTGCTAATCAAGGGACCTCATGACATATAAGAAACAGCTTAGATAGGTTAATAATACTGTTAACATGCAACAAAAATTAGATCATAAGCTTGAAAATCGAAAACCAAAATTCTTTTTCCTTTTTCTGTTTTACCGTGAATCAGTCCCACAAGCCCAAATTTGAACAAACATTTCGACCACCAAACAACTTCAATAAAATCTGGATTTTAGCCATATTAAAGACACCCCAGCTAGCTACTAATAGGAAAAAGAACGTTGTAAAAATCTCGAGTCGCCTCGCTTTTATTTGAGGTCCTTTCTGCCCCTTTCAAAACTGTTTCAAAATAACCCTATTTAAATTGATGCGAGCTCATAAACTCAAACCATTAGCCCATAAGCTGTGAATAAGTCATTTACTAACTTATTAGAACATTCCTAAAAGAGTCGTAGCAATTCGCACCTTTTTCCTAAGCTTAAAAAGCGTAAAAACAAATAAAGGATGTCGAATGAAACAAGAAAAATGCTTTGAGGGTATAAAATGACAAAACTCCAACTGATACTATAACTAGGACTAAAAACTGAATTCGACATAAAGTTTAGGGGTAAAACCTGCCAACTTTGAAAGATAGAGTTTTAGTGGGCCAAAATTGTAAATATTTCAAAGTTATTTAAACAAGGACTATTTTTGCCAACGACTTAAAGTTGAGGGTATAAATTATCATTTTTGAAACTACAGCGGTAAAAACTCTCATTTCAACAAAGTTGAGGGGTAAAAATTGTCATTTTGTAAATGTTCAGGGGTATAAACTGTCAATATGTGAAACTATAGGGGAAAAAGCGTAACTTTTTATAATTATTATAAGAAATATATTTTGAATATATTTATAATAAAAACTAATAAACGAAATACGATTATCTCGATAACGAACAAACGGAAACATAAAAATGAGAAATAAGATAAAATCTTATCCAACTTTTGAAGAGACTTCATGTTGTCTCATTTAAACATTTAACGATCAACCAAAAACGTTACGAAACGAATATTAAAACTTATATATATATTGGAATACGATTACTGAAACTTGACATAACAACCCAGGTTTCGTGCCGGAGACGTTTATAAACTCTATTTAATTTTGTTTTCCATCCAGACTGCTAAGGTGAGTTCATAGTCCCACTTTTTATACATTTTCTAAATTTGTGGGGAGATACATGCTACAAAACCGAATACATACAAGTATTTTCCTGTATGCTTTCCTGATTAATATTGCCTAAGTTACCTGTTGCCTAAAAGACCTCCTATCATGGACCTCTAATCACTTTCGGGTGAGCGCGAATATAGTAAATAGATCTATTGGGTGTGACGACCCCTTTGTGTTACAGTGACGTGATCAAAAGTACTTTATTTGAGATGAATAAAGAGACCGGAAATCTCCTACTCGGAGGCAAAATTTCTTCATTTAATTATGGAGTATTATACATCAATAGCTCATAACTATTGATGATCCCTAGTTAATGCTTTGCGTGTCATGAGACTTAAGGCAATATATGTAATGAACTGAAATATTACTAAATTACTTTCTACTTAGCTTGTGTTCAAACTGATTATAACTTTAAATGCTATGGATTCACTCAACCTTTGTGTTGACTTTTTAGCATGTTTTATCTCAGGTAATTAGAAGCTTGTTTTGGCACAGAGTGGCTGTGGACTTTCTTATAAAAAGAGTGTCCATTTTGTTATCTTTCAATGAATAATGTACCCTTTTATAACGTACTTCGAAACTTCCCGTTGGGACATGTATAATGTAACTCTGATTAAAATAAATGGATGATAACAATTTTATTTAAAACGTCTCTTTTCGAGTCGTTTTCTATATTCATGACTGTGATGCTTGAAGTAACACCCCAACTTATATTCTGCTGCGATTATCGAAAACGGGGGTGTTACAGATTGGTATCAGAGCTCATGGTTATAGAGAACCAAATGTTTTCAAACATTGGACTATAACTACACTTTCAACACAAATGATTTTACACCATACCGTCTTACGCCCTCCGTGCCTGCATATTACTGTGCTTAGTAAATTACTTATTAGAATTATTTTACACTAATTTTCGCATACTTGATATTTACTCCTGCGCACTTGATTATTTCACTTTCACTCACTTAATTACTTATAATAATTACTTATAATTATTATTTGTGGATTACTACAATACCATGTCCCCCGAAACACCTGATATTAACAAAACTACCCTCCGTACTATTTGTACATCACCTACCCACTCACCTACCCATCAGCAACTTAGGAAAACTACATCGGATGAAAAGTTGATTGGTTGTCCGACAACGTTTGAGGTTCAACAGAATTCACAACAAGAAACAATTCGGAAAGATGTTGAGTCAAACTCTCCATTACATGACACTCCAGATTCTCCAATACCAGACATCCCAGACGCCATATCTACACCTAATTCCCCTGACCAAAATTTAAACCCTCATGAATCAACATGGACTCTCCTTTATCAACACACTCACACCCTAGACATTCACACTAAACAGTTGGAAGGGTTACAACCATTACGTTTCGAATGGTACGATCGTAACTTTGACACCCTGTTTAGAAGAGCCGATGCCAAGAGACGAGCAGTGTTTGACTTAGGAGTAAAGGTTGACAAGATGAAGTGTAACACCCCAACCCGGCAAGGGTAGAAGTATCACATTAATGGCTTCATATCAGATAAAACAAAGCATACATTCAATAGTAATACAAGGATTCTCAAAGGTTATAAATGAAATATTGAATACACAAGGATACAAAGGAAACAAAAGCTAAATACTAAGTCTGCAAGTGCAATTCTTCTAATAACTTCTACTTCGAAATAACTATCAAGGTCTTCTAAGTCCAAAGGTCTCTTCACTCATACCCAGCTTCCAACTAAAACCTGCCGCACACGAAAAGAAAACGTGTGGCTGAGCTTAAAAAGCCCAGTGAACAGATACATAATAACAAGCAAAGATAACGAAGCAGAAATATAAAGAAGCATTGGGAATGTCATAAGGTATAATCAAAGTAAGAAGAAATAGGAGGTATATAGGATAGTCATCCACCACGAGCCCATACTCAAAGTCATATCTCAACATCATAATACTCAAAGTCAAGATCTCACAATCAGAGGGGATACCTCTCAGGCAACCAGATAATATGAGGGGTGGCCTCATGTATCAAAAGGGGTGGAGTGATCAGCTCCCATAAATGTGAAAGGCGTGTATAGCACACAGTCACCAGTCACCTCAAAGTCATACTCAAAGTCATAGTTAAATCCACTAAACATACATGCCTAGGATTGCAATCCATACGCCCCCACTCAAAGTCAATCTCAAAGTCATACTCAAAATCATAGTAGCCATGGCAGATAATATAAAAGGGGACGGCGTGAGAAATCACTCCCCCACACAGGAGTCATGCCAGTGGTGCATCACAGACATGGCCAGGTTACCTTCCTGGCTAGGAAACAAAAGGTGGCTCGGGTATCAAACTAAGAGTCAGGTCTCAAAGTCATGCAAACGGGTTCATCTCAAAGTCATATCAAAGCATATCTCAAGGTCATGTCAAAAGTGAATCTCAAAGTCATAAAAAAAAAAGTTCATATCAAAAGGTTCATAGCAAAAGGGTCATAGCAAAGGTTCATAGCTCAACATCGAAGCATAGGTGATAAGACACCCTTTCTTAAAAGGGTAGAGTATCCGTACCTTATACCGCCAACGAAACCATAACATATGAATAGGAAGTCACTCCCTCTTCAGCGAATCTACACGAATTAACGATCGGCTAATTATTAATAATTCATTTCAAATCAGATTTACTCGCTTTCGTCGGCTTTCCATTATTAGCAACTTTTATATTTAGAGGCTTTCTATTTTTAACAAGTTTCTCGATTTAATAATGTTAGGGTTAAAATGCCCACTAAATAACCTTTAGACTATGATCAATATTTTAGTTTAGGACTCAAATGACAATTTAATATGGTCTTTGCATTTATTCTATCTCTTAAATATTTATTCGGTTCTAAAATGCTTCTTAGCGTGACTGCTCCAAGTTAGATTCTTATGTTAATGCTCATGTACATATAAGAGTGGTCATAGGTTTTATTTTATTAGATCCATTTATCAAGTTATTATAGTAGCGCATGATCATGTGTTTATGGTCATATTAACTACAATATCACACAGTTAAGAAATACATCGTCTAATTATTGAATGAGCCCCAACTACCAAGCTGAACCCAACATTTTACCACTTAACACACTCCTTATTCCCTTTTTATATTAAGTTATACCACGTTTTTAACTCCTTGTGAACCCACCACACTCACATGCAAATCCACATAATCACTCAATATTAACGCACACATACCAGACACTTTGAACAAACTCTAACATTCCCTTTTTACGCCCACATCAAACCACTTTTCTGATCTGCTAAACTTGCATGCCAAAACCAGATTTTAATCCTTGTTTAGACGTACCCGATACCCATGATCTGACACCCATATTACACACACACGACTCACAAACCCAGCCACACTACAATGACTAAAATAATCACCGATACTCTTGTTGTCCCAAGCACTCAACTCATTTTTATAAGACACAATCACCACCATTTAACCCATTTTATTAATACTATATCTATGTACCCATGCACATGCATATACTCTTTATTAGCTAAACACCACGCCAAATGTAATAAGCCATGACTAACTTCCTATTACCATGTATACAACAACTAACTAAACACTCCAGTTTCGACCCACTTTTCTTAGGCTACAACACCTTCCACTCGACATTATTTATAGACACTCAACACATTTTCCCCAGTCTATTCTATCCTTATATGTATCTTGTGTTTCAACTCTTAACTCGATCTTTAAACATCTACATTCGACACTGTCACCACACATGCAACACACCCTTTTGGCCACATAAAATAATAAATTAAATCCTCCTAACGTCTACTGATTTTACCCTTAGACACGCTTGTTTTACTGCCTTCACACGCCTACCTTCACATGCACCTTCATGATTTTCCATTCGACACTAGCCAGCCATGTAAGGATCGACTCATAAAAATGTATATGAATTGCTCATTGTTTATTTAATGTGACAAAAATCATATTGAATTCTCGTATACTTTCTATTAACGAAACAAAAGTATGTTGTGATTCGTGTTTAACGCGACATACGTATATTAAGCTTCACATGACTTTTATTAGATGAAACAAAACCCGTTGGTGAATCTTATATTTCATGCGAGGTAGTTTTCATACGAAACAATGAGAACATCGATCAAAACAGAGGGTTGGTGATACCTTAGAGTCGGTTGAACGAAGGAAATACGAAAGCAAGTGGCGTACAAAATGTTGTCTCACGTATAGGTCGTTTTGAACACAAGGATGAACCACGATCAACACAGCCCTTCCAAGACCTCACAAAGATTAGTCGCGACAAGGAAGAACTTCCACAGATCGAATCCAGCCACAACCAGCCTCAGATCTTCAAAAATACGCTCGACAAGAAGAAGAAAAATTGTTGAGATCGAATCAGGCCACAAGCAGTTCCAAATGTATTTTTTTTCTAGTCTCCTAATGGTGCCAAAGAACACAAGAAAAATGGGTTTAAAGCCTGGAATACAAGGATGCAAGTGGAACGAATTTTTCTTTGCATTTTGGGTTTTGGAAGTCACGGTTTGATTTGGTAGAAAGAAAATGAGATGAGGGTGATTATAATAAGGGAATGCCGTGTAAAGAGGATGGGATAAGCCTCAATTTCGGTATTAGTGGAAGACCAAATCAAGTTGGTTGAGATTGATTGCACTTTCCAATTATAATACATATTTGAAATTTTTAAAAGATTTTATGTGTATCCTCAAAATATATTTCGGCCTAGTATAGTTTTTAGGTGTCCAAATGATGTTTTTAATGTGTTACATGTGCCACAATATTATTTGGTTTGGTAAATTATTTACTTGCAAAGATTTGGGATCAAAATGGTACATTATAAGCTTATTTATCAAAGTTTTAGATTGTAGGGGCATTTTGGTCTTTTTGCATGTTTTAGAATTTTTGGGTTTTACAACTCTTCCCCTCTAAAAAAAATTTTTCGTCCTCGAAAATTGAAGTTGCAACGTAAAACGAAATCGTAGCAAGTCGCAAAAGATCGTCACAAACATTCTCACGCCCGAGGAGGTTCTTCCAAAAAGATCTTCAGACCAAATAGTTTCTCATGACTCAAATCAAAACGAGGTGGGTTCAAATTTTCTCAGAAAGAGACAATTTAGGTTGTTTGCGATCAAAAGACCATGCAACAAAAATGGAGGATAGGTGAATCTCCCGGAAAGCTCAAGATTTCAGATCAAATTAATTGTATCAACAGTAGAGAGTTTTACCAGAATTCAAGATTTATAACTTAGGTCAACAGAATGAAAAACGAGAATCCCACTCATTCAGACATTTAACGAACGAAGGCAGAGTATACGCATAGGTAGAATGAACCTAAAGTCTCACTAATCACGGATAATCCCGCGGAGATCAAAATCTAAACTTCTTAGGTACTTCCCAAGATATCCTATGGCCACAATGAGTGCACGTTATATGATGTAAGTATTATCACGTTGGCCAGACGTCATAATACTGGCATCATATAAATATGCCCTTATGATGGTCATACTTTATCTCAAGTCGTAATCAAAACCACCTATCTTAATCCACCTAGTACTTCTATAGTCTCGAGGTCAACAAAATCGAATTCCATAGTCAAGAGGGAAAACAAAACTATTCACAAGAGTATCAAAATCCCAGATTGCCTATCCGAAGTGAGGTACGCCGTCACAAGCATCATATCTTCTACAACTCGCCAAAATCTCTCAAAACAAAGCCATCATCAAACATATGACAATTGAGCCCGGAACTGAAATACTTCTAGGGAACTTGAAACATCAAAGGATCTTATTACAATATAAAGAAACTTAAGAGAGTCAACGAAATGAAAGTTAGTTGCCAAGAGCTTCGGCCTTCGTAGAATCAGTTCTTCCAAACCTAAAGGGTCTGTTTCAGAAATCCACTCATTCAACACATCCAATCTCTTCAAGTCCGGTTAATCTGTCTTCGTCTGTCCATCAATTCGGAAGTGAAACCAAAATTGGGAACTTGTGTCTGGTTTGTCGAGCCTCCTGCAGTTCTTCTTGGAATGTGATGGAGGAATGTGAATTCCTGTCATGCTCTTCATCATTCAGTCTGCTTCCGCTCTCAATTCATCTTAGTACAACCAAGATGAATAGGGAAGTGAGACTGCGTGTCTTCATCGCCAACACTTCTACCTTGTAAGTAATGTCTTCATTCTCCAGGTAGCCACCGTTGTTGTCAACTCCAGGTCAGGCAGTGAAGTAACTCTTCTGACGTGCTTCTAGTTGTCCTGCTGCATACGAAAAGCCTTCTGTGCTGTAAGGGAGTATAACCGATTCTCTTTCCGATTTATCCCAAAAATTTGCTCCGCCCGAGGGTGTGGAAGCTAATCCTTCTTCAACTTTTCTAAAACTCCATTCTAAATCAAACTAAGTTGTTTCTCTCTGTTCACGAAATTTCTCAATGGTATCATAAGTTGCAAACATCTTCCAGCATTCTTCTGCAAGGTTCCAAAGGTTTCAGTTCTCCATTCTGTTATTAGTCTTGACCACATGGCGATAGTTTTCAAAACTTGGGGAATTTAAAGAGATATCCTCCATTAAGAACAAATATCAATCTCTCAGAAGGCACAAATGATCGGCAAATTTTCTAACGAAGTGCAAAGATGATTTTCATGCTATCTCTCTCGTACTATTAAGTCATACAATGACCATTTGTCCAAGCACTCACGAGAAGACATCATTTATCAAATTCGCGAAACAATCAGAGCTTTAGCTAATACTATTAGCGTCACAAATCGTCATAGCAGCCTTGTACTCATACTGAAAGCGATTCCAAGAATAAAATCAATTCATCAGAAGGAAACTTCGCGCTCCGAAATTAAACAAACACATAATCGTTTCAGGGTAGAGGAAAATTGGCTCCTAACGGTATTACGGTTCAGCTTCCTGTAATCAATACATATCTCCAGTCACCATCCTTCTTTATCGCGACCGAAGACTAAAACACACCCAGAAAATACACTTAGGTAAACTCATTTCCTGGTGTTCAGTTGCTGCTCTTCCCGGTTGCTCGAATCAACTGCATGATCCCGGACACATCTGAAATACATCTTCGCTTGGTGGCTAGATAATCTCTCGGTATCATGGCAAATCCTACTTCACACTCCGGCGAAAAACTTTGGTGGTTCGACCAGGAATCATATTCGAGATTCAGGGTGCCAAATAACGTTCAAGATAAGGTTCATGTTCAGAAGACTCAAGGTGTCAAAGAGCTCTCAAGATGAGGTTCAAAATTAACACACGAGTCTCTAGAGTAATAGTGATAGCAGAGGTCTAACAATCGGTAATCATGGTAGGGAGTTCAAAATGGTTCCAAATGCAAAAGGTGAGAAATAGGGGGATAGTTGTCAATATTTTGAATGCTCAATCGACCAATCCCTTGTCAGAATAAAATCGAAGTTAACTATCCAAAGAAAGACCGATCAACAAAGCAAATCTTATCGTTCAAAATGTGAGGGAACATTTTCATACTCGTGGGTAATCACCATAAGACTTCTCATAGGGACAGAGATGGGTGAAACGAAATCAGATAGTGTCGGACGATTCATAGATACTTATCAAAGCAAGAGACAATAAGAGAATACATCAAGTATGTCATCGCCATGGAGATTCTCAGAATGACCGAAGAGGCATCAAAATGATTGATAAAAGGATTAGAGGTCCGAGTCAAATCTGAAGATAAGGATCAAATAGTGTCAGGCAATTATTGTGCAATTTTCAATGCCTTCAAGATTTAATCAGGTTCAAATCTTAGGTGGTGCAAAGTATAAGCTTTCGATTTTCAAAAGTGATATCAACAGGATTTAACCAAAAGCAAGGCACGAATCAGAGTGATGCGGAAGCAATGATACTTAAACTAATGCCTTATAGTCTACCCATTCCTCACTGGTCAAAACTTATGTTCCTATAAGAGAATCTTAACGCCAATTTTCAAAGTTGTCCTATGAGCGCCTACAGGGAAACTTAGTGGTCCTAACTTACACAGGCCAAGGGTAAATGTATTACGAATCGCAACCTGGCTCTGATACCATAATTGTAACACCCCAACCCGGCAAGGGTAGAAGTATCACATTAATGGCTTCATATCAGATAAAACAAAGCATACATTCAATAGTAATACAAGGATTCTCAAAGGTTATAAATGAAATATTGAATACACAAGGATACAAAGGAAACAAAAGCTAAATACTAAGTCTGCAAGTGCAATTCTTCTAATAACTTCTACTTCGAAATAACTATCAAGGTCTTCTAAGTCCAAAGGTCTCTTCACTCATACCCAGCTTCCAACTAAAACCTGCCGCACACGAAAAGAAAACGTGCGGCTGAGCTTAAAAAGCCCAGTGAACAGATACATAATAACAAGCAAAGATAACGAAGCAGAAATATAAAGAAGCATTGGGAATGTCATAAGGTATAATCAAAGTAAGAAGAAATAGGAGGTATATAGGATAGTCATCCACCACGAGCCCATACTCAAAGTCATATCTCAACATCATAATACTCAAAGTCAAGATCTCACAATCAGAGGGGATACCTCTCAGGCAACCAGATAATATGAGGGGTGGCCTCATGTATCAAAAGGGGTGGAGTGATCAGCTCCCATAAATGTGAAAGGCGTGTATAGCACACAGTCACCAGTCACCTCAAAGTCATACTCAAAGTCATAGTTAAATCCACTAAACATACATGCCTAGGATTGCAATCCATACGCCCCCACTCAAAGTCAATCTCAAAGTCATACTCAAAATCATAGTAGCCATGGCAGATAATATAAAAGGGGACGGCGTGAGAAATCACTCCCCCACACAGGAGTCATGCCAGTGGTGCATCACAGACATGGCCAGGTTACCTTCCTGGCTAGGAAACAAAAGGTGGCTCGGGTATCAAACTAAGAGTCAGGTCTCAAAGTCATGCAAACGGGTTCATCTCAAAGTCATATCAAAGCATATCTCAAGGTCATGTCAAAAGTGAATCTCAAAGTCATAAAAAAAAAAGTTCATATCAAAAGGTTCATAGCAAAAGGGTCATAGCAAAGGTTCATAGCTCAACATCGAAGCATAGGTGATAAGACACCCTTTCTTAAAAGGGTAGAGTATCCGTACCTTATACCGCCAACGAAACCATAACATATGAATAGGAAGTCACTCCCTCTTCAGCGAATCTACACGAATTAACGATCGGCTAATTATTAATAATTCATTTCAAATCAGATTTACTCGCTTTCGTCGGCTTTCCATTATTAGCAACTTTTATATTTAGAGGCTTTCTATTTTTAACAAGTTTCTCGATTTAATAATGTTAGGGTTAAAATGCCCACTAAATAACCTTTAGACTATGATCAATATTTTAGTTTAGGACTCAAATGACAATTTAATATGGTCTTTGCATTTATTCTATCTCTTAAATATTTATTCGGTTCTAAAATGCTTCTTAGCGTGACTGCTCCAAGTTAGATTCTTATGTTAATGCTCATGTACATATAAGAGTGGTCATAGGTTTTATTTTATTAGATCCATTTATCAAGTTATTATAGTAGCGCATGATCATGTGTTTATGGTCATATTAACTACAATATCACACAGTTAAGAAATACATCGTCTAATTATTGAATGAGCCCCAACTACCAAGCTGAACCCAACATTTTACCACTTAACACACTCCTTATTCCCTTTTTATATTAAGTTATACCACGTTTTTAACTCCTTGTGAACCCACCACACTCACATGCAAATCCACATAATCACTCAATATTAACGCACACATACCAGACACTTTGAACAAACTCTAACATTCCCTTTTTACGCCCACATCAAACCACTTTTCTGATCTGCTAAACTTGCATGCCAAAACCAGATTTTAATCCTTGTTTAGACGTACCCGATACCCATGATCTGACACCCATATTACACACACACGACTCACAAACCCAGCCACACTACAATGACTAAAATAATCACCGATACTCTTGTTGTCCCAAGCACTCAACTCATTTTTATAAGACACAATCACCACCATTTAACCCATTTTATTAATACTATATCTATGTACCCATGCACATGCATATACTCTTTATTAGCTAAACACCACGCCAAATGTAATAAGCCATGACTAACTTCCTATTACCATGTATACAACAACTAACTAAACACTCCAGTTTCGACCCACTTTTCTTAGGCTACAACACCTTCCACTCGACATTATTTATAGACACTCAACACATTTTCCCCAGTCTATTCTATCCTTATATGTATCTTGTGTTTCAACTCTTAACTCGATCTTTAAACATCTACATTCGACACTGTCACCACACATGCAACACACCCTTTTGGCCACATAAAATAATAAATTAAATCCTCCTAACGTCTACTGATTTTACCCTTAGACACGCTTGTTTTACTGCCTTCACACGCCTACCTTCACATGCACCTTCATGATTTTCCATTCGACACTAGCCAGCCATGTAAGGATCGACTCATAAAAATGTATATGAATTGCTCATTGTTTATTTAATGTGACAAAAATCATATTGAATTCTCGTATACTTTCTATTAACGAAACAAAAGTATGTTGTGATTCGTGTTTAACGCGACATACGTATATTAAGCTTCACATGACTTTTATTAGATGAAACAAAACCCGTTGGTGAATCTTATATTTCATGCGAGGTAGTTTTCATACGAAACAATGAGAACATCGATCAAAACAGAGGGTTGGTGATACCTTAGAGTCGGTTGAACGAAGGAAATACGAAAGCAAGTGGCGTACAAAATGTTGTCTCACGTATAGGTCGTTTTGAACACAAGGATGAACCACGATCAACACAGCCCTTCCAAGACCTCACAAAGATTAGTCGCGACAAGGAAGAACTTCCACAGATCGAATCCAGCCACAACCAGCCTCAGATCTTCAAAAATACGCTCGACAAGAAGAAGAAAAATTGTTGAGATCGAATCAGGCCACAAGCAGTTCCAAATGTATTTTTTTTCTAGTCTCCTAATGGTGCCAAAGAACACAAGAAAAATGGGTTTAAAGCCTGGAATACAAGGATGCAAGTGGAACGAATTTTTCTTTGCATTTTGGGTTTTGGAAGTCACGGTTTGATTTGGTAGAAAGAAAATGAGATGAGGGTGATTATAATAAGGGAATGCCGTGTAAAGAGGATGGGATAAGCCTCAATTTCGGTATTAGTGGAAGACCAAATCAAGTTGGTTGAGATTGATTGCACTTTCCAATTATAATACATATTTGAAATTTTTAAAAGATTTTATGTGTATCCTCAAAATATATTTCGGCCTAGTATAGTTTTTAGGTGTCCAAATGATGTTTTTAATGTGTTACATGTGCCACAATATTATTTGGTTTGGTAAATTATTTACTTGCAAAGATTTGGGATCAAAATGGTACATTATAAGCTTATTTATCAAAGTTTTAGATTGTAGGGGCATTTTGGTCTTTTTGCATGTTTTAGAATTTTTGGGTTTTACAACTCTTCCCCTCTAAAAAAAAATTTTCGTCCTCGAAAATTGAAGTTGCAACGTAAAACGAAATCGTAGCAAGTCGCAAAAGATCGTCACAAACATTCTCACGCCCGAGGAGGTTCTTCCAAAAAGATCTTCAGACCAAATAGTTTCTCATGACTCAAATCAAAAAGAGTGGGTTCAAATTTTCTCAGAAAGAGACAATTTAGGTTGTTTGCGATCAAAAGACCATGCAACAAAAATGGAGGATAGGTGAATCTCCCGGAAAGCTCAAGATTTCAGATCAAATTAATTGTATCAACAGTAGAGAGTTTTACCAGAATTCAAGATTTATAACTTAGGTCAACAGAATGAAAAACGAGAATCCCACTCATTCAGACATTTAACGAACGAAGGCAGAGTATACGCATAGGTAGAATGAACCTAAAGTCTCACTAATCACGGATAATCCCGCGGAGATCAAAATCTAAACTTCTTAGGTACTTCCCAAGATATCCTATGGCCACAATGAGTGCACGTTATATGATGTAAGTATTATCACGTTGGCCAGACGTCATAATACTGGCATCATATAAATATGCCCTTATGATGGTCATACTTTATCTCAAGTCGTAATCAAAACCACCTATCTTAATCCACCTAGTACTTCTATAGTCTCGAGGTCAACAAAATCGAATTCCATAGTCAAGAGGGAAAACAAAACTATTCACAAGAGTATCAAAATCCCAGATTGCCTATCCGAAGTGAGGTACGCCGTCACAAGCATCATATCTTCTACAACTCGCCAAAATCTCTCAAAACAAAGCCATCATCAAACATATGACAATTGAGCCCGGAACTGAAATACTTCTAGGGAACTTGAAACATCAAAGGATCTTATTACAATATAAAGAAACTTAAGAGAGTCAACGAAATGAAAGTTAGTTGCCAAGAGCTTCGGCCTTCGTAGAATCAGTTCTTCCAAACCTAAAGGGTCTGTTTCAGAAATCCACTCATTCAACACATCCAATCTCTTCAAGTCCGGTTAATCTGTCTTCGTCTGTCCATCAATTCGGAAGTGAAACCAAAATTGGGAACTTGTGTCTGGTTTGTCGAGCCTCCTGCAGTTCTTCTTGGAATGTGATGGAGGAATGTGAATTCCTGTCATGCTCTTCATCATTCAGTCTGCTTCCGCTCTCAATTCATCTTAGTACAACCAAGGTGAATAGGGAAGTGAAACTGCGTGTCTTCATCGCCAACACTTCTACCTTGTAAGTAATGTCTTCATTCTCCAGGTAGCCACCGTTGTTGTCAACTCCAGGTCAGGCAGTGAAGTAACTCTTCTGACGTGCTTCTAGTTGTCCTGCTGCATACGAAAAGCCTTCTGTGCTGTAAGGGAGTATAACCGATTCTCTTTCCGATTTATCCCAAAAATTTGCTCCGCCCGAGGGTGTGGAAGCTAATCCTTCTTCAACTTTTCTAAAACTCCATTCTAAATCAAACTAAGTTGTTTCTCTCTGTTCACGAAATTTCTCAATGGTATCATAAGTTGCAAACATCTTCTAGCATTCTTCTGCAAGGTTCCAAAGGTTTCAGTTCTCCATTCTGTTATTAGTCTTGACCACATGGCGATAGTTTTCAAAACTTGGGGAATTTAAAGAGATATCCTCCATTAAGAACAAATATCAATCTCTCAGAAGGCACAAATGATCGGCAAATTTTCTAACGAAGTGCAAAGATGATTTTCATGCTATCTCTCTCGTACTATTAAGTCATACAATGACCATTTGTCCAAGCACTCACGAGAAGACATCATTTATCAAATTCGCGAAACAATCAGAGCTTTAGCTAATACTATTAGCGTCACAAATCGTCATAGCAGCCTTGTACTCATACTGAAAGCGATTCCAAGAATAAAATCAATTCATCAGAAGGAAACTTCGCGCTCCGAAATTAAACAAACACATAATCGTTTCAGGGTAGAGGAAAATTGGCTCCTAACGGTATTACGGTTCAGCTTCCTGTAATCAATACATATCTCCAGTCACCATCCTTCTTTATCGCGACCGAAGACTAAAACACACCCAGAAAATACACTTAGGTAAACTCATTTCCTGGTGTTCAGTTGCTGCTCTTCCCGGTTGCTCGAATCAACTGCATGATCCCGGACACATCTGAAATACATCTTCGCTTGGTGGCTAGATAATCTCTCGGTATCATGGCAAATCCTACTTCACACTCCGGCGAAAAACTTTGGTGGTTCGACCAGGAATCATATTCGAGATTCAGGGTGCCAAATAACGTTCAAGATAAGGTTCATGTTCAGAAGACTCAAGGTGTCAAAGAGCTCTCAAGATGAGGTTCAAAATTAACACACGAGTCTCTAGAGTAATAGTGATAGCAGAGGTCTAACAATCGGTAATCATGGTAGGGAGTTCAAAATGGTTCCAAATGCAAAAGGTGAGAAATAGGGGGATAGTTGTCAATATTTTGAATGCTCAATCGACCAATCCCTTGTCAGAATAAAATCGAAGTTAACTATCCAAAGAAAGACCGATCAACAAAGCAAATCTTATCGTTCAAAATGTGAGGGAACATTTTCATACTCGTGGGTAATCACCATAAGACTTCTCATAGGGACAGAGATGGGTGAAACGAAATCAGATAGTGTCGGACGATTCATAGATACTTATCAAAGCAAGAGACAATAAGAGAATACATCAAGTATGTCATCGCCATGGAGATTCTCAGAATGACCGAAGAGGCATCAAAATGATTGATAAAAGGATTAGAGGTCCGAGTCAAAATCTGAAGATAAGGATCAAATAGTGTCAGGCAATTATTGTGCAATTTTCAATGCCTTCAAGATTTAATCAGGTTCAAATCTTAGGTGGTGCAAAGTATAAGCTTTCGATTTTCAAAAGTGATATCAACAGGATTTAACCAAAAGCAAGGCACGAATCAGAGTGATGCGGAAGCAATGATACTTAAACTAATGCCTTATAGTCTACCCATTCCTCACTGGTCAAAACTTATGTTCCTATAAGAGAATCTTAACGCCAATTTTCAAAGTTGTCCTATGAGCGCCTACAGGGAAACTTAGTGGTCCTAACTTACACAGGCCAAGGGTAAATGTATTACGAATCGCAACCTGGCTCTGATACCATAATTGTAACACCCCAACCCGGCAAGGGTAGAAGTATCACATTAATGGCTTCATATCAGATAAAACAAAGCATACATTCAATAGTAATACAAGGATTCTCAAAGGTTATAAATGAAATATTGAATACACAAGGATACAAAGGAAACAAAAGCTAAATACTAAGTCTGCAAGTGCAATTCTTCTAATAACTTCTACTTCGAAATAACTATCAAGGTCTTCTAAGTCCAAAGGTCTCTTCACTCATACCCAGCTTCCAACTAAAACCTGCCGCACACGAAAAGAAAACGTGCGGCTGAGCTTAAAAAGCCCAGTGAACAGATACATAATAACAAGCAAAGATAACGAAGCAGAAATATAAAGAAGCATTGGGAATGTCATAAGGTATAATCAAAGTAAGAAGAAATAGGAGGTATATAGGATAGTCATCCACCACGAGCCCATACTCAAAGTCATATCTCAACATCATAATACTCAAAGTCAAGATCTCACAATCAGAGGGGATACCTCTCAGGCAACCAGATAATATGAGGGGTGGCCTCATGTATCAAAAGGGGTGGAGTGATCAGCTCCCATAAATGTGAAAGGCGTGTATAGCACACAGTCACCAGTCACCTCAAAGTCATACTCAAAGTCATAGTTAAATCCACTAAACATACATGCCTAGGATTGCAATCCATACGCCCCCACTCAAAGTCAATCTCAAAGTCATACTCAAAATCATAGTAGCCATGGCAGATAATATAAAAGGGGACGGCGTGAGAAATACTCTCCCCACACAGGAGTCATGCCAGTGGTGCATCACAGACATGGCCAGGTTACCTTCCTGGCTAGGAAACAAAAGGTGGCTCGGGTATCAAACTAAGAGTCAGGTCTCAAAGTCATGCAAACGGGTTCATCTCAAAGTCATATCAAAGCATATCTCAAGGTCATGTCAAAAGTGAATCTCAAAGTCATAAAAAAAAAAGTTCATATCAAAAGGTTCATAGCAAAAGGGTCATAGCAAAGGTTCATAGCTCAACATCGAAGCATAGGTGATAAGAACACCCTTTCTTAAAAGGGTAGAGTATCCGTACCTTATACCGCCAACGAAACCATAACATATGAATAGGAAGTCACTCCCTCTTCAGCGAATCTACACGAATTAACGATCGGCTAATTATTAATAATTCATTTCAAATCAGATTTACTCGCTTTCGTCGGCTTTCCATTATTAGCAACTTTTATATTTAGAGGCTTTCTATTTTTAACAAGTTTCTCGATTTAATAATGTTAGGGTTAAAATGCCCACTAAATAACCTTTAGACTATGATCAATATTTTAGTTTAGGACTCAAATGACAATTTAATATGGTCTTTGCATTTATTCTATCTCTTAAATATTTATTCGGTTCTAAAATGCTTCTTAGCGTGACTGCTCCAAGTTAGATTCTTATGTTAATGCTCATGTACATATAAGAGTGGTCATAGGTTTTATTTTATTAGATCCATTTATCAAGTTATTATAGTAGCGCATGATCATGTGTTTATGGTCATATTAACTACAATATCACACAGTTAAGAAATACATCGTCTAATTATTGAATGAGCCCCAACTACCAAGCTGAACCCAACATTTTACCACTTAACACACTCCTTATTCCCTTTTTATATTAAGTTATACCACGTTTTTAACTCCTTGTGAACCCACCACACTCACATGCAAATCCACATAATCACTCAATATTAACGCACACATACCAGACACTTTGAACAAACTCTAACATTCCCTTTTTACGCCCACATCAAACCACTTTTCTGATCTGCTAAACTTGCATGCCAAAACCAGATTTTAATCCTTGTTTAGACGTACCCGATACCCATGATCTGACACCCATATTACACACACATGACTCACAAACCCAGCCACACTACAATGACTAAAATCATCACCGATACTCTTGTTGTCCCAAGCACTCAACTCATTTTTATAAGACACAATCACCACCATTTAACCCATTTTATTAATACTATATCTATGTACCCATGCACATGCATATACTCTTTATTAGCTAAACACCACGCCAAATGTAATAAGCCATGACTAACTTCCTATTACCATGTATACAACAACTAACTAAACACTCCAGTTTCGACCCACTTTTCTTAGGCTACAACACCTTCCACTCGACATTATTTATAGACACTCAACACATTTTCCCCAGTCTATTCTATCCTTATATGTATCTTGTGTTTCAACTCTTAACTCGATCTTTAAACATCTACATTCGACACTGTCACCACACATGCAACACACCCTTTTGGCCACATAAAATAATAAATTAAATCCTCCTAACGTCTACTGATTTTACCCTTAGACACGCTTGTTTTACTGCCTTCACACGCCTACCTTCACAGGCACCTTCATGATTTTCCATTCGACACTAGCCAGCCATGTAAGGGTCGACTCATAAAAATGTATATGAATTGCTCATTGTTTATTTAATGTGACAAAAATCATATTGAATTCTCGTATACTTTCTATTAACGAAACAAAAGTATGTTGTGATTCGTGTTTAACGCGACATACGTATATTAAGCTTCACATGACTTTTATTAGATGAAACAAAACCCGTTGGTGAATCTTATATTTCATGCGAGGTAGTTTTCATACGAAACAATGAGAACATCGATCAAAACAGAGGGTTGGAGATACCTTAGAGTCGGTTGAACGAAGGAAATACGAAAGCAAGTGGCGTACAAAATGTTGTCTCACGTATAGGTCGTTTTGAACACAAGGATGAACCACGATCAACACAGCCCTTCCAAGACCTCACAAAGATTAGTCGCGACAAGGAAGAACTTCCACAGATCGAATCCAGCCACAACCAGCCTCAGATCTTCAAAAATACGCTCGACAAGAAGAAGAAAAATTGTTGAGATCGAATCAGGCCACAAGCAGTTCCAAATGTATTTTTTTTCTAGTCTCCTAATGGTGCCAAAGAACACAAGAAAAATGGGTTTAAAGCCTGGAATACAAGGATGCAAGTGGAACGAATTTTTCTTTGCATTTTGGGTTTTGGAAGTCACGGTTTGATTTGGTAGAAAGAAAATGAGATGAGGGTGATTATAATAAGGGAATGCCGTGTAAAGAGGATGGGATAAGCCTCAATTTCGGTATTAGTGGAAGACCAAATCAAGTTGGTTGAGATTGATTGCACTTTCCAATTATAATACATATTTGAAATTTTTAAAAGATTTTATGTGTATCCTCAAAATATATTTCGGCCTAGTATAGTTTTTAGGTGTCCAAATGATGTTTTTAATGTGTTACATGTGCCACAATATTATTTGGTTTGGTAAATTATTTACTTGCAAAGATTTGGGATCAAAATGGTACATTATAAGCTTATTTATCAAAGTTTTAGATTGTAGGGGCATTTTGGTCTTTTTGCATGTTTTAGAATTTTTGGGTTTTACATGAAGAATACTTACAACCATAAATTTAGAAGCTTAGATTCCAGAGTCCGCTGTTCGAGAAGAGAACACGGTCAAACACGTGGTAGAGTGGAAGATATTGAAAGAACCCTATGGATGGCCAGGGATACGGCAAGAAACCAGGGTCAGAAGATTTTCACCTTAGAAGCCATGTTGGACCAACAAATGAGGATTTACCAGGAATTTCAGGAACGCTTCTTAGAAATGGAAATTGCACAACTAAAACTTGAGACTGAAACTAAGCATTTACGTCAAGGACGTAACTGATCTAAATTCACATGTATCATTGTTGTGTCTACTAAACCGAATAGTATTTGGTTAGTATTTCCTGTATTTTCCAATAAGCCTGAAACTTTCAGAGTTTGTAATCGATCTTTAAATATATAACAACTTCCTTTTGTTATATATGTCTGTTGAGAACAAATTCTTTCTATTATGTCTTACTATAATGCTATGCATGCATGTAATGACTTCTCATGACCTCATGCAAAATCCAACCATTTGATTTCTATCCTTAATAGACAAATGGCTCCACGCAAACCAAATCATACTTGAAACGTAATACATGTCACTTTCCTTTCCCTCCAAACCTAGTCAACCGACCAACTTGTAGCACAGTAAGTAACAGAAACTAGGGTCACTATTGTCAACAAAGGACCAAACACTTATGCTAGAGACAGAAAAATCCTTAACCTACCACATGAAACATTAATAAAAGACCTTATATTAATTGTTTTGCAAAAACAATAGATCAAGTTATTAATATCATGTTATTATCAGTGATTAAATCCAGACCTACCATGACATTACTTAAGATTATTATAATACCTGCCATAACTAGGCTATAATCATAGAATCCTCTAAGACAAATTTTGGAAGAAAACTTGGTGAATGAAGAGAAAGTTGCTGAACTTCAGTTTTTGTAAATGGATTAGTTTGTTCCGTAGCAATTTTATACCAAGAGTTAATCATTTATCTACGATATTAACCAGACACATCGTAATTCATTGATTCTCAATTGGATATAACTTCGCATTGTGACCACCTGTTGGGAATAATATGTAATTACTTTATTACTTGAATTATTCTAACATGGTCATTAAGGGAATTCTAAAATTCATGTTTCTTGTGATATTGATAGGTGAAAACCAGCATGAAAAATACAAATACCTTACCAGCACTAACCACCCCAATGACTCCTGAAGCTATCCAAAAGTTAATAATCAACATCATTGCAACAGTACTAGAAGTAACTGCAGTAGCTCACTTAAGTAGCAACAATATGGCAATAGGAGAAAAGAAGACGGCTGTGTCTTGTAAGCATACTCCTGAAAGTTTCACGGGTTTTAGACCAGCTCACCATAAAGGCCCAGAAAGAATAACCAAACCTACCATCACCCATGCCTTAGGAATTAAGCAAAATAATCAAAAGCGAAAACTTGATGATAGGAAAACCATTATCCCCACCTACCACAAATTCACCAATAACCACGACTGTCACCGCAAGCATCTTCAAGATCACATCAACTACCATCGCCAACAAGTTTGTAGGCAGGAAGTTGGTAGAAACTGCATCGCCACACCTTCTAACAAAGCTGGTTATCTTGGAAAGCGACCTCTATGTCAACGATGCAAGTTGCATCACACTGGAGTTTGTTTTGTTAAGTATGGGAGATGCTAGGGAATAGGTCACCAGACAAGAGACTGCAAAACCAAGGGCAAAAAGGAACAACCATCGGCTGTGGTATGCCACAGATGTGGTGGAGAAGGACACTACAAGAGTCGTTGCCCAAACTACAATACCAATTGGAAAGCCAAGGCCAATGCAGAAGAATAAGAACTCATTAAGATCCCAACAACATCAAAGAATGACATCTAAGTTTAAGCAGAAGATAAATTCCTGTAGTAGATAAATAAACTGTGGTTTAGAACTCTCTAAGTTGTATTTCCTTTTGTACCTTACCTTAGTTACGATGGATGTAACCTAAGTGTAACAACTACCTTTCTACCGTATGAAATATGTATCTTGTAACATTTCCGTAATAATCACAATCTCAGTTTCTGTTCCATTTACCCTGTTCATAGACATTACGTAACAATACATTAGGATTTTGGCTAATATTATTTTTGACTAAACAATAGACTATTATCACCCTGTAGGATCCTCACGCGAACCCTAAGATTTATTTCAAGGATATCCCATTAGTACCCTAGAAAAATCCCTAACTCATCACTATAGTATAAACCAAAATTTTCTTATTCTTTTGAAAAATAATCATGCAGTTATTTTCCAAAAATAACACGTTGAACACCATCTAAAACTTTTTGAAAAGAATAAATACCACAATGACTGAGCCAAACATCACATCATTTGGTCCTCAATTATTCATAGCCTGATCAACTATGACTAATTTAGTAAGAATCATGTAATAAATGGGACAGTTATCCTTTCAGACTTTCTAATAACAATTTTCATTCAAAAGCAAAATATTGAAACAAAATAAATTGTTCATAAAACTTCATTTTTGATAGATGTCTACACCTATTACTTTTTGCACCGGTAGTCCTTAAAATATATATTTAGTCCAAAAGTTCATAAAATGTCATTTTAGATTTCAAAGTTACTATTTTAACATTAAATAACCCAAAGTTACCGAAATTACACTTTATGTCCTATTTTTCCGATATGGACAACTTTAGTCCCCGAATTTGAAATTGTTTGCAAAATGGTCCCTTTTAGTGTAAAATAAATGGGAAAATGTTTCCGAGATTTTGACAAGTTTATTGAAGTTTAAAGAAGTGCTTATCAACTGCTTATAACAAGTTTGGCTTATTTTTACGTAAGTGGGCTTTTAAAACAATTTAACCTGGCCCGTTAAGAATAAATGATCCGTTGGGTTAGAAATGAACTTGGGCTTTGACTTGGGCTCGTTAGGGGGTTCTAAAAATAGTTCTAAAGGGCTTATTGGATGGCTTGATTTAGATGGCTTATTGGACTTTCTAAAGGCCACGTATTAAATGGTTACTGAAGTTGGTTTACATATAGGTGAATAAGGAAGTCTAAGAATTTGACAGTTTTTACAAAAAAAAAAAAAAAATATATATATATATATATATATATATATAATATATATATATATAATATATATATATATATATATAGGGGGGGGGGACTTTCTTACGAGAACCATTTTATCTGCGAGAACTGAGAGAACCACAAAAAACATACATGCACGCCTTTTAAAATAAAATAAAAATACATGCAAATCATCAATAATCGTAAGTATCCACCTATGTTCTTCAATATCATCATGAACTCATCATCTTTTTTCACAAAAACCTTACACAAGGCCGCAATATTGTCGTTGCACGCCTTATAAGAACATACATGCACACCTTCAAAGAAAAATGTTGTATTTCCAATTTCTTATCAAATTCTTTAGAACAACTATGTTTTTTTAAAAACATATATGTTGTTTTTAGAACATATGTGCAAAAATACAATTATTGAAGGCGTGCATGTATGTTTTTGGTGGTTCTCTCAGTTCTCGCAGATAAAATGGTTCTCGCAAGAAAGTCTCACATATATAGGGAAACCACTAAGAATTCACAAAGATTTATAGCAAACACAACATAGTACAAATTTTATTAGAACCCACGAAAATTCATACATAACGACATAATTAGCAACGGAAGTGCTAATGTTACAATGATTACAAGAAAAGGCATAGAATCTTCAATAGGTTGACCCGCCATAGCAACAAAGACCACCGCCAACCCAACGATAGCTAGAGCCACCACGGGATGAATCACCATGATTATCCTACACAATAAATACAAACAAACTATTAGGAACGATAGCGAGACTAGATGCTAAGAACAAACAAATTTTTTTTAGGACTACATAGAAACACAACAAAAGACTCATTTTAAACAACCCTAATTCGAGGTTATTACCCCCATATCTTGTCCACACCAATAGCGAGGACCACAGTAGGCATAAGAACCGCTAGAACGCAAACCAAGAATGCGTAATCTTCATTAGGAACATACGCCAAATAAGTAACTGCAAGAACAACATAAACGATTGCTAAGATTGTGATAAGGTGCGGCATTTTGGAAATGTTAGATGAGGGATATATGTTTTGTGGAAGAATGGAAATTAAGATGGAATATATATAGGGGAGAAACTAGCCGTTATTTACTATTCCTGACCGTTAGTTTTTCACTATTCATGACCGTTAGGAAGTACTATTCACAGCCCTTGAATTTATTAGGTGGCAAAACATTCAAATTTATTTCATCTAGTAGGAATAAAACTAACGAAATTACATTCCCTTAAGTACCGAATGGAAATTTCTAGACAACCCTTTTTGGACTAAAAATATAATCAAGGACTAACAGTGAAACGATAGTATTGGATATAAAGGACATAAAAACAAGATAATATTATTTATAATATTATTTTTAAACTTTAGGCATTTTAAGCATATCAAACTCACGTCACCAATCAAATCGTTGTACGATTTCCCATTCTCACATTCACTATCTGAATAAGTTAGAATCTAAGCCCAACTCTTTTTATAGTTCACTTTTTCCCAACACCTTGACCAACACAGACTGAATCTCGGGACGAGATTCCCTCAACGGGGGGATACTATAATCACTGTATAAATCCCACATTATAATAAACTATCTTACATAATACTTTTTTTTATCTGATCATAACTACTATCTAATGTGACGTAACTCACATCCTCGATAAACGTGCTCTCACGCAGACCAACATCAACTTACTTAATGTTCATTTTATATAAACATTTCCATATAAAACATTACGATATCTCATTTGCCACTTTACGATAATTCGTTAACATACGATTAATAAACGTACGAACTAAACATTTCTTATCTATTATAATGAAACCCTAAAATTTTTATAACAACAATTAGGAATAACTAAGCCCTAAAACACTAAAGTATAACTCATTTAAACCAATGTACAAGTTACTAAAGCACATAAACCCTAAATCCACTTAAACTCCCGATACAAACCCTAATTTCATTAAATCATGATTTTATCACAAACCCTAATTAATGCATATAAGATTTTTATGAGATATAAGTGTACAAGTATTTCAAGCCAAGGTACCAGTCATTTATGCACGAAAACATAATATTAATAAAAATCACATTATAAACCTCAGCGTACTCATTATAAAGCACATTATACAACTCTTTTATACACAAACCTTAAAAATGGATTTCTTAAACTTACTAAACATAAGTACAAGTCTCTAAACCTAGTGTACAAGTGTTTAATGCACAAAAGCCAAAAATCTCATTTATATACTTTTAAACTTAATAAAATTAACACATAATTAAATTAACAAGAGAAAACCCTATAAATATATTTTCCATATTTCTTAAATCTTAGTACAACTCTATTAAACCCATGGTACAACTCCTTAAAGCACAACATGATTTCCTTTTCTTTTCTCCCCAATTCGATATATACATTAAATGAGAAAACCCTAATTATTTTTCCTAGCAAACAAATCCTTAAACATAACCCTAAAATTTAACTTGTTAATTTCCCTAAACCCTAAGTACAACAACCTATAGCCAATGCACCACTCAATAAAGCCATTCGACCCATAATTAATTTCCCTAATTTGATTTTAGTTACAACTAAACCCAGCTCATTCCTCACTAATACCTAAGTATTCCATGAATCAGAAGTACTCTTCTATGTTCCAAAATTATCCACATAACCATGTCACTAGAATATTTACCAAGTAGGTAAAATCTTTGGTTTTTAAACAAACCACATCACCACCTCACAAAACTACACGTTAACCCTTCCTCCCTCCTTACACTTAAACGACCCAAAATACATCACCATGTCCTCTCCTACCCATGACAAGGTGACCTAGCTTCATTAAAACCCTAACCTTTCTCCTATTATAAATATCGACCCACTCATAGTTCTTTTACTCAACCCATAATTCGAACACTCACAAAAATAACCACACCCATTTAACTAATGATTCTACAGCCCACATATAATCTAAGAAAGGTCTTAAGAAGGATTGGAAGTAGGAAAACTCTTGGTGATCAAGTTTTATACCGTTTGCCAAATAATCCCCATAAACGAATATAGTAATCAAGTAAGCGATCAAACTCTTTTTCATTTCTTTTATAAGTTCTAAACACTCCTAAAAACAATACAACATAAGCCTTAATAACTAGCTAGTTCAAAAAAAAAAAAAAAAAAAAAAAAAAAAAAAAAAAAAAACATGTTTCCCTTTCTTTTTCTTTTTGTCGAACCAAATCAAACACACTCATTTTTTTTTTAGTTAATACTAGTCAAGGAACTCTAAAACACTTAGGAGATAGATTAAATATGTTAATAATCATGATGACATGTATTAAAAATTAGCTAGAACACTTAAGAATCAAAAACCAAACTTTTCCTTCTTTTTCTTGTTCTATCGAGCAAAACCAAACAACCTTAAAGAATTTTATTTTTACATCTTGCTAATCAAGGGACCTCAAGACATATAAGAAACAGCTTAGATGGGTTAATAATACTGTTAACATGCAACAAAAATTAGATCATAAGCTTGAAAATCGAAAACCAAAATTCTTTTTCCTTTTTCTGTTTTACCGAGAATCAGTCCCACAAGCCCAATTTTGAACAAACATTTCGACCACCAAACAACTTCAATAAAATCTGGATTTTAGCCATATTAAAGACACCCCTTTCAAAACTGTTTCGAACGCACCCTATTTAAATTGATGCGAGCTCATAAGCTCAAACCATAAGCCCATAAGCTGTGAATAAGTCGTTTACTAACTTATTATAGCATTCCTAAAAGAGTCGTAGCAATTCGCACCTTTTTCCTAAGCTTAAAAAGCGTAAAAACAAATAAAGGATGTCGAATGAAACAAGAAAAATGCTTTGAGGGTATAAAATGACAAAACTCCAACTAATACTATAACTAGGACTAAAAACTGAATTCGACATAAAGTTTAGGGCTAAAACCTACCAACTTTGAAAGAGAGAGTTTTATTGGGCCAAAAATGTAAATATTTCAAAGTTATTTAAACAAGGACTATTTTTGCCAACGACTTAAAGTTGAGGGTATAAATTGTCATTTTTGAAACTACAGCGATAAAAAATGTCCTTTCACCAAAGTTGAGGGGTAAAAATTGTCATTTTGTGAAAGTTCAGGGGTATAAACTGTCAATATGTGAAACTATAGGGTAAAAAGCGTCACTTTATATAAGTATTATAAGAAATATATTTTGAATATATTTATAATAAAAACTAATAAACGAAATAGGATTATCTCGATAACGAACAAACGGAAACATAAAAATGAGAAATAAGATAAAATCTTATCCAACTTTTGAAGGGACTTCATGTTGTCTCATTTAAACATTTAACGATCAACCAAAAACGTTACGAAACGAATATTAAAACTTATATATATATTTTGGAATACGATTACTGAAACTTAACCTAACAACCCAGGTTTCGTGCCGGAGACGTTTATCAACTCTATTTAATTTTGTTTTCCATCCAGACTGCTAAGGTGAGTTCATAGTCTCACTTTTTATACATTTTCCAAATTTGTGGGGAGATACATGCTACAAAACCGAACACAAGTATTTTCCTGTATGCTTTCCTGATTAACATTGCCTAAGTTACCTGTTGCCTAAAAGACCTCCTATCATGGACCTCTAATCACTTTTGGGTGAGCGCGAATATAGTTAATAGATCTATTGGGTGTGATGACCCCTTTGTGTTACAGTAACGTGACCAAAAGTACTTTATTTGAGATGAATAAAGAGACCAGCAATCTCCTACTCGGAGGCAAAATTTCTTCATTTAATTATGGAGTAATATATATCAATAGCTCATAACTATTGATGATCCCCAGTTAATGCTTTGCGTGTTATGAGACTTAGGGCAATATATGTAACGAACTGCAATATTACTAAATTACTTTCTACTTAGCTTGTGTTTAAACTGATTATAACTTTAAACACTATGGATTCACTCAACCTTTGTGTTGACTTTTTAGCATGTTTTATCTCAGGTAATTAGAAGCTTGATTTGGCACGGAGTGGCTGTGGACTTTCTTATAAAAAGAGTATCTATTTTGTTATCATTCAATGAATAATGTACCCTTTTATAACGTACTTCGAAACTTCCCATTGGGACCTGTATAATGTAACTCTGATTAAAATAAATGAATGATAACAATTTTATTTAAAACGTCTCTTTTCGAGTCGTTTTCTATTTTCATGACTGTGATGCTTGAAGTAACACTCCAACTTATATTCCGCTGCGATTATCGAAAACGGGGGTGTTACATGTTGTGCCTGGACTTAAGCTTGTAACTTGTTGAGCTGTTCTTGAAGAAATTGTAATTGACTAGGTTCAGTTTGTTCAGGTGTTGGTTTAGGTGAGGGAGGCTTAGTCTTGGAGTGTAGATCATGAGATGACGACACAGGAGATGGTGGTTTTGGTGGGGTGGGTATTCGATTATCTCCTCCAGAGTTGTCATCATCTTGATCATCATCGTATTGTTGATCGTCATCCTGATTATTATCATTATCATTGTCTTCGTCAGATTCATCATCTTTCTCTTCATCTTCTTCATCATCTTTCTTTTCTTCATCAGTTTCATCTTCATTAGATCCCGAGGGCATGTAAATGTATTGGTCTGATTCTTCTGATTCACCTTTAGATTCACCCTCTGATTCACCTTCAGAATTAGATAAAGTGGCTTCCGTTTCATCTTCAGCATCAGTCTCAGTCATGACTTCATCATCACCAACCTTTGACCCAGACCCTTCACCCTTCTTCATCTTCAACTTCTCAACATCAGCCAAGTATTTTGATTTGTTTTCCCGTAAGGCTTTCTTGAGTTGTGATATTTCTTTTTTCTTTGTCTTTGGAGGTGGTAAGGTGTCATCGGGTGTGTCTTGGTTCATTGGTGATTTACCTTTATTCAGATCATCATCGTGTTTTTCTTTCTTGATTTTCATGATGCGTTTTCTTTCTTCCCTTAAGTTTGTTTCATCTTCTTCATCTTCAGATGGTTCATCTCGGAGCATTGGTTTCTTTTTAGGTGCTCGAGTTACTTTCTTAGTTCTTGTTGTGCCTGATTTCTTACCTCTTCCTATTCCAGTGCCAGTGTTTCCTTTAACAGTTATTCCTACGAATCATGCTTTCTGTGCTTCATCATATCTTGCATAAGCCTTTGTTTCCTTCACCGTCTATGTAAGTAAGAAATTTGGAATTCGGAGACCTTGTTTGGTGGTGTCTGTGGCATGAATTCTTACTCGTGAAAGAACATGATCCATTTGTTCTGAATGAGATTTTCATTAGGACATTTGTCAATCTCTTGATCTAGGGCCATGAAGTGAGAAATGAGAAGCTTAGTGAATCGAGGGAATGGAATCTTGTAGCCTTTCTTCTGCACAAATTGACGAGCTTGGTATACCATGTCAGTCCATATATACTTTGCGTAGTCAAGATGCACTAAGTTGATGACTCCCCAGAAGAATTGCAAATTTTCAAGTCTGGGGTGCTCATGGACTGTTTCCTTTCCCGTGACACAGTGACTGAGGATGGTGTAGATAGTCAACCACGGTTGAGGAATAAATCTTCTGTCAATTTTGGAATGAGATGTGATTTCTTCAGATGATTCGTCATAGCCGAGGTGCTTTAGGGATTTGACTATTTGTTCAAAGGTTGGATCTTCCAAAAACTGTGTGTATTTTCCTGAGACTGTTGGAGGAAGCCCAATAACATTACGAAGAAGATGAACATCGAACTTGATGACTTTGCTGTCAAGGGTGATTGTCATTGTTTTCGTGTCGCGACTGATGATTAAGGAATGCCAAAACTGGTTAAGATAAATTTTTGGTACCTTAGCGGATCGGATTAGAACATGTCTACAGAAGTGTTTCTTGAGTATCTCCACCATGATTTGACAAGTAGGGTGGCATGGTAAGGTGTCCAAATCTACCCGGTAATTGGATTCTCCTATTTTCCTTTCATCCCCCCGGGTATTAACTCATTCCTTGTTTTTGATGCTTCAGACATTGTGAACCTGAGAAGCACAAACACCAACAAAAACACAATAACAATTGCGGAACAAGTATGAAGGTCATTAATTATAAGTGCACAAGAAACAAGAAATTATATTTAAGAAAACAAAATTTTCAACTTAACAAATTTCTGAGTTCAGAAAAAAATTTACAAGTCTGGGAAAACTTGCTTACTCGAAGAAATGGTCTTACTCGAAGATTATATGAAAAAATTCCTTACTCGAAGGATTTAAGAAACATTTTGAGAAGGACATCCCTTAATCGGAGAATGCCATTTTCCTTACTCGGAAATATTGAAACCCTCCTAACTCGGAGAAACTTTGATAATGTTCTTACTCAACAAATCATACTTACTCGAAGAGTTTATAAAAAATCTTCTAAGTTGAAGAAATTTTCCTTACTCGAAGAATTTAAAAAGAAATTTCTAAGTCGAAGAAAGTTTTTCTTACTCGAAGAATTTTATAAAAAATTCTCTAAGTAGGAGAACTTAATCTCTTACTCGAAGAAAAAATCATAAAATTTTCCAAGTGATAAAAACTTTCTTCTAACTCGAAGAACTTCATCTCAAATATTTCTATGTAGAAGAAAAATATCCTTACTCGAACATATTCATACAAAATTGAAATCAATTAAGGACAGATTTAAATACCATGTAAGCATCAAACACCTTCCTAAACATATCCTAAACAAAGCCTATTGCCCGGAAATCAAAGATAACACACACATTGGCCACAAATGATAATTATGTAACTCGAATTTCTTCAACTAAGAGCATACGTTTGAACTATGTTATAAGACTTTAGGAGCATGATTTGGGGACCTAATATAGCATATCTAAACACTCAAAACACATACACAATACTCCTAGTAGTGACAACAATTTATACGGCTACTAAAACCCTAAAACACTCAATCTTCATACACAGATGTTGATTAACACAATTAAGTAGCAAAAGAGACATCTTAGACATGACATTAAGCTAAAGAACTAGTTTAATTAGACTAAAACCTAATACATGTGAAACACCCAAATCTACTCCTTAAACCCTAATCGTTCGAATCAAGATTTTTAGGCACAAAAATGTTTCAAGAATTTGGGCGAGTGATTAGTGAGTATGAAGGAGTGATTATAACACTTACAATCATGAAATGGTGAGAATAAAAAATTCTTAGTCGAATGAGAAATTAGAAGCAGTTATGAGTGGTTGTGAGTAATGAGAGTTAGAAAAAAATTAAAGGTTTGCTTATATAGGGTATACTTAGGAGTTTTGACAGATTTGGCACCTTAACCCGTTTTTCCCTTCAAGCGTAGTCCCAAAGTCCCTAACTTTAGCAATTGGAAACAACAGTCCCTTAGAATTGTTGTTGTTTCATTTTTAGCCCAAATATATGTTAACTTTTGAAATTCACATTTCTCCCCCTTAATCTAACAAATACTTTTGAAACTTTACTCAAACAATTAGTTCAAGAGATCACGGAAATGTTAAATGAAGAAATTTAATATTTATGATGAAGATTTTGAGAAGAGTGTGCAAAAGTCATGAAAGGGATTGCCAATGATATTTACTAAGGGGCGATCTTTAGTCCAATGATGTGTTGAAGGGTGGTGTTGATAGAACGTATGCAGATTAGACGGGTCCAAATTGCGTGTGGACGACTCTGCAATATCAGGAACTGTTGGAGTCGGTGCAAATGGATTAAAGAAGGCATTTGGGTCATAATTTGCAGGTTTGGGTACTGGTTGTTGATGTAGATCTTCAGCTGTATTTTCAATGTTGGAAGCGGTTTGTTCTGCTGTTGATGGATATTCAATTGGGGGTGCATTAGTTGCAACGGTTGTTGTTGTTGGTACCGGTGTATCGGGTATTGGAATATTTTCAGGTTGTACAGCGGAAATTGGTGATACATCTGGTGCACGATATGCAAAGGAATCATCAAACAGTGGAGCAAACAGGGTTTCCAATTCTTTACGGTTAAATGAAAGAGGTGCAGCTGATTGATCTGGAAAGTTTAGACAGTTTATTGCGGGTCCTAAGCTGTTGTGCTCAGAAGCCATTTCAGTAAGCTCATCAAAATTAGCATGAATAGTCTCCTGAATTTCTCTAGTACGACGATTCCAAATACGAAAACCTTTTGAGTTCTCACAATATCCAATGAATATACCAATGTCTGCTTTTGCTTTGAGCTTTCCAAGGTCATCATGATCATTATTTGGGTAGCAAAGAGCACCGAATACATGAAAGTGTTTTATATTCGGTTTGTGATTATGAACAATCTCATAAGGAGTTTTACGATGGCGTATGGTGATCATACAACGGTTTTGGGTATAACATGCAATTGAAACAACTTCTGCCCATAAGTAATCTGGTAATTGAGCATTGATTAGCATCGTTTTTGCAGCTTCCACTAACATCCTGTTGCGTCTTTCGACAACCCCATTATGATATGTACTTCTTGCAATAGACGTTTGATGTTCAATTCCCACTTTCTCAAAATAAGATTGAAGAGTTTGATTCTTGAATTCAGTTCCATTGTCTGTTCTAACTTTTCTGACTGTATTACGAAGCTGAACTTGATTTTTTGTGAGAAAGGTGATGATCATTGAAGGAGCTTGATCTTTGCTTCGGAGAAAATAGACCCAAGTCGATCGGGAGTAGTCATCAACAATTACTAGAATGTAGCGTTTACCGTTGATTGTTTGAACACGCATTGGGCCACAGAAATCCATATGAAGTAGGTGAAGAATATGATTAGTACTGTGTTCTATTTTTGAAGGGAAATGTGCTCGAGTACTCTTTCCTTGTTCACAAGCTGGACATAAGTGATCCTTGGAGTTGCGAAATCTTGGAAGACCGTCGACTAGTTTGTGTCATGCTAGTTCAGTCATGGTTTTGAAATTCAGATGAGAAAGTCGTTTATGCCATAGCCATGATTTTGTTGAAGTTGCTTTGGAGAGTAGACATATTGGAGAAGAAGCAATCGTGTAAGACATAGAGATAGTGTAAAGACTGGTTCCACGAGTGCCCGACCTAAGATCAATTCCTTGTAAGTCACGAACGAAACAAGTTTTTTCCCGAAAAGCTACTTCCAAATCCCCATAACAGAATTGACCGATGGAGAAAAGGTTGTGACCAACTCCTTCGACATAATATACACGACTAATTTTGATGTTGCCATTTATATAATCACCATAACCCATGATAGCAGCGAAATGATCATTCCCGAATCTGACAGTGCCGATGAAGTTTGAAACAAAGTTTATTGATAATTTGAGATTGCCTGTCATGTGTCGGGTACAACCGCTATCAACAATCCATAGAACAATTTGTACCACCTGCATCATACGAAGACGACAAAGATGGAGAGATGGTAAAGGTGGAACCCGAGGAAATTGTGGGTTCCGTTAGGTTAGAAACACAGATATTAATGACTTTAGGTATCCATTTAAAACTAGGTTTCCTTTGTAACCAACGTTGCCATGTCCAACTAGTTCGTGCTTTCTTCTTAGTGAATTCGCTAGGTAATGGCACTATCTTAGGAGGTGTATTCGCAACTATGGGAGTGTCTCAGGCATTTTGAGAAACTACACTTGGCGGTTTTCCTAGCACAGACTTAGAAGCAATAGTGGGCCTAAAGGGAATGCCAGATGTACGTTTCTTGTTACGAGTTAAAAGGGAGTTACGCACACATTTTGTATGATCACCAGATAACATACTATTACGATAAAACACACAAGATGCATGAACATTCAAACATTCAAAGGTTTATCATTCGTTACACTGATAGTACGATTACAATTTGCCAAATTAGAATCTAAATCAGATGCAACATGAGTTTTATTCAAATTCCTAAGTTGATCTTCTACTTCCAGGGCTTCTAGTTTTCCGCTTCTACGTTGCAAGATCCTATTCTTCCATTTGTTGCTCTTACGCTTTGATCTGCTAACGCTAGTAGTGGGGACTATTCTTGTAGAATTGGAAGGATTCAAATTAGTAGTCTGAGTGGATGTTTGCCTAGATATTGTGTCCATTCTGTACATTCCAGGTGCAATCACATTTGTGCTAACAAACTTTCCTTTTTCTAGTAACTGAATTTTCTCTTTAAGTTCAATGATGATGTGATTTTTTTATTGAATTTTTGAATCAAGTTCTCTATTTAAGCGAACGGTGTCATTATGATTTTGACGACATTCATCATTTTCCTTCAAAAGCTGAGATCGAGTCGTTTTCAATGAGTCATAAATGGTTTTGTACTCAGTTTTTAAATGCTCGATTTCCTTTTCATATTTAAAAATTTGACATTTTAAAAAAGCATTTTCATCTTCAAGATTCTCAACTTTGGATGTGTGATTTTTTTGAAAGGACATCGTTTCATTTTGACTTTGCAATTTTAATTCAAAATCAAGACTCTGAGTTTGACACCATTGAAGCTTCTGATTAAGTTGAAAATTTTCTATTGAAATTTTACTTTGCACATCATCATTGTGTTTAATGATTCTCTCATTTTCTCTTTTTAAAGTCTCAATTTTGTGCCTCAACATTTCAGTGTCAGTAGTGTGATCATCAACAAGCATAGAATTTCAAGACTCATAAATAGAACTCAAAATCACAGAGATAATATCAGAACTTAGAACATCTTCCAAGAGTCGATCAACTTTATTTTGTAAAACTCTGTTTTGATGTTTTTGTTTTGAGATCGAGTTTTCTATTGCATTGAAAATATTCATCATGGATGTTACTTCTTTTTGGAGTTCCTGTTCCCAGTGTGTAGCACAAAGACGCAAATGTTGAACATGTGGTAAGAATTGTGTTTGAAAATTTTCTGTCTTTTCTTTTTCGTAAGCAGATTGAAAAGTGGAAACTTTTATATCTGAGTTACTTTCAATTGCATGTTCTAGAAATTTGATGTCTTCCATAAACGTATAAAAATACCTAAGTACAAGACAACATTTAGGTAATGGTGTAATTTCACCAGAGGTTGGTAAAGGGCCATTTATTTGTGCCACTGGTTTAACAGGACCAACATCAGAAGAAGATTCATGAATTTGCATTACAAACCATGGTTGTTTTGTTTTATCTCTTTGAGGAACGAAGGTGTTAGAAATATGAGGCACGTTTGAGTAATCAAAAGGTATAACATATGGTTTAAAGCTCATTTTTTATCGACTCTCTTCTTCCTGTTCCTGTTCTTCCTCACAATCATATACAACAACACGCACTATTGAATCATCAAGTAACTGGTCTGCACTATACAACTTTGGATTTTCTTTAAGTGCTGTGTGTAGAAAACGTGGTTTATCATCACCAAGAGCAAAACCATGACCTTTGGGACTTGGTTTTAAAGTGAACTTTTCTATTCTTGTGATAAACTCACCAGTTTTGTAAACGACGTTTTGAAACTCTTTTAATTTGCATTCCAATTTGACAATTTCATCAAGGTAAGAATCAATTTGTTTCCTTGACCTTTGTTTGTGTTCAGAAAAACTAGCTTGGCAAATTGACATCTCGGTTTTAGTTTTCAAAAGTTTTGAATTGAGATGTTTAACTTGTTGTTTCAACTCACTTTTTTCTTGTTCCAATTTAGAAACCAATTTACTGTTAGGCACAATTAATTCTCGTATTTGATGTTGTAAGTCTTGTTATTTGACATAATCCTTTTTAAATGCAACTTCAAAACTTTGTTCCCGTTTTTCTTGTGTTTCAAAATTTGTGAGTTGTATTTTACAGCACTCAAGGTCCGCTGTTAATGATGCAACTTTTACTTTTAATGTTCTGTTGATTTCATTACATTTATGCACACACCATATCTGTCATGGTGTTACGCTATTTCCTTGCGTAATCTCATTATTGAATGTCGAGTTTGTACACTTGTCGTGGTTTTGGGAATGATTTTGGATGTAAGGGACATATTACTGGTATAACTAAGCTGAGTATTTCAAAATTGATTGAACCTCAGGTGAATATAGACTAGAGGTGAGCATCGGGCCGGAACCGACCCGTCCCGACCAGATACCGAATAGTCCCGAAACCGATTACGTCTAAATCCTAGCCCGACTCCCGAACTGAATAGTCCCAAATAGCATTGGTTCCTTTGTAATTTCTCAGTCGGGTTTGAGCAAAACCGAATCCCGACCTGACCCGAGTCTCGAATAGCCGGAAACTTCAGCCCAAATCTCGACCCGAGTTAAGTTCGGTTTGTTTCGGTCGGGATCGGTTGGGATCGGTTGTCGGTTGTCGGTCGGTTTTGCTCACCCCTAATATAGACTGATCACCTATATTCAACTAAGGACAGTGGGACATGGCCTGATCACCTATGTCCGAATCAGAGGTGAAATTTGCGATACTGGGAGTAGTTATAACAGAATTATGTTTGGGTTGAGTTTTGATTTGGAAATGGAAAAGTTTTGCGTGTGTACACGGGCAATGAATATTATACTATGCACACACATGACACACTGGCATCACAACACCACATGAACCATAATACCCTTGGCACCGCTATACGTCTCCGTTATATGGAATTCCTGTTTGTCGCCGTCGGACTGTAGTTTGCATCGGGTCGGGTTAGACCCGATTGGCACTGTTTAAATCCGAGTTGCTTATTATAACTCATTGAAATTTGTAATAAGCCCATTTGAGTCTATTGGAATATTTGGAATTTAGTTTTGGCTATATTTAGATTTGATTTTGGCTACATTTGGATTTGATTTTGGCAATGTTTGGATTTGGTTTTGATTCTGATTGAATTTGGATTGTTTGATTTTGTGATTTTGGACGTCATCCTGGATTTGGATTTGATAGTCAGCCTCACTTCGTTGGTGATCTTGTTACAGTCGCCCCTACCCTAAGCCCTATGCTCAATCGAGGATGTTCGTTTTCCCGATCGATGTTGTTCAATCAATGTTGCTGAAGCGATGATGTTTAATCGAGGATGTACATTCTGCCTCTACCCCAATTACCGTACTGATTCAACCGAATGATTGCTAGTAGCAATCAACGTCCTCTTACAGAGTCGTACTCTGAACTTGCTAAACTCCTCGTTCAATAGAGATTCTGTGCCCAACGGAAATCTTAGGACCTTAAGGAGTAACTTGAACCGCGTTATCAATCACTCCTAAGGGCCATGAGAACAGATCTGGATATGAGTACTGTGTATCACTCCCAGACTGATGGAAGGAGTGAAGGAATCATTCAAGTGTTAGAGCATATATTATATAACTGCGAAATTGAGTTTGGCATTGGTTGGGATAGACACCCTCCGTTGGCCAAATTCACTTATGACAATACCTACCACTTCAATACCTCAATGGCACCATAAGAGACCCTCTATGGTCGTAAGTGCCAATTGCTAATTTGTTGGGCAGAAATGGAGATACCCATCTTACTGACCCAGAACCTGTTCATGAAACTACCTAGAAGATCGTTCAAAGGCAAAACAGAGAGGCAAGCTGCTCACGAATCGTTAGAAGCACAGATGACGTAAACCCCTTGAATCCCCAAATAAAGCCTAGATTATGATTAAAGATTCACTGTTGGGAATTAAACCAACAGTTAGTACTGCCAAGTATAAAGTTACATCTGCTGAAAATTACACCAACTACTTGTTGGGAATTAAAATAATTAGTACTGCTGAAGATCATTCAAGAATACACTATCAGTACTAAGTCAGTTAGTACTGTTGGACCAAGAAGTTAGTACGGTTTATGAGATAAAGTCGTGTGAAGATAAAACCGTGTGAAGATATATATGGAAAAGATTTAATGTATATTTTATAAAGTTAGATTTATACGGTAGATATGTTACTTGTAAAGGACTCCTTATCCTATAAAAGGAGATCCTAGGTTATGTTTTACAACATCATTATTGATATAGCTTTTACGATTTCATTGTAATACTCGTAATATATCGAAGCTATTCGTTTGGTTAAACTGTGTGCGATTATCTTTATTGTTACATTCATACAATCACATACAATCACCAAACAAGAATTCTTCTAAGTACTTGATAGTAAATTCCGCGTGCTGTCAAGTATATACTCAAAGTATCTCCAACACAACTTGTGTGTTTAGATCCGGTCAAGTGGTATCAGAGACAGGTTCTGATACTTTGATTTAGAAGATCCAGAAGTATTCATTAACTTGCTACCAAGAAGATGGACATGGAGACACCACAAACCTCAATCCTTGCTAAACTCCCCATGCTGAAACAGAATGAATACGATTTATGGCGGCTCAGAATAGAGCAATATTTCATGGTGCAAGACTATGCATTATGGGATATAATTATCAATGGTGATTTATTCAAACCAATTCCAACTGAGGAAACACATGCTGATGGCTCAATGACAACAAAGCTCAACACTGAGCCTGTTACTAATGAGGAGAGAATCAAAAAGAAGAATGATCAGAAGGCTAGGAATTTGTTACTAATGGCAATTCCTAATGATCAAGTGCTGAACATTAGCCATTACGAGACTGTTAAAACTCTTTTTGAAGCAGTGGTGGAAAGATTTGGTGGCAATGAAGCTACCAAGAAGGCACAGAAAACCCTACTTAAACAAAGTTATGAGAACTTCACTGCATCAAGCAATGAAACTTTGGACCATATCTTTAATAGGCTTCAAAAGATCATCAGTCAACTTACTGTGTTGAAGAATGTGATTCCACAGGAAGACCTCAACATGAAGTTTCTTAATAGTTTACCTGCTGAATGGAACACTTATGTTGTGGTTTGGAGCAATAAACCAGAACTGGAGAAAATGACAATGAATGAGCTTTACAACAATCTTAAGATTGTTGAGAAGAAGGTAAGGAAGAGTGGTAGCACCAGTTCTAGTTCAGGGAATATGGCTTTCTTATCTTCTTTAAGCAGTTCGAATCATGAAGATGAAGAAGCAGTTGGTACTGCTAACCCAACAGTTAGCACTGCTAGTGTAAAAACTAGTACTGCTGGCTTGACTGAAGAGACTATATATGGATTTGTGTTAGAACAATCTGGTGGGTCTCAAATCTACAATGAAGACCTTCTTCAGATTGCTGAAGATGATTTGGAAGCTATGGATTTAAAGTGGCAGTTGGCCTTGATAAGTATTAGGGCTAAAAAGTATTATCAAAGAACTGGGAACAAGATCACCTTCAATGGAAGAGATGTAGTTGGGTATGACAAGTCCAAGGTGGAGTGCTATAATTATCATAAAATGGGGTACTTTGCCAGGGAATGTAGAAGTCCAAGACAACAAAGCAACCAGCGTCAAGGGTTTAAGAATCAGCAAGGAACAAGGAGAATAGTTAATGTTGAAGAGCCTTCTTTCAAGGCTATGGTAGCTGTAGATGGAGCTGGATTTGATTGGAGCTTCATGGAGGAAGAAGAGGAACCAGCTAACTTGGGTTTGATAGCTTTCTCTGACTCTGAGGCACATATTGTTAAAAAATGTTCAAATACTTGTTCTGCTTTAAAAGATTATGAGTGTCTTAAGAAACAGTATGATGATCTTAGAGTAGAATTTAATCAAGTAAATTTTAGTCTAGCAAATCATAAAAGAGGACTAGCTGTTTTGGAAGAACAAATTGTGTTTTATTGACAGAATGAGTCAAACTTCTCTGATGGGATAGGTGTTTTAAAGAGGGATCTGCAACTAAAAGATGATAAAATGAGTGGACTTGTATATGAACTAGAGAAGCTTAAAAAGGAAAAAGAAAATATTCAGTTAAGTGTAGATACTCTTGAACATACTTCAAAGGGAGTTCAGAAAATAGTAGAGAATCAAATACTTAACAAAGCTAAGTCTGGTTTAGGGTATAAGTCAGTTGCACCCCCTCTTAGAGGAATGTTTGTTCCACCAGGAATTGATTTAGCTCATACAGGTTTAGAAGATTTTAAGGATATGGATTTTCCTGGATATGGTGCTAAAGTGAGTGATAATCCTATTAAATTTGTTAAGGCAGAAGATTCTTTTGTGAGTGCTAGTGATAAATCTATTTCTGAGGAAAAGATGTCCTCTGATAGGAACTCAGATGCACCAACTATTGAGGATTGGACATCTGATGATGAGGATGCAAAGGTTAAGGTCAAACCTAATGTTGTTAAAGTAGAATTTAATCATGCTCCTAAAGTGGTTAAGACTGAAAACATAAACCAGTTAGGAAAAGTGTTCAATATGCTGAGATGTATAGGACTAAGAACAGATCACCAGTTTCTGAGGGTAGTCATAGGAACTGGAATCACTCAAAATCTAAGCAATTGGATGATAAGTTTGCTATGATTAGAAAAGTGTGCTTTGTTTGTGGAAGTTTTGATCATATGGCTGCTTATTGTGATTCTAACCCATGGAAAAAGAGGGTTTCTGGGAAAACAAGGGTGAATAGGAATAACAATGCTAGGGTAACTCAAAACAGTCCAACTAGATTGACAAGCCCTAATGCAAATCATATGATGTCACCCAAAGTTGTTATGTTAAAGACTGGCATCAAAACAGTTTCAACTGCTAGGCAAAATAAGTGGTTTAATAACAAGCAATCTGTTTCAAGTACAAAGCAATTTTCAAATCATGAACAAATAGTTAAAAGGCATTTTTATAAGAAAACAGCAATGAGCAATCAGAAATGGGTGCCAAATTTTAAACAAGCAGTTCCAACTGCTAGGTCAGCAGTTCTAACTGCTAGACCAGCAAATCCTACTGCTAGGCACTTAAATGTTAAGGGAAAAAGAGTCAATGCTGTCAAGGCCTCAGCACATTGGGTTAGAAAATCTACCAAACCCAATGGTACATCAATGACCTCCAACAAATTTTCTCATCTTGATGCACAAGGCAGATCCAAACTAGTGATGGTTTGGGTCCCCAAAAGAAACTAACACCTTTATTTTGTGTGCAGGAACATCCTTCAAATGGTGAAGAAGATAGAGGATACTCAAACAGTGGATGTTCTAGGCACATGACTGGCAACATGTCCTATCTTTCAGATTTCATAGCATTGGATGGTGGACCAGTTGTCTTCGGTAGTGGTGTTGGTGGACGGATTACTGGTAAAGGTGTCATAAAAACTGGTAATCTTGATTTTGATAATGTGTATTTTGTACCAGAGTTAAAGTACAACCTCTTTAGTGTGTCACAGATATGTGATAAAAAGAATAAGGTTCTTTTTACTGATACTGACTGCCTTATTCTTTCTCCTGATTTCAAGCTACCTGATAAAAATCAAGTATTGCATAAAATCCCCAGAAAGGGTAATACATACAGTATTGAGATGAACAACCTTGTTCCTAAAGCAGGTCTTACTTGCCTTGTTGCAAAAGCCACATTGGAAGAATCAATGTTGTGGCACAGAAGGCTTGGTCATGTTAATTTTAAAACCATTAACAAAATTGCTAAAAATGGGTTAGTAAGAGGTTTACCAAATAAAACTTTTCTCAATGACCAAACCTGTGTTTCTTGCCTTAAAGGTAAGCAACACAGAGCCTCATGTAAGCCAAAGGCCCAGAACTCTATTTCTCAAGCTTTATATATGTTTCATATGGACTTATTTGGTCTTACTTCTGTGAATAGCTTGAATTTTAAAAGATACTGCCTTGTTGTTACTAATGATTACAGTAGGTTTTCTTGGGTATTCTTTATGAAATCTAAGGATGAGACAAGTGAAATCCTTAAGACCTTCATTGTTGAAGTAGAAAACCTAGTTGATAAGAAAGTTAAAATAATCAGATGTGACAATGGGACTGAATTTAAGAATAGAGTGATGGATGACTTTTGTAGAGAAAAAGGTATTAAGAGGGAGTTTAGTGTAGCTAGAACCCCACAGCAAAATGGAGTAGCTGAAAGAAAGAATATGACTCATATAGAGGCTGCTAGGATAATGTTAGCTGACTCTAAGCTACCAGTTTTAGTTCGGGCTGAAGCAGTTAGCACTGCTTGTTATGTATTGAATAGGGTTTTAGTTGTGCAACCTCACAATAAGACTGCTTATGAGCTTCTTAGAGGTAGAACCCCTGCTTTAAGCTTCATGAGACCTTTTGGTTGTCATGTTACTATCCTTAATACCAAAGACCAACTAGGAAAGTTTGATGGGAAATCTGAGGAAGGTTTCTTTGTTGGTTATTCTCTGCACAGTAAGGCTTTTAGGATGTACTATAAAAGCACCAAGCATGTAGAAGAAAATCTGCACATAGAATTTTTGGAGAATAAACCAAATGTTGCAGGTGTTGGTACAGATTGGATCTTTGATATTGACAGTCTTTCAGATTCCATGAATTATGTGCCTGTTACAGGTACAAATACTAACCATGGTGCAGGTTCAGAGGAGGAAGATGAAGATTGCATTTTGATGCCAATCATGGAGGAAAGTCCATTGTATGAGTCTTCTACAAAGAATGATGATATTCCATCATCAAGTGGTGTAGACAAAGAGAAAGATGTTGCTGAAACCAGTGGATAGAATGGTAAAGAAACTGAAAATCCAACGAGCAGTACAAATGGAGTTAGTACTGCTCAGCCACAAGTTCCTACTACTGAGCAAAATAGTGATGCTGCTGGACCAAGTCAACCTCATCTTGATTCACCAGTTCATACTGCTCCTCAAGTTGATGAGTTTGATTTCTTTGGAGATGGTCTGCAAAATATGCCTATCAACTATGCAACTCCTTCTACTCCCCATACAATTGTACATAGGAATCATCCACTTTCTAATGTCATAGGAGATGTACAATCTGGAGTCAAGACCAGAAGGCAAATTCAAGACCCAGATCATCATGGCTTTCTCAGTGTGGTATATGAGGAGAAACATCATGATGATGACCATGAGTGTATGTTTGTATGTTTTCTATCTCAGGTAGAACCCAAGAATGTGCTAAAGGCTTTAGAAGAATCAAGTTGGGTTGAGGCTATGCAAGAAGAACTGCTTCAATTCAAAATTCAAAAGGTTTTGGTTCTGGTTGATCTACCAAAGGGAATGAGAGTGATTGGTACAAAGTGGGTATTCAGGAACAAGAAGGATGAGAGAGGCATTGTGATAAAGAACAAAGCAAGAATGGTTGCTCAAGGCTATACACAGGAAGAAGGGATTGATTATGAGGAGGTTTTTGCTCCTGTTGCTAGACTTGAAGCAATAAGGTTATTTCTTGCTTATGCTTCCTATATGGGTTTTCTAGTCTATCAAATGGATGTGAAGAGTGCCTTTTTGTATGGTACTATTGATGAGGAGGTATATGTATCTCAAACTCCTGGTTTCATAGACCCAGACCGTCCTGACAAAGTTTATAAGGTGGTTAAAGCTCTTTATGGATTGCATCAAGCTCCAAGAGCTTGGTACGGGACTCTTGCTACTTATTTATTGAAGAATGGGTTCAATAGAGGTAAAATTGATCAAACTCTGTTTATCAAGAAGAACAAGGGTGATATTCTACTGGTTCAAGTTTATGTAGATGATATCATCTTTGGTTCTACAAACAAAGAAATGTGCAGAGAGTTTGAGAAATTAATCAAAGATCAGTTTGATATGAGCTCTATCGGTGAGCTTACTTTCTTTCTTGGGCTTCAAGTACAGCAGAAGCCTGATGGAATATTTATCTCTCAGGATAAATATGTTGGTGAAATATTGAGGAAATTCCAATTCACAGATGCCAAGGTTTTTAGCACACCAGTTGATAAGGAGACACATTTGCTATTAAAGGATCACAGTGGTGAAGATGTGGATGTGCACATGTATAGATCTATGATTGGGTCTTTGATGTATCTCACATCATCCAGGCCTGACATTATGTTTTCAGTTTGTGCTTGTGCAAGATTCCAAGTAAATCCTAAGGTGTCTCATCTCACAGCAGTAAAGAGAATCTTCAGATACCTTAAAGGTCAACCTAACTTGGGGCTATGGTATCCTAAAGAATCTGCATTTGATCTAGTGGCATTCTCTGATTCTGATTATGCTGGTGCTAGCATGGATAGAAAATCTACAACAGGTGGTTGTCAGTTCTTGGGTTGTAGATTAATTTCTTGGCAGTGTAAGAACCAGACTATGGTGGCCACTTCTACTACTGAAGCAGAATATGTGGCAGCAGCAAGTTGTTGTGCTCAAGTTCTTTGGATTCAAAACCAGATGCTTGATTATGGGTACAATTTCTTAAACACAATTATACATATAGACAATAGCAGTACAATGTGTATCATTAAGAATCCAGTTCAACATTCAAAAACTAAACACATTGAAATTAGACATCATTTTATAAGAGACTGTGCTGAAAAGAAGTTAATACAAGTTGTTAAAATACATACTGATGACAACTTTGATGATCTCTTAACAAAAGGTTTTGATGTAGGAAGATTTCAGTACTTGGTAACCGGTATTGGAATGCTTAATCCTTCAAAAGATTAATGTCTAAGTGTTTTTGGTTTTTGTACTGATAGTTGTGTTATTTGTATAGTTTGTACTGCTTGGTAATTTTTAGTACTGCTTGCGAATTTGTTAGTCAAATGTGATAACTGTTAAAAGAAAATATTGTGTATTGTGTTTTCTTAGGTTTTGGACTAACATTTCAGGTTAAGAAAAGCTTTTTGCTTTGGATTGTGCTTTGGGAAGTATGGTGGTTTGGACTATCAAGTGTGCATCCTTGTCGCACAAAAAATGGTAATTGGTTCACCATGTCTAATCCACATAAGAACCAACTAGTCCAGATCAAACGGTTTCTGGTAAAGACTTCTCAAATCCGTTTATGGTTGACAGTTTACCAAAAACTGGATGGTTATCAACTCACCATATCTAAGTGTGAAGAGTTGGCTAGTCCAAAGTAAACGGCTATTGGTAAAGGCATAACAAATCCATTGATAGCTGATAGTTTACTAAAAACTATACGTGGACAAAAGTGTTTTCAAATCAACATTGATTTTATCTCAAAAAATATTTAAACAGGTAGTACTGCTAGTTTCAACTAGTTTGTACTGCTTTTTCAAACTTGGTTCATTTTAAGATTATGCTCTATGATTCACCTCTCTCAGAAGGTTACACATCTGGAAGTGTTGAGAGCAGTTTGAAACTACAAAACTGAATTGATGGTAACTTGTACAAATTGTCATATTGGATGCTGAGCTCGAATGTCCTATGTTCTAGTTCATCTGATGGTGAAGATTCTTCCAAACAGGGGAGAAATTAAAAGTTTGTTCAGTTGCTATTAAAGATGTTTATGTAATTCAGGGGAGGATATCAATTCAGAATCTGAGATGAGTGTGAAGTTTATGCTGAAGTACTTACTGTTATAGTTTGTTCAAAGGCTTATAGAATGTTTATGTACACAAGGAGATAAAGTTTATTCATTAAAGTGGTGCATTCATTACATAAGCAGAAGTTTTGTTACAATCCTGGACTCAAAGTCAACATAACCAACATACAAGCTTACTGTCAACACACAAACCTAACACCTTCATCACTACTCAAGCTTCCTCTTCCCTTTATCCTTAAAGTCAGGCATGGACTTGTAAACTCCTTTGTCCTTGATTGAGCTCCACACCTTCGGACTAGGGAGCCCCATCACCTGTTTATCTGGCTTTGGTCGTGGTTGATTCCTTATAGGTACAGGCACCGAGATCCTACTCATACATGACACAGCCTTTTCGATCTCCCTTGTTTGTAAAACTGATAGTGGAGGTGGTTTTGTTTGCTGATCATCATCATCAGAGGACGTTGGAAAGTCATCGGAAGATACTTTTTCAGCTTGTGGATTTGGGTTCCTGATGGTCAGATTAGAGTAGTTTGGTGGAAAGTAATTTTTCCATCCTTCACTTCCTTAATCCGAAGACGAATCCGATGAAATCTCAACCATGTTTGGATTGGATGAACTCATTGTGTTTGATAGTTGTGTTTTGAAGAATGTGATGGGTTAGTGTTGATAATTCAAGATCTTTTATAGAACCAATGGAGATTTAATGCCATTGAATGTTGGGTTGGTATTAGGAATTAATTCTTTGGGTTGGTATTAGGAATTAATTTCTTGCAGGAATAAGTTTAATTATGGAGACTTTTGAGGAGTTGACCAAATTTGATGTATTATTATGAATTTTGGTCAAAAGGTGGATATGTGAAGAAAATTCCCAAGTGTTTCAAGATTGAAGATAAGTGTTTGAAAGAATCCACCCCATCATATAACATTGGAGTTTAATTCAAGAAACTTGTTGATTTACACAGAAATCATAAGTTTAGGGGAGGATTGTTGGGAATTAAAATAACAGTTGGTACTGCTCATACATAATTAGTACTGCTGAAGATCATTCAAGAATACACTATCAGTACTAAGTCAGTTAGTACTGTTGGAACAAGAAGTTAGTACGGTTTATGAGATAAAGTCGTGTGAAGATAAAACCGTGTGAAGATATATATGGAAAAGATTTAATGTATATCTTATAAAGTTAGATTTATACGGTAGATATGTTACTTGTAAAGGACTCCTTGTCCTATAAAAGGAGATCCTAGGTTATGTTTTATAACATCATTATTGATATAGCTTTTACGATTTCATTGTAATACTCGTAATATATCAAAGCTATTCGTTTGGTTAAACTGTGTACGATTATCTTTATTGTTACATTCATACAATCACATACAACCACCAAACCAGAATTCTTCTAAGTACTTGATAGTAAATTCCGTGTGCTGTCAAGTATATACTCAAAGTATCTCCAACACAACTTGTGTGTTTAGATCCGGTTAGTACTAACTGAGTTAGTACTGCTAGTACAGAAGGTTTGTACTGCTTATGAGATGAAGACAGAAACGCGTGTGGATATATATAGAATAGATTTGATGTATATCTTATTATTATAGATTGATACGAATATTAGTTTACTTGTAAAGGACTCCTTGTGATATAAAAGGAGTTCCTAGGTTAAGGTTTCATATGTGTTTCATACGTATCTTTATGAAAGCTTCAAGGTTGTAAAACCCTAGGGATAGTCTAAGATCACTCGTATTATTAATAATATTGAAGCTGTTTGGTTGTTTAGTCATTGTGTTCATACTTTCACTGTTTCATACATACAATCATATACATCACAATACACATAATCTTCTAAGTGCTTTGTAGTAAATTCTACGTGCTACTTAGCATATACTCAAAGTATCTCTAACACAAGGCGTGTGTTTAGATCCTCTCAAGTGGTATCAGAGACAGGTTCTGATACTTTGAATTATAAGATCGAGAAGAACTTTTTCTCTTTCAACAAGGAAGATGGACATGGAAACTTCACAAACCTCAATCCTCGCCAAACTACCAATGCTCAAACAAAATGAATATGACCTCTGGAGGATCAGAATTGTGCAGTACTTCATGGTGCAAGATTATGCACTATGGGATATCATTCTGCATGGTGATTATTTTAAACCAACAACTTCTGAAGAAACACTTGCTGATGGTTCCAAAACTACTAAACTCAACACTGAACCAGTCACCAATGATGAAAGGATCAAGAAGAAGAATGATCTCAAAGCCAAGAGTTTGTTACTCATGGCAATTCCCAATGATCAGCTGTTGAACTTCAGTCATTATGAGACTGCAAAGACACTTTTTGCAATAATTGTAGAGAGGTTTGGTGGTAATGAAGCCACTAAGAAGGCAAAAAGAACACTGCTAAAGCAAAACTATGAGAATTTTAGTGCCACAAGCACTGAAACTCTTGATCATGTCTTTAACAGGCTACAGAGAATTGTTAGTCAACTTGCTGTTTTGAAGATTGCAATTCCACAAGAAGACCTGAATGTGAAGTTTCTCAATAGCTTGTTTGCTGAATGGAACACCCATGTTGTTGTTTGGAGCAACAAGCCTGAACTAGAGAAGATGACACTTAATGAGTTGTACAACAATCTTAAGATTGTTGAACAAAAGGTGAAAAAGATAGGAAGCACCAGTTCTGTGTCTGGAAACATGGCATTTTTGTCATCCCCCAGCAATAGCAGTCCTGAGGATGATCAAGATGTTTGTACTGCTAGCCTTAAAGTTAGTACTGCTAGTGCAAAAACTAGCACTGCTAGCTTGAGTGATGAAACTATCTATGCTTTTGTGTCAGAGCAATCCAATGGGTCTCAAATCTACAATGAAGACCTTCTTCAAATTCATGAAGATGACTTGGAAGTAATGGACTTGAAGTGGCAAATGGCTTTGATAAGCATTAGGGCAAAGAAGTACTTTCTAAAGACTAGAAAGAAGCTTACTTTCAATGAAGGAGATGTTGCTGGCTATGACAAATCCAAGGTGGAATGTTATAATCACTACAAGAAAAGTGGCTTTTTAGGACCCCCATAAGCGTCCTAAAATGGTACTTTTTAGGACCTTTCATTTAATAGGACCAAGGATGAAAGCGTTTCATGTAAGGCGGTCGTAATAGGTCCAAAGCGTCCTAATATCTCAAATACCTTATGAAACCAATTTTATGGTCGTATTATATGACTATGAATAACCCAAATAGCGTCCTAATAAAACCATATTAGGACACTTTTACAATGTTTTTACATGTGCTTACCTACTTTTAATCTTTTGACACACTTAAAAAGGTCCTTAAAAGTTTGTTAGGACACATATGATGCAACATCATAGCTATTTTAGCAACCAAGAAAAGGGTCCTAATAACTCAAATAAGATTATGATACCAATTTTATGGTCGCATAATAGGTCAAATAACGTCCTAATAAAACCATATTAGGACATTTTTACAATGTTCTAACATGTGGTAACATACTTTTAATCTTTTGATACACATACAAGCGTCCTTAAATGTTGATTCTTAGGACGGTTATCATATAACATTATAGTTACTTTAACACCAAGAAAAGGGTCCTAATATCCCAAATACGATTATTAAACCAAATTTATGGTCGCATAATATGTCCATGAACAACCAAATAACGTCCTAATAACAACATATTAGGACACTTTTACAATGTTCTAACATGTGGTTACCTAATTTTAATCTTTTGATACACATAAAAGCGTACTTAAAAGATAATTGTTAGGACGCTTATCATGTAACATTATAGCTACTTTAGCACCAAGAAAAGGGTTCTAATATCTCAAAGAAGATTATGAAACCAATTTTTTGGTCGTATAAAATGTCTATTAACTTCCTAAATAACGTCCTAATAACAACATATTAGGACACTTTTACAATGTTAAGCGTCCTTAAAAGTTTATTGTTAGGACGGTTAATAAGTTTAATAGGACAATTTCAAAGTCCTGACAAGTCATATGATAGGACGCTATTTTCAGCATGCACACTCTATTATTACGATATGAATAAAAGATCAACTAATTATTAAATGAATAAAACGAAATTGTATTTCAAATAAGCAATTGTCACAACAAAAGCACTAAACATAAATAAGGTAGACACTATCCAACATAAAGTCATGTAACATTAAACAATAAATTAAAGCAACAAGAAGCTTAGTCCGTAGTCATCATGCATCCTTTCTCAATCCTCACGGACCACCTACAAATAAACATCCATGTATAAGCATTAAGCTCCATGTTATTAAAATTATTGGTATCACAAGATTAACAAAGACATACCGAGATAAAGGGACAAGGCCATGCTATGGTTGCACCAACACAGTCTTCAATTGTGGCAAATAACCCATATGGTCTCACCAACATTTCATCTCTTTTTGTTGGTACTTGAACGTTTACCTCACACCATCCTCGTCCAATCTCTGCACCACCAACTAGATCATTTGGGTCCATAACAACAAGGACTATGTCCATAACATAGAGCTTAGTATCCTATGTGATGATAAAAGTCAGATAGGTTTCTAACATAGGGATTGGGTTAGTCGATGAAGTGTTGTGGATGAGTTGACTGCAATTCTCATCAGACAAGTAGTGGTGGATTTGGATCAGTTGTTCAGTACTCAACATAAAACACACACACATACGCACACAAAAGAGTATAAGTATAAAAAGATGGGAAGAACAGAACATACTGCTCAATATAAATCCTTGAAGCAAGCTCTAGGCTCTCTCAGCTTGCTCTGGGGTCCCAGATATTTGGATGACATGCTCTGTTACTTCTGAGCTCATATCAAGCAGTTTAACATTGGCTCCCGATAGCTTATTTGAGAATAATAATAATAAAATAAAAGTCAGAAGACATAATCAATAACATCAAAGATAATTGGAGGATAACTTTGAAGTGCAGAGACGATATAGGCTTACTTCACTAATCTGAGCAAGCTTATTTCTCGACTTTGTAATGAGTTTGGGGACTGCATACTCTGGTATGACAATTTCCAGTATACTTCTTGTAACATTGATAACTATAAAGCTATTCCATACCTTCTTATCACTCCCAGATATAGATGCATTAGAAATCTTTTTTGAAAGATCTTCATGGGCCTTCTCATGTTCCAGTATCCCCAATGCATGTTCAATACAGCTGTTGGATCTGCAATCGTTGTACAATGTCTCTTGATCATTACCTGTTAAAAAGAATAAACTTTATTTATGAAACTGCATATCTAGCAATGCTACTTTATTGCTCATTATATTTTTTTTAGGTAGAAGAGTTAAGACTGAGTTACAGAATTACAACAGGATAGACACCTGATCATGGTTAGCCAAACTCTTAAGTTTCTTCAGGGCAGTTTCAGCAAGAGAGCCAGAAAGAGAAAACAAGGAATATGCTTCCGTCCTCTTCCCAGCTGAACTATACGACTTAGCAAAGAAAAAGCACCTGCCAAGAAATAATGATCCGAGTTAGCTTTATCTTACATTGGTTTTATGGATAACACTCATTTATCTAATATGGTTCAGATATCACGAACAAGAATTTCAGCGTTTAAAGAACCATGTATACAATAATCACACCTCTCACAAGTCCCATTAAGAGGTGATTCGGTATAATTTAGCCAAAAGTAAGCAAATTTTGACTCATTTTAATGGGTCGAATTGAGTTGTGTAAACGGGTCAAAATGGAGAAATAAAATAACTAGCTAAAAGTGGAAAGGGTAGAATGTCACCCAAACTATTTATAGAAGAATTTTAAAAAAAATAGCAAAATTAGTGTTTGCGGGTCAACCCGCATTGAACAGTGGCCCGTTTTCACCCACTACCCCACCCACCCTGCCACATATATTTCACCCGGTGAGCAAATATAATACACATCTGCTTTAAATATATAATTACAGAAATAATGCCACGCTAACCTTTCTGCTTGAAAAGCCGAGTTTTTGCCTTCACATTCTTCAGATAATACCACTTCTACCTCTTTTCTGCCTCTCCAGAACTCAACAATTCAGAAAGATCTGCTGTGTTCTATGATCAAGAATTACAAACATTTTTCAGCAGTGGCAAAGCATCTTCAGACATTAAATGAAACATGATATAGCCTTATACCTGTAAAAGAAGATCGTATAACCTCACAAGTTCTTCGGGCTTTGTAACTTTCTCATTTTTCTCATCACGGGATTTGTTAAGTTTACTCTTTGCTATGTTAACCAGTAGCTGGTTGCGTTCAATGGTCCGTTGCCATTATACAGCACCTATAGCTTTGTCAAGACCACTCAAATCATCCTTTATGTTTTCAGAATTACCTGCCGTGGCCTAAAGCAAACAGAATCGAAATAACTCTATAAATATATTTTTAAATGTGGACATGCTTATGTAATTCATACCGGGCTTTTTGCATATAATAACATACTTGTTCATCTGTCCCGTTTCAGTCGTTGTGGTTTTTATTGTATGTCTGAGTCACTGAAAAAATGGATGATATGCGTCTCATTTCATTCCTTTATTAACCAAACCCTTACAAAACCGAGTTTCAAAAAAGATATTTTTCATACAAGAATGTTTAGCTTTATGTATCTTAATGTTATATTCATTTACATTGTGACAGATCATATGAAAATACTTGGTGTATGGGCTACAAACGGACTCAAATGGGACACAAAAACCATCTTTAAATGACTAACATGTACAAAAATAGTACAGTGACAAGAAATAAGGTTCAACTACATACCACATCATTGCGAATGGTATTATATGCAATAAATAGACCGGGCTACTTGTATATTTGGCCCATAAATAAATTATCATATTTTATCCACTTCATAGGAATGGAAATTGTTTTCATGAGGGAATTATTGACTAGAACTAAGGACAAAGCGACCAACTACATACCAAGTCATTGCGAATGGAGGCTCGGGCTTCATGATATGCAGCAAAAATTTTGTCAAAAACAGCAAGTCTTTTCTCAGCAGGAAGAGTGCCTTCCATTCGATCCTGAAGCTCTTTCTCCATATCCTGAGGTGAAAGGATAATTATACAACACACACGCATAAGAAAATAGAAAAGTGATTAATCATATACAATTAAGCACGTAGACATATCAAGAATGAGGTTTTCACAGCAATGTGGCACAGCAATCCTGAAAGTAAAAAACATTTAATTATAATCAAGAGGTGGCGATTTCAGGTCATTTAAATATAATCTATGGCAATTGCCACCTCAACAAATAGTTAAATGGAACACAATCACTACCTAGTTGTTGCACTTGGAGTTGGTGTATCTTCACGACTCCCACTTTCAGTTTGATTTATAGCTTCACTGTTAGATCCCCCAGTATTCTACACAGCAAAGAGCAGGCATCACATGTCAAGTCAGAATTTTTAATGAAACAAATTGAGAAGAACATGCAATAAAGATGGGGATAGAAGAGAGAATAATTTTTATGACAGAAGCATCGCTTAACATGATTCCATATATATCTTTGTTCTTTTGAAAATCTCTATGGTTAAGAAAATAATTTCCAATTTCTATGTCTATCTCAGTAGTGCATGTAAAGAGTAGCAACAGGTCCAAGAAAATTTTGAAAAGAACAAGATTTTGGAGTGGATTTTTAAATACTCATGTAGAAGAACTAAGAAACATATCAACAAACTAGAGGAAGCCGTACGAGTAGAGCAGGCAATTCGAGTTCGGGTGAAAATGGGCAATTTGGTACAGGTTGAATCAGGTCAGTTGACCCAACAATCTGAACAATCTTCCCTTAATATCAATTTTCAAACAAAACACTATTCATTCCTACTCACTTCATAATTTTCACTTTTAATCTTACACTTTAACAATATTTTACTTTCAACAATCTTCTTTATATAAATCAAAATTTGCCTCAAGATATACATTATAACCATTTATAGTTACAATTTTATCATACAAATCGTTTTAATCCCGCCGCAACGCGAGGTCAATAAAAACCTTGTTACTATCATCCATCAAAGTGTTACTAAAATTCATGATATTACTCCTACCAATACTATAATTGTATGTGGAACCAAAAAAAGGTACAACATAGTCATATTTAGGTTTGACGCATGAAAGCAAGCAACAAACCTGTACAAGTTCGTCATTGACTGATACAAACTGCGGGAGATTTTCCCTGGGCAGAATCTGAATGTCAGCACCAGTCATTTTCTTTGTCTCAGATAAGAATCCATCTCGTCCATATAAACATCCAATTTCACCGGTAGATAGGAGAAGCCGAGTTGTGATAATATATGCAAAAGAGCTTCTTGGGCAGGGAAGAGCTCATCGTCAGGGCCCTAATAGTACAATCACAGTAAGCATCCAAGACATAAAGGGAAAATATTATTTGCACTATTTTTATATGATATTCACAAGTGCATTATAAGATGTGCAAATGACACAAGCTCAAACAAGTGGTACGAAATGAAGCAATAACAAACAATACTTTAAACATGAAATCCTCCAAAAATGGAGACAGTTACTTTTTAGTTGTTTATCCAGATGAAGATAAGAAAAAAGAAAAAAGAAAATATACCTCCTCAGAAGAGATGATAATTATTTGTTCATCTGACCCCGCCACATTATCAGCAACCTTGACTTCTACACCAATTTCATTTTGGAGCAATTCCTTAAATCCATCTGATTGCCCAATAACACTATCAACCTTGTTGTTTGGACAAAGTATTCGAAATACAATATCTTCTGCATATTGAGACTGAGCATTGTCTGACATAGGACTAGCTCTGGTATCATTAACGTAGCCGGATGAACGTGGGCCATGATTAAAACTTCTGGAGTTGTTTATATCACCAGGTAACCGTGATCCATAGTTAGGACCATCCAATGATTGTCGACGCCCCATGTTATTTTGGTGATGCATAAATTCCTCGTCAGGAGGAAAGAACCTATCAGGTGATTGTAATAGATTTTGAAAATGACTGCGATCTCGATGCTGACTCTCCCTCAATCGCGACGAAATAATTTCGATTGCATTCTTCACTGAGGCCATATCACCAACAACCTATGAAGAAAGAAAACAAACCAACCAATGATTTCTTCACTGAGACCATATCACCAACCGACCAGTATAATATTAGATAAACAAACCAACCAATGAGTGAATCAGGACGATTTTAATGGATTTAATATAGATTAATGAATAGCAACCACGCCTTAGATGAAAACATATACCTGAATACCGATTGCATACCAAAAACGAAGATCGTTTAAGGTAGAGAGGCGATTTAGACAGGAAAATATGGCCGGAAAAAAAGTAAGGGGTGGCGCCGGAAATCGCCCTAGAGAGAGAGAGATTTTTTGGGGAATTAAAATTTTTAATTTTGGGTGAGAGTGAAAACTGATTTGGGGGAAAATAATTTTGGAAGGAGGGGAGACTGAAATCTGAAATTCATTTTGGGGGAGTGGAAGGCGGTTCAGTTTTTTCCAGTGTTGCAAAAATCGCCGAATCGGCCGATTAATCGGCGATTCCAAGGTAATCGGCCTGGAACTTGGAGAGAATTCCAAGGTAATCGGCCGATTAATCGGCCGAGTCAAGAAAATCGGCGATTAATCGGTAAAAAATCGCTAATCGGCCCCGGACCGCCTCAGTACCGATTCACGATTTTTGCAACATTGGTTTTTTCTTTTTTATTTAAAAGCTTTGCAACATTTTTAAAAAGCACTAGACCTGTAAATGCAACACTTATTTAGATAAAACCTAAAACCTTGATGTATATTATACACGGTTCGGTTTGGTTAACCACGAATATTTAAATATAAAAATCAAAACCGATCCATGATAAGAGGGTTTTTTCGGTTTCAGTTCCTTCGGTCGAGTTTTTTCAGTTTCGGATTGAGCGGTTCGACTCGCTTTATCAGTTTCTCAAGTTTTTTTGAACACCCTAACCTAATAGTAACCAACTTTCCAGTTTGACCACTCAAACTTTATATAAGCCATAAAATAATCGAAGTTTCAAAATTGTTTCATTCTTATGAAATTGTGTTAAAAATCAAACTTTATATTGTAGGGTTCTGGTGATAAAGGGTGTTCATAGAAAACTTACTTGTTTCCTGCAGTTGTGTAAGCTTTTGAATCAATCACGCGCATGGGTTCACCTTCATTCTTCTTCGATTGGTCAGTTGGGGTTTCCAGGAGGGATACCAAAACTTGTATCGCGTCAGGTATTCACCAGTGCTTCATGAGTAGAACAAGGGCTTCGAACCTTCGCAAGTTAGGCGAGCATGAAACCGAGGTAATACTGATCGACTAGAATTCGTTTGGTAGAAGTCAGCGTGTGGTCGATATTTGGATCGATCGAGGACAAAATACTCCTTGATCGATCGGCCGAATAGAGGATGAGAGGGGAGAGCGATTTTAGGGCTCAGTTGTAACTTATAAGGATCGCTAGAATCCCTTGGTATTTATAGGTTAAAAGGGAAGGTTCTAGAGTCATAATACTTGTACAAGTAGTATTATAGTTTGACAATAAGTCAAACTAAACCCCCTCCCTTTGGGAGGTCGGTCGACCGAACCTAAACCCTAAGAGGTGGTTTTCAAATGTCTTTACACGTTTTCATCCGTATTTACACGCTTTCGTCGTTATAACACGTTTTTGTCCGTATTTACACGTTTTCGTCCGTATTTACACGTTTTCGTCCGTTTTTACACGTTTTCATCCGTATTTACACGTTTTCGTCCGTATTTACACGTTTTCGTCCGTATTTACACGTTTTCGTCCGTATTTACACGTTTTCGTCCGTTTTTACACGTTTTCGTCCGTTTTTACACGTTTTCGTCCGTATTTACACGTTTTCGTCCGTTTTACACGTTTTCATCCTATTTACACGTTTTCGTCCGTATTTACACGTTTTCGTCCGTTTTTAACACGTTTTCGTCCGTTTTACTCGTTTTCTCCGTATTTACACGTTTTCGTCCGTTTTACACGTTTTCATCCGTCATTTACACGTTTTCATCCGTATTACACGTTTTCGTCCGTTATTTACACGTTTTCATCCGTTTTACCAGTTTTCTCCATATTTACACGTTTTCGTCGTTTTTCACGTTTTCATCCGTATTTACACGTTTTCACATACCGTTTTCCCGTTTTACTCGTTTTCATCCTATTTTTTGTCCGTATTTACACGTTTTCGTCCGTTTTTACACGTTTTCTCCGTCTTTACACGTTTTCATTGTATTTACACGCTTTCCCGTTTTAAACACATTTTCGTCCGTATTTACACGTTTTCGTCCGATTTAAGCATTTTCGTCCGTTTTACACGTTTTCGTTTGTATTTACACGTTTTCATCGTACAATTTCGTGATTTACACGTTTTCGTCCATTTTACACGATTTTCGTCCGTATTTACACGTTTTCATCTTTACAACTTTTCGTCGTATTACACGTTTTCGTCTGTATTTACACGTTTTCGTCCGTATTTAACACGTTCATCCGTATTTACAAATTTTCGTCCGTATTAACTTTCTCGTATTACACGTTTTCGTCCGTTTTTAACACGTCTTAATCCGTCTTTACAATTTTCGTCCGTATTTACACGTTTCATCCATTTTTACACGTTTTCATCCGTCTTTACACGTTTTCATCCGTATTTACACGTTTCCATCCATTTTAACACGTTTTCGTCTTTAACTTTACACGTTTTCGTTTCTTCGTTTTAACACGTTTTCGTCTGTATTTACACGTTTTCGTCCGTATTTACACGTTTTCCGTTACCGTTTTATCCATTACACGTTTTCGTCCGTTTTTACACGTTTTCGCCAGTATTAACACGTCTTTGTCCGTATTTACACGTTTTCGTCCGTTTTAAATGTTTTCGTCGTTTTAACACGTTTTCGTCCGTATTTACACGTTTTCGTCCGTTTTTACACGTTTTCATCCGTGTTTACACGTTTTCGTCGTTTTAACATGTTTTTGTCCGTATTTACACGTTTTCATCCGTATTTACACGTTTTTGTCCGTATTTACACGTTTTCGTCCGTTTTTACACGTTTTTCTCAGTATTTACACGTTTTCGTCCGTATTTACACTTTTTCGTCCGTATTTACATGCTTTCGTCTGAATTTACACGTTTTCGTCCGTATTTACACGTTTTCATCCGCATTTACATGTTTTCGTCCGTATTTACACGTTTTCGTCTGTTTTTACACGTTTTCGTCCGCATTTACACGTTTTCATCCGTATTTACACGTTTTCGTCCGTTTTTACACGTTTTCGCCAGTATTAACACGTCTTTGTCCGTATTTACACGTTTTCGTCCGTTTTTACATGTTTTCATCTGTCTTTACACGTTTTCATCCGTATTTACACGCTTTCGTCATTTTAACACGTTTTCGTCCGTATTTACACATTTTTTTTCGTATTTACACATTTTCGTCCGTATTTACACGTGTTAAAACGGACAAAACATGTAAAAATGGACAAAAACGTGTAAATACGAACGAAAACGTGTAAAATGGACGAAAATGATAAATACGGTGTACGAAAACGCAATGTAAAAACAGACGAAAACGTGTAAATACGAATAAAAACGTGTAAATACTGACAAAAACGTGTAAAAACGAACGAAAATATGTAAATACGGATGAAAACGTGTAAATACGGATGAAAACGTGTAAATACTGACGAAAGCTTGTAAATACGAACGAAAACGTGTAAAAACGAATGAAAACGTGTTAAAACGGACGAAGACGTGTAAAAACAGACGAAAACGTGTAAATAAAGACGAAAACGTGTAAAAACGGACGAAAACGTGAAAATACGGATGAAAACGTGTAAAAACGGACGAAAACGTGTAAAAACGGACGAAAACGTGTAAGTAATGACAAAAACGTGTAAATACGGATGAAAACGTGTAAAAACGGACGAAAACGTGTAAATACGGATGAAAATGTGTAAATTCGAATGAAAACGTATAAAAACGGACGAAAAACGTGTAAATGCTGACAAAAACGTGTAAAAATGGACGAAAACGTGTAAATACGGATGAAAACGTGTAAAAACGGACGAAAACGTGTAAAAACGGACGAAAACGTGTAAATACGGACGAAAACGTGTAAATAAGGACGAAAACGTGTAAATACGGACGAAAACGTGTAAAGGACTAACGGCCGTTAGTCTAAAGGACTAAATATGAAAAAATAGACAAACCATAGTGACCATTTATGTAATTATTCATTTGAAAAAGAAGATGACAAGGGCTTTTTGGTCATTTTATTCGAAATTGGACTGGATCCGTAATATATGCAAACCAAAGTGACTGTATCAGTAAAAAAAAAAAAAAAAACTTCAGTGACTTAAAGTGAAAAAAAAGCCAAACCACAGTGACCATTTATGTAATTAACTCTTTAGATTAAAAATCCAAAATCTCTTCGTTTTCACTATTCAAACAAGTATCACGAATCGAGATCACAAATTCCATTCTTCCTTCGTTGGGGATAACGAACCGGGTTACACATACTTCACTTGTGTTTCCTTGGAAATAATTACACATTGATTTTAGCGAATCAAATTTTTGATAAACATTCTAAAAAACTGATATTTTATGACTCAAATATGAAGTGTCCTATTATGGTGTATGATAATATAACCATAATAAGTAATCGTCTTATAAAGGTTAAGTTTATAAGACCCAAGTGTCAAAGGTCTTATTAAGTTTTATTAAAATATAACTTTTCCAATTAAGCGTTCTATAAAATTGATGTTTTATGACTTTTATTTTAAGTGTCCTATTATGGTGTCTCAACCTATGAGACCCAAGTGACAAGGGTCCTACTAACTTTTGTTATAATAAAACTGTTGCGAATAACCGTTGTAAAAACCTGATGTTTGATTACTTAAATAGCTAGTGTCCTATTAAGTTTTGTTATCATAAAACTTTTGTGAATAAGCGTTCCATAAAACTGATCTTTTATGACTAAAATATCAAGTGCCCTATTATGGTGTATCAAGTTTTGATACACAAGTATCAAGTGTCATATTAACTAATGTTTACATAAAACTCTTGTAAATAAGCATTCTAAAAAACTGATGTTTTATGACACAAATCAGAAGTGTTCTATTATGGCGTATGATAATAAAACCATAACAAAGAAGCGTACTATAAAGGTTAATGTTAAAAGACTCAGGGCTCAAGGGTCCTATTAAGTTTTGTTAAAATAAAACTTTTGCACGTAAGCGTTCTATAAAACTGATGCTTTATGACTCAAATTTCAAGTGTCCTATTATGGTGGATGAATTTATGAGACCCAAGTGTCAAGTGTCATATCAAGTTATGTTTTAATAAAACTTAATTTGAATAAGCATTATAAAAAGCGGATGTTTTACGACTCTAAAAAGAAGTGTCATATTATGGTGTATCATAAAAAAAACCATTCTGAATAAGCGTTCTATAAAGGTTAACGTTATAAGACCCTATTGTCAAGGGTCCTACTAACTTTTGTTATAATAAAAAACGTTTGCGAATAAGCGTTCCATAAAACTGATGTTTTATGACTCAAAAATAAAATGTCCTATTATGGTGTATGATAATAAAACCATTATGCATAAGCGTACTATAAAGGTTTACGTTATAATACCCACGTGTCAAAGGTCCTATTAAATTTTGTTATAATAAAACTTTTTGTGAATAAGCGTTTTAACTAACTGATGTCTTATGACTCAAAACTCAAGTGTCCTATTATGGTGTATTATAATAAAACCATAATGAATAAACGTCCTATAAAGGTTAAAGTTATAAGAACCAAGTGTCAAGGGTCTTATTAGGTTATGTCATAATAGGACATCTAGTGATCAAATGTCGTATTACACTATCACATAATGGGACACCAACAACTAAATGTCTTATAAAGTAATTTATTAGGATCCATATTTTAAGTGTCCTATTAAGTTATATGATAATATGACCCCAAATAATCAACCATCCTATTATATAACTTTTTAGGACACCGCCTAAGTAGCAAATATTTAAAAAGGACCCTAAACGCTCATATGTCCTATTAAACAGTTTTTTAGGACTCCATTGTCATACCGTCCCAGACAAAGGGTCCTAAAAAGCCACTTTTCTTGTAGTGAATTGTCACAAGATGGGACACTTTGCCAGAGAATGCAGAAGCCCTAGACAACAGGACAACAAGGGTAAAGGGTACAAAAGTAAGCAGGAAAATAGGAGAACTGTGAATGTGGAGGAGACTTCTTCCAAGGCAATGGTAGCTGTTGATGGAGCTGGATTTGACTGGAGCTTCATGGAAGAAGAGGAGGAACCAGCCAACTTTGGATTGATGGCCTTCTCTGACTCAGAGGTACATGAGGTTAAAAAGTGTTCTAATTATTTTCCCGCTTTGAAAGATTATGAGTCACTTAAGAAACAATATGATAATCTCATAATAGAATTTAATGATGTGAACTTTAATCTTTCAAATCATAAAAGAGGAATAGTTATTTTAGAAGAGCAACTTACTTTTTATAGACAGAATGAAGCAAATTTTACAGATGATATAGCTGTTTTAAAAAGAGATTTGCAACTTAGAGATGATAAGATGAGTGGGCTTAAGTATGAACTAGAGAAGCTTAAGAAAGAAAAGGAAAACATACAACTAAGTGTTGACACTCTTGAATATACATCAAAAGGAGTTCAGAAGTTAATAGAGAGTCAACTGGTAAATAAAGCTAAATCTGGTCTAGGATATAAGTCTGTTGCACCCCCCAATAGAGGAATGTTTGTACCTCCAGAAATTGACTTAGCTCATACTGGCTTAGAGGAGTTTAAGGATATTGATTTTCCTGGTTATGGTTCTAAAACCAACGAGAGTCCTACTAAATTTTTCAAGGCTGAGGATTCTTTTGAAAGTACAAGTGATACATCTTTAGTTGCAGAAGTTGTGTCTGAGGTTAAGGTTAATGAAGTTGTGTCTGAGAATAAGTCTGAGGTTAAGTTAGAAGTCAAAAATGTTCCTAACGTGGTCAAAAATGAAAATATAAAACCATTTAGGAAAGCTGTTAGATATGCTGAGATATATAGGTCTACAAATAGATCTTCAGTTCCTAGGGGTAATCAGAGGAACTGGAACAATTTAAAATCTCAACAGCTTGGTGATGAGTTTGTTATGCAGAATAAAGTATGTTTTGTGTGTGGTAATTTTGATCATCTGGCTGCATACTGTGACTTAAATCCATGGAAAAAGAAGGTTTTTTGGAATTCAAGGGTGTATGGGAATGCAAATACGAGGATGAATCAAAACAGTCCAACTAGATTGACTCACCCTAATGTGATTGCGTGGTTTTGTAACCTTACAACAGGTTTTACTTCTCGAGGAATCTCAAGAGGCTTACAACCCCACCAGGCAGTGTACCTGACCGATGTAGTATAGTGTAGTGGTAAGTACGGGGGATTGATCGTTCTCCACAGGGAATAGTGTTCGTTAGGTATGAAAGACTACTCTAATTAGGTCTAAGGGTTGAGGAAGATTCTTTTTATGTTTTTATATTTTTATGAAAGCAAGTAAAATCTCGGTTTTGATAGAGTGGGCGGAATTAGTTGCTAGTCAACTAACCCAAATTACTACGAATGCAAATAAAATAAAATAACTGAAAATAAAATGTGGTGAGAAACTTATGTGTAGAGAAATGTGTTTACTTAGATTTCCTTACTCCCTAACTATCTTTTACCGGTTAATTAGTGTGTATTAGTCGCGTGGATGACGGGTGTATTCCTTAATACCATTCGTGGGGTGGCGTACTTACTTCCCCAACTCTACAAGCTCCTACTTCACTCCTATGTCGAGCCGGCTAGGAAGCTCCTAACATGGGATCACTAGAATTCGCTTGTGCATTAAATACAACCATAAAAACCTTTAGTACGCATTTGGTTCATGTTTCTTAAGACGTTCAAGCAAGTTACCGAATAGGAAGTTAGCCAGTTTTCTTAAGCCTAACATAGATAAACAATCATCCAATACAACTAATAACACACTAACAACCATAAATCAATAGCTAGGTTTCATTAGATCTAAGCAAACACAAGATAAAATTAGCCTAACATGTTAAACAAAAGACAAGAATAAGATAGAATCAAACAACACATAGACATATTGAATGATTAATTGATAACTTATCTTTCAATGAAACATGGAAGATCTCAAGGCAAAAAGCCCTGAAAAAGTAGCTAAAATCGTCTTAGGGTTTTCTCCCAAAATTCCACACACTAAGCTCTCCCTAATGACAAAAAATTAGAAAACTATATATAGATTTTTGGATCTGACGGCGTCACCTTATGGAGTGTGACGCCGTCACCTCGCCGCTTTTAGGGTTCCCGGGTGACCTTCTTGACGCCGTCCCTCTTTAGCTCTTCAAAAATCCATTCTGGCTTATCAAGGCTTGACGCCGTCGAACTTTGAACGTGACGCCGTCCCCTTATGATTTAAGCCGTGACGCCCTAGATCAAGTTAAAGCGTGACGCCGTCAGAATTCACATGCTATTTTCACTGGCCCGTCATGAGTAAATTTCACGTCCAACTTTTCTTGCCAAGGCATGACGCCGTCCAGAGTAAAGTCTGACGCCGTCAAGAGTAACTTTTAGCCGATTTTTGAGACTTTGTCGTTTTCTTCACTTTTATGCTCCAAAAACGTCCAAAATGCCTCCTTTTCCAGATTTCTCCTCAAAAGTACCTAAAATGACAAAAGGAACGATTTAGGGCAATATTTGATCAAATAAATACGATTTAGGGCTTAAATGACCCCTTAAAAGCGGTACACTTTTCGCTTCATCAAATACCCTTACACTTGAGATTTGCTTGTCCTCAAGCAAATGCGCTTTTATTCTAATCAAAATACAAGTTAGGGGTCATTTAATGCAAACATAAAAGTAATTACAACAAATAATCGTTCCACTCTAATCATAATAAGCACGGAGATTACAAACTAGCACCTCACAAGTAGTGTTTAGATACTCACATCTCTCAAGTGTCATCAAAATAAATCTCATAAATGAAAACGGATAATATCTCTCACTACCTGTCATAGCAAATAGATTACCATAGGCTTGGGAAAGGATCGAAAACCTCCTCCACTAGGCGTAAGCACCAAAGATAAACTATCAAAGAGGGCTTTTAAATGGGTTATAACGTTAGGTGTAGGGAAAAGGAAAACACGGTTTTGTTGGATAAAGGATATTTTACTGGTGGCGAGTTAAAGATCTTGATCAATTACATGTACTATACAATGTTGCTAAGCCAAGACTCGACTCAATCTTAAGCTAGAAACAAAATAACAAAATAACAAAAACATAAAAATAAACATAAAATGAAACGGGATGGTAGTCCGTATGTTTTTTCTACTTTTCTTTTTCTCATTTTTTTTTTGTATTTTTCTTGATTTTTTTTTTTTTTTTTTTTTTTTTTTTTTTTTTTTTTTTTTTTTTTTTTTTGCATACACTTTTACCCTACCATCCAAAATAATACATCATAGGGGCATTGCATTCCCCTTACACTTGAATTTTTACATAACTTTACAAATAAAACTATTCTAATGACTCGAATTAAGATAATTGAAAAACTTGGAGTACTTTTAAAATATTTAGCATATATGGGGGTAATAAATGATGTTCTTCCCCATTACTCCATTACACTAGTACTTTACCCATGAGTCCCAATCGTCCCAAAACAATATGTACAAGGATATGACTCGACTTAGCAACCATGTAATCAACTAGATAATTAACTTGGGTTTTAAACAAATGTTGTAACAATAATGCACAAAAAATGAGTGCATACAAGGTAGGCTAAGGCGATTTGGGTGTACATTTTAGTGGGGTGTAAACAAATTCTTCCTTTAAGTAAAATGCTTAAAGGTCGAAACGAAAAGATAGGCTCTGAGGGGTGTACTAGGGGTATCGTGTACCAAAAATGAGTACAACGCAAAGGGTGTGGGAGAATTACTTGACCAATGTAGCCAATGTAATTATAACAAAATTACAGGTGTAAAACAATGGGTTAATCCTAATGCCTCTTATCATGTAGTAAATCTAACTACACGAATGTAGTCTCACTTGTGGCCTTGGAATGGTCCTAACGCAAGTTCTAGAATCTAAGTGCTACCGGTACACACATCATAGCATAAATGCTTTTCCTACCAATTCTAGGGGTGAACCTCACATATTTGGGGGTGGAAAATTTTTTAGTGGAACGGTTTTTGTGCTAGTTATATAACTCCTATCCGTGAGACGCTCATTAAGATCAAAGTTTCACTCCTATATGTTGTAAAAAATTTTAAATTTGGCACTAAAATTACCTTAACAAATATTTCTCTCAGTTTTATTACACATCTACCATCAAACAAACAAAAATCAAGCGCAATTGTATTCTCTAAAATCGTACTTTTACCCTCCCCTTACACTTAAGATGAACATTGTCCCCAATGTTCAAATAATAAGATGTAAAAGCAAAAAGTAAAAGAATGAAATCAAATACTCCCCTGATTCGCTCGGTGGATAATGAAATTACACGGTTAGATCTTCCTCCAAAGAGAATGTTGAAGCTCCATGACTAATGCATCGCCACAAGCTTGATCCATAAACATCTCCTTGTCCAAAATAACCTGTTAAACCTGAGAAAACAAACACGAAAACCTGCATAACATCGGCGGGATAAAATCTATATATAAGGATATAATGCTTGTGGAATGATAATTTTGCAGATTCCTGGAGATTATAAGTTGGAGATTTTAATAAAAACTTTTCTAAAAACAAAACTTTCAAAAATTTTTGGAAATTAAATCTGACGCCGTCAGGTTATAACCCCTGACGCCGTCAGAAATGACCTGACAAAAATTTTCATTTTAAGTTTCCGGAAAATTTCTGGAAAAACCTTTACCTTACTTCCTGGAAATCCTGCAAAACATCATTATGACTCGATACAAGCATTTGACTCAAACAATTACGAATATGTATGCTAATTTATTATTATTATGATTCATGTTCATTTGTGTTCTAATAAACCGATTTAGATTTCCCTTACACTTATCTTTTGCAAAATACCTTTATATGTAGTTAAGACGAAGTTAAAAACAACATAAAGCATTTTCACAATTTACTTTTGAACATGAATCAATAGTAATAAAAATTAAACACACATACGGAAACAAATAAAATCAAACAAACAAATAAATAAACACACATAGCAAATAAAACAAATAAAGCTTGGGTTGCCTCCCAAGAAGCGCTTTTCTTTATTAACGAGTCTTGTAGCTAGACTCAAAGTCACGGGGTCTACGTTTTTCCGTTTTGCTTCTCAATTGCCCCTCTAATCATCCTAACAACCTCCATATCAATTTTGTATTTAGGTCCAAGGTTTAAGCAATCTTTATAATAAAGGCTTCTCTTATTCCAAACATGGTCCATGCCTTTTTCTTTATCCTCTTCATTGATGTCCTCAATCGCACCAATGTTGTCCATGTCAAATCGAGGCACAAAACGAAATTCATTAACCCGATAAGGCATCCTATATGTGATCCTATCTATGTGATTAGAAAACTGAACCGTGCCTTTCAAACGGTCATACCTTAAATTGGATGCTTCGATAAATGGCTTACCTAACACAACGCGAGATAGGCGGCAGTCAACAACACTTGCCATATCTACTAAAATCATGAAGTTGGTGACAAAGGTAAAGTTCCCAACAAGGATATGTATATCCTTAATCCTTCCAACGAAGTTGCAAACTCCGCCTGGACACTTGGGGTCCATCCTAGGCTCAAGTGGTGTGTTTATGATTTGGCTATAAAGGCCTGAGGACATAACGTTGATTGGGGATTCACAGTCAATGTAAGCATGCTCAACGTATTGGTACCCAATCATACATGGTATCTTCACATTCCCGGGATCACCTCTCTTAATCTTTGGGTCAATTCTAACAAAAGGTGGTCGAGGGTTATCAACTAGGTTGTTATAGTAAGCAATCTCCTCCTTAGTGGGGTATTCATTAAAATAATCATCCAACCTAGGATCTACCTTAACTTCATCAATTTTCTCAATCAACTCTTCAACCGTAAGATTATTACGTTCTAAGTAATTATCTGAGTATATGGTGGTCTCTAAGTTGTTCAAGGCATAATCAAGTTCCATATCAATCATTCTACTGAGCTCCCTGAGCTCACTAATCTCATTCTCAAGTTGGCTACGCAACAAAGCCACTTCGCCAGGTGTAAGGGGTGGATTCGCGTTTTCCATAATGGCAAACTGAATAGTCAATGGAAATCTGTTACGAACAAAAGCACAAAGAAAAAGATAGACTAAAGAAAACCCAGAAAAATAAAATAAAAATCTCACTAGAAAGGAATCTAGTGAGTAGACCTAATAAAATAAAAATTCAACCTAAACAATAACTATTCCCCGGCAACGGCGCCAAAAACTTGATTGCGTGGTTTTGTAACCTTACAACAGGTTTTACTTCTCGAGGAATCTCAAGAGGCTTACAACCCCACCAGGCAGTGTACCTGACCGATGTAGTATAGTGTAGTGGTAAGTACGGGGGATTGATCGTTCTCCACAGGGAATAGTGTTCGTTAGGTATGAAAGACTACTCTAATTAGGTCTAAGGGTTGAGGAAGATTCTTTTTATGTTTTTTATATTTTTATGAAAGCAAGTAAAATCTCGGTTTTGATAGAGTGGGCGGAATTAGTTGCTAGTCAACTAACCCAAATTACTATGAATGCAAATAAAATAAAATAACTGAAAATAAAATGTGGTGAGAAACTTATGTGTAGAGAAATGTGTTTACTTAGATTTCCTTACTCCCTAACTATCTTTTACCGGTTAATTAGTGTGTATTAGTTGCGTGGATGACGGGTGTATTCCTTAATACCATTCGTGTGGGTGGCGTACTTACTTCCCCAACTCTACAAGCTCCTACTTCACTCCTATGTCGAGCCGGCTAGGAAGCTCCTAACATGGGATCACTAGAATTCGCTTGTGCATTAAATACAACCATAAAAACCTTTAGTACGCATTTGGTTCATGTTTCTTAAGACGTTCAAGCAAGTTACCGAATAGGAAGTTAGCCAGTTTTCTTAAGCCTAACATAGATAAACAATCATCCAATACAACTAATAACACACTAACAACCAATAATCAATAGCTAGGTTTCATTAGATCTAAGCAAACACAAGATAAAATTAGCCTAACATGTTAAACAAAAGACAAGAATAAGATAGAATCAAACAACACATAGACATATTGAATGATTAATTGATAACTTATCTTTCAATGAAACATGGAAGATCTCAAGGCAAAAAGCCCTGAAAAAGTAGCTAAAATCGTCTTAGGGTTTTCTCCCAAAATTCCACGCACTAAGCTCTCCCTAATGACAAAAAATTAGAAAACTATATATAGATTTTTGGATCTGACGGCGTCACCTTATGGAGTGTGACGCCGTCACCTCGCCGCTTTTAGGGTTCCCGGGTGACCTTCTTGACGCCGTCCCTCTTTAGCTCTTCAAAAATCCATTCTGGCTTATCAAGGCTTGACGCCGTCGAACTTTGAACGTGACGCCTTCCCCTTATGATTTAAGCCGTGACGCCCTAGATCAAGTTAAAGCGTGACGCCGTCAGAATTCACATGCTATTTTCACTGGCCCGTCATGAGTAAATTTCACGTCCAACTTTTCTTGCCAAGGCATGACGCCGTCCAGAGTAAAGTCTGACGCCGTCAAGAGTAACTTTTAGCCGATTTTTGAGACTTTGTCGTTTTCTTCACTTTTATGCTCCAAAAACGTCCAAAATGCCTCCTTTTCCAGATTTCTCCTCAAAAGTACCTAAAATGACAAAAGGAACGATTTAGGGCAATATTTGATCAAATAAATACGATTTAGGGCTTAAATGACCCCTTAAAAGCGGTACACTTTTCGCTTCATCAACTCACCCTAATGTAAATCTTAAGATGACACCCAGAGCAGTTATGTTGAAGTCTGGCATCAAATCAGTTTCTACTGCTAGACCAAACAAGTGTGTTAATTACAAACAAACTGTTTCAAGAGCAAAACCATATTAAAATCATTACAATCATGCACAAATAGTTAACAGGCCCTTTTACAAGAAAATAGCTTTGTATAATCAAAAATGGATGCCTAATGTCAAACCTGCTGAACTAGCAGTTTCTACTGCTGGGCCAGCAATTTGTACTGCTAGGCATATGAATGTTGTTAAGGTTCAATGGGGCAATGCTGTGAAGGCCTCAGCACGTTGGGTATGGAAACCTACCAAACCCAATGGTGCATCAATGACTTTCAATAAATATAATTATATTGATGCACGAGGCAGATCCAAGTCAGTGATGGATTGAGTCCCCAAAAGGAACTAATTCCTTTATTTTGTGTGCAGGAACATCCTACAAATGATGGAGAAGATAGAGGATACTCAGATAGTGGATGTTCAAGGCACATGACTGGTAACATGTCATACCTTTTAGATTTTACAGCTCTGGATGGAGGATCTGTTATATTTCGAGGAGGTGTTGGTGGTAGGATTACTGGTAAAGGTATTATTAAAACTGGTAATCTTGACTTTGAAAATGTGTATTTTTTACTAGAGCTTAAGTACAACCTTTTTAGTGTGTCACAAATCTGTGACAAAAAGAACAAGGTTCTTTTTACTGACACTGACTGTCTTATTCTTTCTCCTAACTTTAAGCTACCTGATAAAAGTCAAGTATTGTTTAAAATCCCCAGAAAGGGTAACACATACAGTGTTGAGATGAACAAGCTTGTTCCTAAAGAAGGTCTTACTTGCCTTGTTGCAAAAGCCACATTGGATGAGTCAATGTTATGGCATAGAAGGCTTGGTCATATAAATTTCAAAACCATTAATCAGATTGCTAAGTATGGTTTGGTAAGAGGTTTACCAAACAAGAGTTTTCAAAATGATCAAACCTGTGTTTCTTGCCTTAAGGGTAAACAACACAGAGCTTTTTGTAAGCCCAAGGTTCATAACTCTAACAATCAAGCTTTATACATGCTTCATATGGACTTGTTTGGTCCTACTTCTGTTAATAGCTTGAATCATAAAAGGTACTGTCTTGTGATTACTGATGATTATAGCAGGTTTACATGGGTTTTCTTTTTGAGAACTAAGGATGAAACTAGTGAGATCCTTAAGTCCTTTATTAATGAGGTAGAAAACCTAGCTGATAAGATGGTAAAAATAATCAGATGTGATAATGGAACAAAATTTAAAAATAGAGTTATGGATGAGTTTTGCAAAGAAAAGGGTATTAAAAGAGAATTTAGTATAGCTAGAACCCCACAGCAAAATGGAGTAGCTGAAAGAAAGAATAGGACACTAATAGAGGCTGCTAGGACTATGTTAGCTGACTCTAAGTTACCTATCTCATTTTGGGCTGAAGCAGTTAGTACTGCTTGTTATGTTCAGAACAGGGTTTTAGTGGTACAACCTCATAATAAGACTGCTTATGAGCTTTTCAGAGGTAGAACCCCTGCCTTATGCTTTATGAGACCTTTTGGTTGTCATGTCACTATTGTAAATACGAAAGACCAATTAGGGAAGTTTGATGGGAAATCTGATGAGGGTTTCTTTGTTGGTATAAAGCTTTTAGGGTGTATAATAAGAGCACCAAACATGTAGAGGAAAATCTACGCATTGAGTTTCAAGAGAATGTACCAAATGTTGCAGCTGGTGGTCCAGATTGGATTTTTGACATTGATGGGCTTCCAGAATCTATGAATTATGTGCCTGTTACAGGTACAAATACTAATGATAATGCAGGTTCAGAAGATTCTGATGAAGATCATATCTTGATGCCAATTTTGGAAGACAGTCCATTGTATGTTTCTTCTTCAAAGAATGATGATGCTCCATCATCAAGTGATGCTGATAAAGAGAAGAATGCTGGTGAAAACAGTAGACAAGATGGTAAAGAATTAGAAGTTCCCAAAAGTAGTACAAATGGAGTTAGTACTGCTGAGCCAAAAGATTCAACTGCTGAGCCAAATGGTCCTACTGGTGGATCAAGTCATACTACTGCTTCACAAATTGATTCTTTTGATATATTTGGAGCTGGTTTGCACAACATGCCAATCAACTATGAAGTTTCTTCTACTCCCCAAACTACAATTCACAAGAATCATCCACTTGCTAATGTGATTGGAGATGTACATTCTTGTGTGAAGACTAGAAGACAGACACAAGATCCAGATCATCATGGTTTCCTCAGTGTTGTATATGAAGAAAAAGACCATGAAGATAAGAATGAATGTCTGTTTGTGTGTTTCCTATCACAAATAGAACCAAAGAATGTGCTCAAGGCATTAGAAGACTCAAGCTCGGTTGAAGCAATGCAAGAAGAACTGCTTCAATTCAAGATTCAGAAGGTTTGGGTTCTAGTTGATTTGCCAAGGCGCATGAAGGTTATTGGTACCAAGTGGGTGTTCAGAAACAAGAAAGATGAAAGAGGAATAGTGATAAAGAACAAGGCAAGACTTGTGGCTCAAGGCTATACTCAAGAAGAGGGAATTGATTATGAGGAAGTTTTTGCACCTGTTGCAAGGATTGAGGCAATAAGGCTTTTTCTAGCTTATGCTTCATTCATAGGTTTCATAGTCTACCAGATGGATGTGAAGAGTGCCTTTCTATATGGTACTATTGATGAGGAGGTATATGTTTCTCAACCTCCAGGTTTCATTGACCCTGATCATCCTGACAAAGTATACAAGGTGGTGAAAGCTCTCTATGGCTTGCATCAAGCTCCAAGAGCTTGGTATGGAACTCTGGCTAATTATCTATTGAAGAATGGGTTCCATAGGGGCAAGATTGATCAGACTCTTTTAATCAAAAAGAACAAGTGTGATATCTTATTGGTTCAAGTATATGTGGATGATATCATCTTTGGTTCTACCAAGAAGGAAATGTGCAAAGAGTTTAAAAAGTTGATGAAGGATCAATTCCAGATGAGCTCTATGGGTGAGCTTACTTTCTTTTTGGGACTACAAGTGCATCAGAAACCAGAAGGAATATTTATCGGCCAAGATAAATATGTAGCTAAAATATTGAGAAAGTTTCAGTTTACAGATGCTAAAGTTGCTAGTACACCTGCTGATAAGGAGACACATTTTCTTTTGAAAGATCAAAGTGATGAAGCTATGGATGTACACACATACAGGTCTATGATTGGGTCTTTGATGTATCTCACATCATCCAAACCTGATATTATGTTTGCAGTATGTGCTTGTGCAAGATTTCAAGTCACTCCCAAGGTGTCTCATTTGACAGCAGTGAAGAGAATCTTTAGGTATCTTAAAGGTCAACCTAACTTAGGTTTGTGGTATCCTAAAGAGTCTCCATTTGATTTGGTAGCATATTCAGACAGTGATTATGCTGGTGCTAGTATGGATAGAAAGTCTACAACTGGTGGTTGTCAGTTCCTAGGATGCAGACTTATCTCATGGCAGTGCAAAAAGCAAACTATGGTGGCCACTTCTACAACTGAAGCTGAATATGTGGCTACTACTAGTTGTTGTGCTCAAGTTCTTTGGATTCAGAATCAGTTACTTGATTATGGGTATAATTTCTTGAACACAATAATTTTTATAGACAATAGCAGTACAATGTGTATAATTAAAAATCCAGTTCAACACTCTAAAACTAAACACATTGAAATTAGACATCACTTTATAAGAGACTGTAATGAGAAGAAGTTAATTCAAGTTGTCAAAATTCATACAGATGACAATTTTGCTGACTTATTAACTAAAGGTTTTGATGTGGGGAGGTTTCAGTACTTGGTTACAGGTATTGGAATGCTTAACCCTTAAAAGTTCAATGTCTAAGTGTTTTTGTTATAAAAAGGATTTTGTACTGCTAGTTGTGTATAGTTTGTACTGTTTGAACAAATTTGGTACTACTTATATTAACTTGTTAGTCATTTTTGATAACTGTCAAATAGAAAATACTTTGCCTTGTATTTTCTTTGGTTTTGGACTAACATTTACAGGTTGAGAAAGCACTTTGAGGTGAATTATGTTTTGATTGTGTTATGCTTTGGATACTATGGTGATTTGTAGTTTCAAGTGTGTGATCTTTGCACACAACAAATGGTAATTGGTTCACCATGTCTAACCCACATCAAGAACCAACTAGTCCAGAGCAAACGATTTCTGGTAAAGACTTCTCAAATCCGTTTATGGTTGATAGTTTACCAAAAACTATATGGTAATCAACTCACCATACTTCACAGCAAAGAGTTGGCTAGTCCAAAGCAAACGGCTCTTTGAAATTTTTTGATAATAAGTTTGTACTGCTAGTTCAAACTTGGTTTGACACTGAGTCTATGCTCAATGATTCACCTCTCCCAGGAGGTAACACACCTGGAAGTGATGAGGGCAGTTTGAAACTAAAAGAATTGATGGCAACTTGTACCAAATTGTCTGACCACATTGGAGGCTGAGTTCTAGTTCTTTCAAAGTTCAAGTTCAAGTTCAAGTTCCAATGATGGTGATGAATCTTCCAAACAGGGGAGGTATATTGCTTGGATCATGATCTTGATGTTTAGTTGACTGAAGATGAGTATGAGACTCAGGGCAGGATAACATAGCTCTTGATGAAGAAAATTTAAAAATGCACAGTTAGCTCATAAGTGGTTTGAAGAAGAGAAAAAGGCCAGAATTCATGCAGAGTAGATTCAAAGAATGATTGATACTGATGAAGTTAAGTGCTGGAGTGCTTGTTGTTATGATTTCTTCAAAGTTTAGATGTGAAGGAAATACTAAAGTGATTCAAAATCTGAGATTACATTATTAGTTTTAAAGAGAGACACAAGCTCTGAGGAAGAAAAGATATTTGTTTGGAAGAATCCCCCCCATCATCAAAGTCGGAGTTTAATTCAAGAAACTTAGTGATTTGCAGAGAAATCATAAGTTTAGGGGAGGATTGTTGGGAATTAAACCAACAGTTAGTACTGCCAGGTATAAAGTTACATTTGCTGAAAATTACACCAGCAGTACTAACTGAGTTAGTACTAAGATCACTCGTATTATTAATAATATTGAAGCTGTTTGGTTTTTTAATCATTGAGTTCATACTTTCACTGTTTCATACATACAATCATATACATCACAATACACATAATCTTCTAAGTACTTTGTAGTAAATTCCGCGTGCTACTTAGCATATACTCAAAGTATCTCTAAAACAAGGCGTGTGTTTGGATCCTCTCATTCACCATGGGAAGGTGTGAACCATTTAGTAAATGTGGGAAGCTCATAAGACTTGAAATACCACCGGGACTTGGCAAAGTCCACAATATTCCTGACATATGTAATATGGAGAAACGTTTTCGGAAGAAACTGCCGCTTTAATCCCTGGATTTTATCTAGCTTGATGAATGTCGGATACAGTTGAGGGACCTGTCAAAATCATAGATCATGAAGCCGAGCGACTTAAGCCGAGTCGCATTCCTGTTGATTTGAGTTTATTGGAAATCCTGAAGCGATTCTGAAACTCACGTGGAAATGTAAGGATGAAATCAAGCAAATTTGTTCTCATCTCTTGTCAACCTTAACGGGTAACTTGAACTGAAACCCGGGACGGCTTTCTCCTGAGGCTGGGAGACTGTAAAAACCAGTAATTTTGGGAGTCAATTTAAATATCGCATATCGTTTAAAAATAAATAATTAATTATTAAAAACCGTGTTGGTGAAATTTTGGAATTTATTAGGTTTATTGAAAATCTTATTGGAATTATGGTAGTGTGATGAGTAAGTTTCCGTATACCTTGATTTGAGCACTATGCGATTTGGCACAATAAAAACCTAATAATACGTTTAATAAGTTGATTTTAGCGTCGTTAGCAAAGATATGCATATTTATAGTCATTTTTCGTGTAAAAATGATTTTAAAACTAATGGCGTAATTTAAAAAGACTCGAGAAAATGTTTCGGCACATAAACTAGCCTCATTAGCGTTTAATGAAAAGTTTTGCAAAATAATACTTAGGCCCCTTTGCCCTAAGTTACATGTTTTGTCCTTATGGTTAGTAGGGTTACAAGTGGCACACAAGGGGTATAAAAACCCTCATTATAGCATTTTAGGGTTGTGTCTTCTCCCCCTTGTTCCCTAGCCGTCGCCACCCTACACCCCACCTCCAGCCACCCCTTTTTAGCACACCACCGCCATGATTGACACCACACCGCCACCACACAACACCACTTTGTGATCTCCTTAGCTTGTTTAGCAACCACACGCGCCCAAGAACACCTTCCACCACCACAACGCGCCACCACCACCACTTATTGGCCAAGTATCATATAGATCCGAGAGTAAGAAGGTAAGACACCCCAATTTCACCCTCGTGTGATACGGTGTGGGTGTGAACTCGTACATAACGAGTTGTAGTTATTATTTTGAGTGGGTTTGGGATGAAAACAAAGGGTTAATCATTTTCACAATCTAAAAATAATAATATAGGTTTGGTATCATTGGATTGTGGTCACGTTTGTGTTTGGTTTTGAGTTTGAGTCGTGTAGTTGTGGTATCGAACTTATTCTGAGCTTATAGTTGTGTTGGTTTAGCTTACTTTGTTTTCATTTTATTTATTATTTTGTTTGGTTTGAAGGGTTGGAAAACCCTTGGTGGTTCGTGGTCGAGTTTTAGGTCTAGCCCGAATTACACTAGATTAAAGTTTAGTTTTGTTTTAATTTCTGGAAGTGGCCATGGTTGTGTTTGGATTTGTAGCCGAGACCTCACGGGTCTGTTTGGTTTGTTTTGGCGTGCCATGGTTCGAAGCCGATGTTCTCGGCATGGTATTATTAATATTGTTGTTATGGTTATTGTTGATGTGAGATTGAGACTTGGAACTTGGAACTTGGATTTGGATTTGGAATATGGTTATCGAGCCGTAGGACTAGTGGCCGAGTTGTGAATATTGCGACGTTGAGAACTTGATTCGAATGTGATGTTTTGGCTAAGAGAGTTAGCCGAGACCTCGTGATCTCGGTGTGAACTTGACGTGCCCATAGTTTGGTTATTATTGGACTTGTTGATATATTGGATTGGTTGACTATTTGACCCGGCTTATAGCCGTAGGAGTCGTGGAAATGTGACTTGATACGTTATTGAATCTCGTGACATATTATAAAACAAAAACGAAAGGAAAAGATTGGAAATGGTAAATAGATAACAATTTAATTGTTAGTTAATAAATATAAACATTATATATATTTTTGGAAAATATAAGTTTATGAAATAACGGAAAACGCGAGGTTACAAGAACGTATCGAGGGACATTTGCAACACCGGGACTTGAAATATATAATGAAACTTGGACTATTGTTGGATTTGGAATATTATCGGACTTTGGACATTATTAGACTATTGGGACGCGAAACGACTATAGTAGATTAGACTCGAAATGAATTTAATTTATTTGAGCCATAACGGAATAAAAATATGGAAATGATGTCTAACGAACAATAACATTTATAATTCCTTATTAACTAAACGTATTTGGAAACTAATAAAGTCACTCGACATGGAGCGTTCTACGAACGAATAAGTCATGATGAATTTTTGCTTAAATATATAAAACATGTATGTTTTATAAAATGTAATGGGATTAAAATTGACGACTATCAATCTTTTCAACTATTTGACGTGTTTATTATGTGTGAGTTCTTTGAGTTATCTCCGTTGTCTCTTCTTGACTTCTCGTCATCCGTTCCGCGACAATTCCGTTATTGTCACTTAATGTGGTGTGTGTACACTTGAGTCAGCGTCTTTTCACCACCACACCAACGATGATACCAAACACTGATAAACGGATAGAACAAGATTATTTTTGGAAACGGGATAGGATTATTTTGGGAATGGAAATGATTGATTTTGGAAAGGGAAATAGTTAACTTTTGGAGACATTTACGCTTTTAGTTACAGTGTGGAATATATTTTGAGACGAGTCTTTGTATTATTAGGTTGTGCCGAGTCCGTTGTGCCGTGTGTCATAGTTGCCGTTTTGCTTGTACCTCTGTGTACCGTTGTGCCTGTCTCTTGGATACCTTTGTGATTAGCTCTAGATGCCAGTTGTGTCAGTTGTGATGTTTGCATTGCTGTGGCTAAGGTGATTAGCTCTACATGCTCATTTTTTAACTAAACTCAATGGTTGTTTATTTGCAGACGTGAGTTGTTTACTTAAGATTTGACTATTTGGTTATAGGAAGGCATTATGTGTTTATTTGATATACATGGGAGTTTCATAGCCCCACTTTTTCTAATAAACTGTATACTAAAACCTTGGGGTGAGAAAACATTCAAAACTATTTTGAATGGACTTAACTGTTGTTTTTGATTTACTATAACTTGTTGACTGGCTAAGTGTCACACCCCCAAATTTCGTGACTTGCAGCGGAATGGAACATCCGGGGGCATGACTTTTCATAGCACCACAGTTACAGTTATATTGAACGACCTAAAGTGTCGTTTAGAAAATACATCATTTGATCATTTAAAACATCCAGAGTTACAAAGTTTAGGTCCCAAAAGGTGAAACATGTTTGCGGAAAATCAAGTTCATACAAATCAAACGATAGATAAGTGCATAAAAATGTAAAGTGAGACGCGTCGACTCCGCGACTCCATGCATGTCCTTATGCAGGCCAACATGCGATACCTTAATCACCTAAAAATAAATTGCTAAAAATGGTCAACAATAATGTTGGTGAGTTCATAGGTTTATGTAATTGAAATGCTTCTACGGAAACCATAAGTATAAAATGTATTACAAAATGTCACATAAAAATATTACATTAGCTCTTAAGCTCATGACCCCGAAGCTAGACTGAAAAAAATGCCCCAAAAAGGGAGTGCTTTGCCAAACACTCTGAATGTATGAAATGAAATGCGTTCGTTTGACCAGTTGGCGCTACCAACCCGAACGGAGGCGTCACCCTCAATAGATCTATCCACTCACCTTCGCTTGCTCACAATTAACGGTCCATGATAAATAAAAGGGGACTTTAAATTGGCAATGATGTAACTTAAGCAATATAAATGAGTTTGTATACTTTGGTCCGTATATAAAAATGGTGCAATGTATTCTCCCCCGAGAATTTAGAAATCAAATAATAAATTTAAAACGGGGCTATGAAAACTCACCTGCTATAATAGCACAATGACAATGATGAAATGAGGCTCGGTCTCTAACCGTGTCCTATTATGATGATATGATCTAATGTAAGCAAAGAATTAACGCAACACATGCAAATACGTATGTTAACGATACCACTTGTTAATTTTGAAAATAACGTTTATCGTCGAAAAATACATTTTTGCGTCTCGTTAAGTTATAAACAACCTTTCGTATCAATATGTTGAAACGGTACTCCACGATCCTCGTTTGGTGTTCTATCGGCAAACTATAATGTTTTCGTCGCAATTTAATATTTTCCTAAACTTGTGAAAACATGCCCAAAATAGCCTCGTAAAACTAGTCGTGAAATATTGTACGTTAAGTGTTAGTGATCAAACTCGACGTTTTTGAAACCCTTGTAACATTGCCTTAATGTCGTTTCATTTAACTTTTGATTATACACGCCTTGATCAATTAGAAAATCGGCTATCAATGTTATGTTTCGCCAAAAAACACTAGTTTTTATACTTAAAACACTTTCTATTAGTGGGTTGTCAAAATAAACATGATACGTCGGGCTTTAAACTTGTATATCTCGGTCGTTATAAGCTCGTTTTCTACGTTCTTTATATCCACGGCTTCGTATAAACATGAACTAACATAATCTTAGTAGCTTGGCTCTCCTAGATCACGTCTAACGCCTCGTTTGGTCCTTTGAAATTTGGCGATCAGCAACTAAATTTTCAGAATTTTAGTTTTCGTCGCCTAACTTTGAAAAATCATAACTTTCTCATCGTAAGTCGGTTTTTATTGATTCAAGCGGCCACGGTTTCATTTTTGAAAGAACGTTCTGAATATGAAGGCCAAAATAGTTCAACATTTTCTGAGTTTTCCAGTTTACATGTTTTTGGACAGTAGGTTATTTAGATTGTTAAAAACTCATTTCCTTGGTTCTAAACTTGATCATACCACTTCAAACCAACTCCACAAGTTCGCAAATCCTACCATACACCTTCTTAGGGTGTCATGGGGTCCTAAACATCACCAAACTTGGTGGATTTCATGAGATCATTAGTGAAACTTATAGATCTAGTGTTAAAGATAGTTTATGTGCAAAGTGGTATCTAAAACATAAATATGTTGCATGATTAACTAGTATAACTTGAAAATACATAATCATATGAATTAAATGAAAGTATGAAATGATCAAAGAAGATGTTCTTGAGCTTACTTGATGGTTTGATGAGATTTGGATGAAAATGCTTAAAACCTTGGGGTTTTTATCACAAAAACCCTATCAAGGAAGGTAAACGGAGCTTGATTATGACTTTAACTTGAAAATTTGATGGATGATCTCTTGTGTTCTTGGTATGGCCGATCCAATGGGGAGGAAGAAGAGAGAGTTTGGTGGTTTTTAGCTAGTCGATTTTTGTGTTGAATGTGTTAGTGAAATAAATCCCAAAACATATAAGCTACCACATTAAATGAAAGGGTACTTTGTAATCAAGTGAAATGAAGAATTAGGGGTGTTTTAGGGGGGCGGCACATGGGGTAGAAAAAGGAAGGATTTGATGTGAATTAATGAACTTGTCTCTATTTAATTAGAATTAGCTAGTTTAGGGTATACATTAGGTGTTATCGTGTACCGAGTTAACTAGAAATAAATCATGACGAGTTGAAATAAAATACGACGAAGTTGTAAAAATTGAAAAATCATATTCCTTGCATGAATTGGGTGTTAGAATAATTATCGGTTTGAAATATCGCAAACCGACGAAGTTATAAGCTCCTAACGGAAAATATAGTGATTGGTTTAAAAACACCGGGTAAAGTAATAATATAATCTCTATATCATTATAATTAGTTTGAAAATGTGTTAGGATCATAGTCGGGAGTATTGGGTATAATGTTAGTAGAAATAATTGAGTGGTAACGTTAATTAAACAATTAAGCATACGTTAATGAAAATCACACAAACCCGTGCATGAACTGATATGATAATGATGTTACTGATGATATGCAGACTACTCTAGTCCGTATGACGTGTCCTTACTGATGATGCATGAATACGCAGCTAAACCTAACTGGTTACGCGCATTTAAATACCCGTAAACCTAGTTTACGTAATGATAAATGATGCCCATAAATAGTGATTTCCCTCCGGGAATGAATAGTGTCATGTGAATAGTAAAATTTTTGAAAACTTCTCAAAGTCTCAAACTGACTTCAAAAATGATGAATAGTGAAATGATGAATAGTAATCTGTGAATAGTAATTTCCGAGATGAATAGTGAAATTTAAAGCTTGAAAAATGACCTGAAATTACGAGTTGTGACAGTCTTTCACCCTAAAAGAATTCAGTCCCTGAATTCAGTTGATGTTGGTCTCTAGAGTGGACTTGGTGAAAAGATGCGGGTATTTGAGTCGCACCTGGTCTTCCCGTTCCCAAGTAAACTCGGGACTTCCTCAAGAATTCCAGCGAACCTTCGCGATAGTAATTTGACTCTGTTTCACTCGTTTGACCTCACGGTCCTGGATTTCTGCTTGTTCTTTTAACGAAATCGAGCTTACCGTCGAGTTAAATTCCTTCTAATGGAATGAAATGAAATATGCTACGAGTGATTCATTTGGAAGGCACTTCCTGAGGTTTGAAATATGAATTGGGTGGGGTATGTTGCTGAGCTCTGGCGGAAGCTCAAGTCTGAATGCCAGTCGGCCGATTCTAGCTAGAATCTTAAATGGTCCAATGTACCCAGGGTTCGGTTTCCCGGGTTTCCAAAATTGTATCATGCCTTTCCAAGGCAAGGCTTTCAACATAGCTTGTTCTACAACTCGAATCCCAAAGGTTTACTACTTAGGGATACCTAGTCCCCATGATTTTTGCATCCTGAACTGACCTAACTTTTCTATTGTTCTCTTGTTTCTTGTAACTGATTCTTGACTTGTACCATTTCCTTTGTTGTTTCACAATTGCGTTCTAGACCAGTGAACTTGACCTTCCGATTTCGGTCTGTCACTATGTAATTGATACTTCGACCATAGGGTGCCTTAAAAGGTGCAATCTAAGTGTTCGTGTGATAACTATTGTGGTAAGAGAACTCGATTAATGGCAAATGGTTAGCCCAACCATTTCCAAAGTCAATCACACATGCTCTGAACATGTCTTCCAATGTCTGAATCGTTCTCTCGCTCTGACCACCGGTCCGAGGATGATAGGCAGTGCTCATGTCTAATTTGGTTCCAAATGAATCTTGTAATGACTCCCAAAAGTTTGAAGTGAGTCGACTATCTCTGTCGTAAATGATGGAAACTGGTGCTCCGTGCTTTGAGACTATTTCTTTGATGTAAGGTCTGATTAGTTGATCCATAGAATAAGTTTCTCTGATTGGGATGAAATAGGCTGATTTAGTGAGTCAATCAACGATTACCCAAGTAGCATTGAAACCTCTTGATGTTCTGGGTAGTTTGGTGACAAAGTCCATTGTAATGCGTTCCCACTTTTACTTGGGAATTTCTGGTTGTTGAAACAATCCTGATGATTTCTGGTATCCGGCTTTTACTTTAGCACAAGTAAGGCACTTGCTAACGTATGTAGCTATTTCTGCTTTCATATTCAGCCACCAATAAAGTCTCTTGAGATCCTGATATATCTTATTAGAACCTGGGTGAATGGAGTACTTTGATTTGTGCAATTCGTGCATGATCAACTCTCTTATTCCGCCATAAAGAGGTACCCCGCTTCAATCCTCGAAGCACAATACTCCGTCTGACCTCTTTACTGAACCATTTGCATTATTCGGCATACCATGGGGTTTTTCATTTTGTCGGTTTTCCTTCTTGAGTGCCTCAACTTGAGCCTCGAGGATTCGTGATGGTAAAGGTGATATGATTGTCATTCCCAATGATCTGACTCTCAAAGGTTTGTGTCTTTCTTTCCGGCTAAGGGCATCTACCACAACATTAGCTTTCTTAATTGCCCATTGGTCTTAAGATGGTAGAGCATGTGTATATCTGATTGGAAAGAAAATATCTTAAAGGGGATTGTCAGAAGTTTGAGGTGCATCGTCTATCCTTTATTAGGAGCCTTTGAAATTTGTACAACGTGTCTCGTGACTACTCCTACAATGGTAGGTTTGTCGGAAATGGGTTATCGAAGAATAAAGCTACGGTAACGGTTTCTGATTCCTTATGTCTTGCTATAACTGATGTCAAGATATGAGCCTCTCTTAACCTAAGATGCTTGGTCTTTATTGCTAAAATTTGTGCTGTTTAATAGTTTTTCCCTAGATCTCCTTTGTCAAAAGTTTCCCATGCTATTGTTTGTCAATCACAAGATCCTAATTGTATGAAGTGTCGTAGTATGGTGGTTGGTTTTCAAAATTTGACTCGATATGGAGCGTTTTGATTGAAATCTTCCCCTGAACAATTCATTTACGAGTTTGGGTAATGAATCTTACAATTTGAATAAATGGGTTCCACGAGTTTGAATAAATGAAGTTTTATGTCTGAATGAATAAACCTTTCTTTCGATACAGGATGTTTCCTTTGAAATATTCCTTTGAACCAATGAATTTACAAGTTCGAATGAATGAATTTTATAGGTTTGAATGAATTTCTAAATCTGAACAAATGAAATTTCTCTCTGAATATGGAGTGTTTTGTTTGAAATATTTTTCCTGAATAAATGATTTTTTTTTTCAAGTTTGGATAATCTCAGTGGTTATGCAAGATTGGACTATTTTTAAACACGACCCAAGGTTTTATAGATGGGTTTTCGACATGATGTGGATAAGAATGTTTTAGCAAAGTTTGGTGTTATACAGTTCCTAACATTTTAAAGAAAGTTCATTTGTATTTAAAGCGTCAAAAAGGATAACATAGTCGGGTAGGTATGTCTGCAGGAATACTTAAATGTCTAACGTTCCGTTTCTTGTGTTTGAATAATGCCTAAAGGTTAGTCTTGGGTAAGACTTGTGGGTATGTATATCCAACTTTGCTTGATCCTTTCTAAACTGGATCATGATTTAGGTTCGTTGTCCTACTTGGTCTAACTAGTACTTCTGAAATGATAAGATTTGGTGACTATGCTAAAGATAATGATTTGGATTGCCTCGTGAGATCTTATGTTTTCCGTTGCGATACGAATCAACTGGCTGTATATTTCTAGTCCTTGTTTGTGATTCCAAAACCCCTTTCGTTGTTTTCTTATGTCGTGAAATTCTCCTCGAAAATAGAAAATCTTTCCTAGAAAAGTCAATGGCAAATTCCAACTTAACTGATAAGTGAGTGACATGTGGTGTAGGTACTCAGAGAGAGTTTGCTGATAAGGATGTTTATGAAGGGTTTACATGTTTACAAAGCTTTTCTTTCTTGGGATGTTTTGAATGAAAATTGTTGTTAGAAATCTTGAAAAGATAATTGTTTCCTTCATGGCATAATCTTCCCTGAATTAGACATAGGTGATCAGGCTATGTATAATTGAGGGCAAATAATGCGATGCTTGGTTTGGTCAAAATAGCCTTGTGTTTCTCAAAAGTTTTTGATGGTGCTCAACGTGTTGTTTGGTAAAATGGTAGTAAATAGTTGGTAGGATGGCAGAAAGCCAATATATAAGGCTATAGTAACATAACTTGTTTTAGAAATGTTGTGAAATAGCTCCTTGAGATGATAGTAAAATAGTTTAAAGTAAGGTTATGTGAGACAGTTTTTAATAAGCGGTATTAAAATATCCTGCAACAAAATCTGTTGAATGGGTTATGGGACGTGTGGAACACCTTACGGAATGGTAATAGTCTATAGTTGGAGACGAATCCTTACTTAACCCCTTCTAGGATAGTGGTGTGTTGTTGTGAAATGGTTGGAAATCGCATGATCGAAATAGGAAATGAAATAAATGAAGATTGTGATCACAGTGGCGATGCTAAAAGATAGGGATTACATTAGATAGAAGAGTACATGATACAACGAGGTTACAAGAAAGTACTTAAGATAGGCTACTTGAAGAAATACAACCCTAGCGGCTCCATCCATGGCCTTATTATTAAGGCAGAAGTTCCTTGTTCTTATCCATTGTCATTTTCATTGTTGCCTTAACGAGCTTCACATTTCAACGAGCTCTTCCTTCATTCTGGTTTCTCAGCTCTGGGCATTCGCTCTTGAAGTGTCCAATTATTTCACACTCATGGCAGGTCACCGTGACTTTCTGGCTCATTACGCGGGTGGGGGCCTTGCAATTCTTGGCTTTGTGCCCGACCTTTTTGGCAGTTTCCACATTTAGTGGGGCAAGGTCCATTGTGGTGAAACCGGCACTTAATGCACTTGGGTAGTGTCCCTGCATATCCTTTCTTTTTACTTGGCCCAACAGCACATGCTTCCACTACTTCTTGTATCTTAGGTGGTTGCGGGGTAGCATTGTCACCCTGGTTGTTGTCCCACTTTCTCTTGTTGTTGTTGTTCCATTTTTATCTGTTGTCCATATTGTTTCCTACGGCCTGGGTGTGAGCTATGTGTTCCTTTGCCTCGATCGCCATATGGATAGCTTTAAGCATGGTATCAGGTTCTAATGAGGCGACCAACATGCGAATTTCAGGGGAGAGTCCCCTGATATACCTCTCAAGTTTCTTGCCTTCCGGTTCATCCATTGCTGGGCCTAGTCGTGCCAATTCGTAAAAATGAGTAGTGTATTTGGCAACATCATCTCCTACCATGGTAAGGTTGAGGATTTCCTGGTTCATTGCTTGTAGTTCGCTTCTTGAACAATATTCTAAAGTTATCATCCTTCTTAATTTCTCCCAAGAGATTGAGTAAGCAGCGTCGACCCCTACTATCTGAACATGTTTAGTCCACCATTCCTGGGCATGATCCCGGAAAGTGCAAGTGGCGAACTTGACCTTGTCTTCCTTGCGGTAGTCGCCACACCAAAATATCGTTTCTACTTCTTCGAACCATTTGTAAACTTCCTTCGCTCCTTCAGTTCCGCTAAAGGTGTGGGGGTTGCAATCCATAAATTCCTCATGGGTAAGATTTTTGGTGAAGGATGTGGCTTGTGTCATGTCTGGAGTGGCTTGCTTTAACCTAACTGCTTCAACATCATAAGAGACCATGAGAATTTATAGGTGATAAAGATCATCATACTCACATATACGCAACCATGACATGTATAAGTGTGGTGAAATCGCGACAAGATGAAATCGTGAAATGTCATATTTATAACCATAGCACACGTAGATATATAGAATGAAAATTTCGGTCTACATGGACCGATATCATAGTTAGCACCACCATACCCATATAGTAAGTCAATACTTGGTGATTTCATTGTACAACAATCAAAATACTACAAGTTTCTTTGAACCATACCACACATCCCGTGGCTAGGATAATAATAAAAGCTAGTAAAGATATAAGTCTAGTCTAGGGATTCCCTAGTGCTCCTCTGAGTGAATCCAGGGTTGTGGCATCTTGGGATTGGGATGAGTCCTGATGTGGGGTCTGGAATAGTGCATCGATCATGTCCATGATAGTGTAGATTCCAAATCATTCTTCAGGAATCTGTTGACGTTCCTGTTGAGTCGATGATCTTGGTACTATCCACAAGGTGTCATTTAATTCCTGATATGTGGGAACGGAAAAGGGGAATGACAATGGTGGTGGTGGGAAGGCAGGGACAGTTCCCTGAATCTCAGAAGTTTCGGTGTTATATCTGGTAGTATCTCCTAAGTCCGGCTCAGGTAGGGCTAATACCTCCAATAGGTGGAAATTATCATCCAATAACAGTGAGTGTGGTGATGTAGGTGTATAGGTGGATGAAAAAGCATCCTCGATATCCGAGTCTGCTAAAATGATAATAGGGTGGTTGGGTGAAGACATCTCTGTGACAATCGACGTAAAATGAAAGTAAATAACCATTTACATAATGTGGGTTATGATGAAATGATATATGTATGAAATCGCATGTATAATGAATATGCACTTATGCTACAATGATGAGATGCTATGATGGTGTAGTTATAGTCTAGGGTATTAAGGATAACCTAGTTCGCTATAACCTTTGCTCTGGTACCAATCTGTCACACCCCCAAATTTCGTGACTTGCAGCGGAATGGAACGTCCGGGGGCATGACTGGTCATAGCACCACAGTTACAGTTATATTGAACGACCTAAAGTGTCGTTTAGAAAATACATCGTTTGATAATTTAAAACATTCAGAGTTACAAAGTTTAGGTCCCAAAAGGTGAAACATGTTTGCGGAAAATCAAGTTCATACAAATCAAACGATAGATAAGTGCATAAAAATGTAAAGTGAGACGCGTCGACTCCGCGACTCCATGCATGTCCTTATGCAGGCCAACATGCGATACCTTAATCACCTGAAAATACATTGCTAAAAATGGTCAACAATAATGTTGGTGAGTTCATAGGTTTATGTAATTGAAATGCTTCTACGGAAACCATAAGTATAAAATGTATGAAAAAATGTCACATAAAAATATTACATTAGCTCTTAAGCTCATGACCCCGAAGCTAGACTGAAATAAATGCCCCAAAAAGGGAGTGGTTTGCCAAACACTCTGAATGTATGAAATGAAATGCGTTCGTTTGACCAGTTGGCGCTACCAACCCGAACGGAGGCGTCACCCTCAATAGATCTATCCACTCACCTTCGCTTGCTCACAATTAACGGTCCATGATAAATAAAAGGGGACTTTAAATTGGTAATGATGTAACTTAAGCAATGTAAATGAGTTTGTATACTTTGGTCCGCATATAAAAATGGTGCAATGTATTCTCCCCTGAGAATTTAGAAATCAAATAATAAATTTAAAACGGGGCTATGAAAACTCACCTGCTATGATAGCACAATGACAATGATGAAATGAGGCTCGGTCTCTAACCGTGACCTATTATGATGATATGATCTAATGTAAGCAATGAATTAACGCAACACATGCAAATACGTATGTTAACGATACCACTTGTTAATTTTGAAAATAACGTTTATCGTTGAAAAATACATTTTTGACGTCTCGTTAAGTTATAAACAACCTTTCGTATCAACATGTTGAAACGGTACTCCACGATCCTTGTTTGGTGTTCTATCGAAAAAATATAATGTTTTCGTCGCAATTTAATATTTTCCTTAACTTGTGAAAACATGCCCAAAATGGCCTCGTAAAACTAGTCGTGAAATATTGTACGTTAAGTGTTAGTGATCAAACTCGACGTTTTTGAAAACCTTGTAACAATGCCTTAATGTCGTTTCATTTAACATTTGATTATACATGCCTTGATCAATTAGAAAATCGGCTATCAATATTATGTTTCGCCAAAAACACTAGTTTTTATACTTAAAACACTTTCTATTAGTGGGCTGTCAAAACAAACATGATACGTCGGGCTTTAAACTTGTATATCTCGGTCGTTATAAGCTCGTTTTCTACGTTCTTTATATCCACAGCTTCGTATAAAAATGAAATAACATAATCTCAGTAGCTCGGCTCTCCTAGATCACGTCTAACGCCTCGTTTGGTCCTTTGAAATTCAGCTATCAGCAACTAAATTTTCAGAATTTTAGTTTTCGTCGCCTAACTTTGAAAAATCATAACTTTCTCATCGTAAGTCGGTTTTTAGTGATTCAAGCGGCCACGGTTTCGTTTTTGAAAGAAATTTCTGAATATGATGGCCAAAATAGTTCAAAATTTTCTGAGTTTTCCAGTTTACACGTTTTTGGATATTAGGTTATTTAGATTGTTAAAAACTCATTTACTTGGTTCTAAACTTGATCATACCACTTCAAATAAACTCCACAAGTTCGCAAATCCTACCATACACCTTCTTAGGGTGTCATGGGGTCCTAAACATCTCCAACCTTGGTGGATTTCATGAGATCATAAGTGAAACTTATAGATCTAGTGTTAAAGATAGTTTATGTGCAAAGTGGTATCTAAAACATAAATATGTTGCATGATTAACTAGTATAACTTGAAAATACATAATCATATGAATTAAATGAAAGTATGAAATGATCAAAGAAGATGTTCTTGAGCTTACTTGATGGTTTGATGAGATTTGGATGAAAATGCTTAAAACCTTGGGGTTTTTATCACAAAACCCTATCAAGGAAGGTAACGGAGCTTGATTATGACTTTAACTTGAAAATTTGATGGATGATCTCTTGTGTTCTTGGTATGGCCGATCCAATGGGGAGGAAGAAGAGAGAGTTTGGTGGTTTTTAGCTAGTTGATTTTTGTGTTGTATGTGTTAGTGAAATAAATCCCAAAACATATAAGCTACCACATTAAATGAAAGGGTACTTTGTAATCAAGTGAAATGAAGAATTAGGGGTGTTTTAGGGGGGCGGCACATGGGGTAGAAAAAGGAAGGATTTGATGTGAATTAATGAACTTGTCTCCATTTAATTAGAATTAGCTAGTTAGGGTATACATTAGGTGTTATCGTGTACCGAGTTAACTAGAAATAAATCATGACGAGTTGAAATAAAATACGACGAAGTTGGAAAAATTGAAAAATCATATTCCTTGCATGAATCAGGTGTTAGAATAATTATCGGGTTGAAATATCGCAAACCGACGGAGTTATAAGTTCCTAACGGAAAATATAGCGATTGGTTTAAAAACACCGGATAAAGTAATAATATAATATCTATATCATTATAATTAGTTGGAAAATGTGTTAGGATCATAGTCGGGAGTATTGGGTATAATGTTAGTAGAAATAAATGAGTAGTAACGTTAATTAAACAATTAAGCATACGTTAATGAAAATCACACAAACCGTGCATGAACTGATATGATAATGATGTTACTGATGATATGCAGACTACTCTAGTTCGTATGACGTGTCCTTACTGATGATGCATGAATACGCAGCTAAACCTAACTGGTTACGCGCATTTAAATACCCGTAAACCTAGTTTACGTAATTATGAATGATGCCCATGAATAGTGATTTCCCTCTGGGAATGAATAGTGTCATGTGAATAGTAAAATTTTTGAAAACTTCTCAAAGTCTAAAACTGACTTCAAAAATGATGAATAGTGAAATGATGAATAGTAATCCATGAATAGTAATTTCTGAGATGAATAGTGAAATTTGAAGCTTGAAAAAGAACCTGAAATTACGAGTTGTGACACTAAGGTTAGATATGCGTCAGGTATTTGTCTTAGACCAGGGTAGCAACGTAACCTATTTATGCTTTGCTATAACGTGGTGCCTGGCTAAGTTTAGATATATATAGCAGTATATTTGTCTTAACCAGGGTAGCAAATAACCCGAATTCCTTTTGCTATAACGTTTTGCCTGGATAAGGTCAGATATACCTAGGGCCCTACTGTGTTTGTCAATATGAGAGAGGGCTACCGTGACCTATCATATTGATAATGGATTGGTTGTGTTTGTGGATATATGTGAAATTTGTGATTTATATCTATCTTAGTCCAGTGTAGCAAATAATTGTATTATGGTCCAACTGTTATTATTTTTTATTAAACCTATGAACTCACCAGTGTTAGCTGACCTTTTAGCATGTATTCTTAGGTTAAGGCGATAGCAGAAGGTTGGAAGGTGATTGGCAAGGGGCACGGTCATAGACGACTCTGATAAATATTTGGGACCGCTTTACTTATTTTATGGGCCTATTTCCGCACTACCTTTGAATAATGTAAATTTAACACTTTTTGTTAATGAATTTTATTCTAAATGATTAAGGTAAAAACAGTTCTTTGTACTTGTGTTGTGATACCAATTTAGTAGCACCCCAGTGACATGTATGCTTCCGCTAGACACGATTTTGGAGGTGTTATAGATTGGTATCAGAGCCTAGGTTATAGAGAACTGGGTATATTTTCTAAAACCTTGACTATAACCACTTTTATGAAAACTTAACCCTATGACCGCCACGTGCCTGCCTGCCAAGCTGATGCCTCGCATATGATTTTGTTTGAGGATATAATTGATGAGATGAATAATGATATATTAGATGAGATGTTCATGATATATTTGACGAGTTGTTTGATGAGATGCTTGATTATATATTTGTTGATATGTGTGCCTGACTATTGTATATTTTATATCCGGCTATTTTAGCTGTTCACTATAAGCATTTCCATATGCTTATGTACGCACCGTATCTGTCACCGAGTTACGCTATTTCCTTCCGTAATCTCACTATTGAATGTCGAGTTTGTACACTTGTCGTGGTTTTGGGAATGATTTTGGATGTAAGGGACATATTAATGGTATAATTAGGCTGAGTATTTCAAAATTCATTGAACCTCGGGTAAATATAGACTGATCACCTATATTCAACCAGGGATAGTGGGACATGGCCTGATCACCTATGTCCGACTCAGAGGTGAAATTTGTGATACTGGGAGTAGTTATAACAGAATTATGTTCGGGCTGACTTTTGATTTGGAAATGGAAAAGTTTTGCGTGTGTACACGGTAATGAATATTATACTATGCACACACATGACACACTGGCATCACAACACCGCATGAACCGTATACCCCTGGCACCGCTATACGTCTCCGTTATATGGAATTCCTGTTTGTCGCCGTCAGACTGTAGTTTGCATCGGGTCGGGTTAAACCCGATTGGCACTGTTTAAATACGAGTTGCTTATTATAACTCATTGAGATTTGTAATAAGCCCATTTGAGTCTTTTGGAATATTTGGAATTTGGTTTTGGCTATATTTGGATTTGATTTTGGCTACGTTTGGATTTGATTTTGGCTATGTTTGGATTTGGTTTTGATTCTGATTGAATTTGGATTGTTTGATTTTGTGATTTTGGACGTCATCCTTGATTTGGATTTGATAGTCAGCCTCACTTCATTGGTGATCTTGTTACAGTCGCCCCTACCCTAAGCCCAATGCTTAATCGAGGATGTTCGTTTTCCCGATCGATATTGTTCAATCAATGTTGTTGAAGCGACGATGTTTAATCGAGGATGTACTTTATGCCTCTACCCCAATTACCGTACTGAGTCAACCGACTGATTTCTAGTAGCAATCAACGTCCTCTTACAGAGTCGTACTCTGAACTTGCTAAACTCCTCGGTCAGTAGAGATTTCGTGCCCAACGGAAATCTTAGGACCTTAAGGAGTAACTTGAACCGCGTTATCAATCACTCCTAAGGGCCATGAGAACAGATCTGGATATGAGTACTGTGTATCACTCCTAGACTAATGGAAGGAGTGAAGGAATCATTCAAGTGTTAGAGGATATATTGTATAACTGCGAAATCGAGTTTGGCAATGGTTGGAATAGACACCCTCCGTTGGCCAGATTCACTTATGACAATGCCTACCACTTTAGTACCTCAACGGCATCGTAAGAGACCCTCTATGGTCATAAGTGCCAATTGCCTATTTGTTTGGCAGAAATGGAGATACCCAACTTACTAACCCAGAACCTGTTCATGAAACTACCCAGAAGATCGTTCTAAGGCGAAATAGAGAGGCAAGCTGCTCATGAATTGTTAGAAGCACAGATGACGTAAACCCCTTGAATCCCCAGATAAAGACTAGATTATGCTTAAAGATTCACCATGGGAAGGTGTGAACCGTTTAGTAAATGTGGGAAGCTCATAAAACTTGAAATACCACCGGGACTTGGCAAAGTCCACAATATTCCTAACATATGTAATCTGGAGAAACGTTTTCGGAAGAAACTGCCTCTTTAATCCCTGGATTTTATCCAGCTTGATGAATGTCGGATACAGTTGAGGGAGCTGTCGAAATCATAGATCGTGAAGCCGAGTGACTTAATCCAAGTCGCATTCCTGTTGATTTGAGTTTATTGGAAATCTTGAAGCGATTCTGAAACTCACGTGGAAACGTGAGGATGAAATCAAGCGAATTTGTTCTCATCTCTTGTCAACCTTAACGGGTAACTTGAACGGAATCCCGGGACGGGTTTCTTCTGAGGCTGGGAGGGTGTGACAACCGTTAATTTTGGGAGTCAATTTAAATAACGCATATAGTTTAAAAATAAATAATTAATTATTAAGAACCGTGTTGGTGAAATTTTGGAATTTATTAGGTTTATTGGTAATCTTATTGGAATTATGGTAGCGTGATGAGTAAGTTTCCGTATACCTTGATTTGAGGACTACGCGATTTGGCATAATAAAAACCTAATAATACGTTTAATAAATTGATTTTAGCGTCGTTAGCAAAGATATGCATATTTATAGTCATTTTTCATGGAAAAATGATTTTAAAACTAATGACGTAAGTTAAAAAGACTCGAGAAAATGTTTTGGCACTCAAACTAGCCTCGTTAGCGTTTAATGAAAAGTTTAGCAAAAATAACACTTAAGCCCCCTTGCCCTAAGTTACATGTTTGGTCCTTATGGTTAGTTGGGTTACAAGTGGAACAAAAGGGGTATAAAAACCCTCATTATAGCATTTTAGGGTTGTATCTTCTCCACCTTGTTCCCTAACCGTCGCCACCCTACACCCCCCATCTGGCCACCCCTTTTTAGCACACCACCGCCATCATTGACACCATACCGCCACCATACAACACCACTTTGTGATCTCCTTAGCTTGTTTAGCAACCACACGCGCCCAAGAACACCTTCCACCACCACAACGCGCCACCACCACCACTTATTGGCCTAGATTCATATAGATCCGAGAGTAAGAAGGTAAGACACACCATTTTCACCCTCGTGTGATACGGTGTGGGTGTGAACTCGTACATAACGAGTTGTAGTTATTATTTCGAGTGGGTTTGGGTTGAAAACAAAGGGTTAATCATTTTCACAATCTAAAACTAATAATATAGGTTTGGTATCATTAGATTGTGGTCATGTTTGTGTTTGGTTTTGAGTTCGAGTCGTGTAGTTGTGGTATCAAGCTTATTCCGAGCTTATAGTTGTGTTGGTTTAGCTTATTTTGTTTTTATTTTATTTATTATTTTGTTTGGTTCGAAGGGTTGGAAAGCCCTTGGTGGTTCGTGTTCGAGTTTTAGGTCTATCCCGAATTACACTAGATTAAAGTTTAGTTTTGTTTTAATTTCTGGAAGTAGCCATGGTTGTGTTTGGATTTGGAGCCGAGAGCCCATGGATCCGTTTGGTTTGTTTTGACATCCCATGGTTCGAAGCTGAGACCTTCTGGTCTCGGCATGGTATTATTAATATTGTTGTTATGGTTATTGTTGATGTGAGATTAAGACTCGGAATTTGGAACTTGGATTTTGATTTGGAATTATGCTTATCGAGCCGTAGGACTAGTGGTCGAGTTATGAATATTGCAACGTTGAGAACTTGATTCGAATGTGATGTTTTGGCTAAGAGATTTAGCCAAGACCTCGTGATCTCGTTGTGACCACGACGTGCCCATAGTTTGGTTATTATTGGACTTGTTGATGTATTGGATTGGTTGACTATTTAACCCGGCTTATAGCCGTGGGAGTCGTGGAAATGTGACTTGATACGTTATTGAATCTCGTGACATATTATGAAACAAAAACGAAAGGAAAAGATTGCAAATGGTAAATAGATATAACAACCCGTAAAATTTCATAAGGCAAACTGACTATTTTTCCCCTTTGACTTTTACTTCGTGACTATTTGACTTTCGCCGTGACAAAAATGCTAATAGTGTAACCAGTAATATTCCAAGTTAAATAATTCACTCTTCTTTGAATTATTACTCTCTGAACGTTTTCATTCACCTCTGTCTATTTAACGAGAAGATATCTCGCAAAATATGAAAATCACACAACGCGTACTGACACAAGACTAGGGTAAGTCTATGTGTTCAAAATACCCATATTTCACCAATAGTCATATTTAAAATGAACTATTGTCATTTCATCATTTTTACGTGAGTATTTTATTTCTTACGTAACGCGCGTGCTCAAACCTATTTTATTAGGTTTCAACAACATAAGCACACTCCATTAGACTTATCACACATGTAATATACTTAGTTGGTATATATTGATAAGTTTTAACATTTTATTAAGTATTACATTTATACGTTGCCCGGTTTTAAGTTTTGGGATTTAAGGGCTTAACATTAGTAATTACCGGGACCAAAATACACCTCAAATACTCAAGATGTATAAAAAATAAAACAAATCACCACCACACTTCATATGTGGCGTGTGATTAAGCTTTTAAGAGCCACATGGCTCTTCTAAATTTCACTCTTCTCCAAATCAAGACATATGTCTTGATAACTTTTCATTACTTCTTCTCACATCCTCCCATACATGCAAATCCTCTCAAAACTCTTCCATTCCCCTCCTCCTTGCCGCCCACCTCTCTCTCTCACTCTCCAAAATTCTTCTAAATCCAAGATTCAAGTTATGCTAAGATATGGAGCTCTTGATGGTTTCTACATAGTCCAAGTGAAGTTTTTGTGATTTCTAAGCTAGATCAAGAGCTACACAAGGAAGTTAGGGGCTGAAGTAAAGTGATTCTTGGAGTAACAAGATCAAGATTATAAGAGCTTGCAAGAAATAAGGTGGTAGGAAGTTTGAAGATTAGGGTAGTGTTCTTGTGTTCTTGAAAATCTTCCAACCTATCTTTGTAAGATTTTGGTTAGATCTTTATGTTCTTCCTTTAATTTTGTGTATTTCTCATGTTTTGTATAAGTTATGTATGTTGTAAGAACTTGATTTGATGTTGTACATGGCTAATCTCAAGCCAAAACTTAGGATAGAATTGTTAAGATCTTGTTTTGAATCAACTAGTAAATAACTAGTGATTTTGTTAGTGGTTGGACACCAGATTTTGACATATTGTGGTAGAGATAAATTAGAGAATCTGATAGAGGAAGAAAAGATAAAAATTTGGGCTTTTGAATCACTCAAAAAGGTTTTATAGATCAAAAGTTATGGCAAAATTAAGATTTACATAAGAAATTGTGATGCTGATTGAAATTGTATACTGATCAGAACTTAAAGTGTGATTTTCACCCTCTTCTGGTCCGAATCACTAAAAATGTAAAACACAAAAGTTGCTCAGAATGGTGTTTTCTTTAAAACCCAACGTGCACGTCTCCTAAAAGTGAATAATGAAGGCTGTAGACCTCAAAAGTTAACTGGGTCTGTTCTAGACTTAAGTTTAGTTATGACCTAAAAAGTCTAATAATGTTTAAATTATTTGTGACCATCATGTAGCCCAAGTATGACTTAAAATCAGTCATGGAACTTTGTCTTAAGGCCTTACCTATCCAAGGTTATGGCTTTGTTCATTGTCTTCAAAATATAAGCCTAGTTATAAGGCTAGTTTGTGTCCAACAACCCAAAAACTTATTTTTGAAAGTTGTCAATATATTTAACTTGTTTTTCTAAACTCATCAAGTTATAAAAATGACCCTTATCACGTAAATAAATGTCATTAGTGCACAACTTACACTTAATTCATAAAATTTTAACAATTAGTATGATGTTTAAACCTTTTTCACGACCGCTAGATTTTGATAGCCCGAACGGTAATATGAAGTTATTTTTAAAAGGCTATTAGCCAAACCATATTTTAGGGATGCCTCACTTATTTACACATCATGAGATATATGTACAACATCATGATCAAGTCAATGACATACATATACTGGTACACTACTATCGTACTTTATTCTAAAATCCGATCACTATATTTTCGTAGGTTGTCGTTAAAGGCGTGGTCTCGCCATACAATAACTGTTGCTATAATCCACTACTAAATACTGCAGGTGAGTTCATAGCCTCGCCTTTACTTATTTAAATGTTTATTTAACCTCGCGAGGGGGATACATGCTACTTACTTTTACTATGATCACAACTGCTTGAAAACTGCTTTCTAAACTAAATGTATTATTGACACTAAGTACTACTATTGCCATGAAGTCCCCACATCATGAATCGTTAATCACTTGCGAGTGAGCGCGAATATTGTGAATAGATTTATTGGGATTGAACTCCCCCGTCCGGGTAGGTAACATCGTACTAATATGAACGGATGCATTATATTTGAGGTCTCTAGGTGCTTGGCAAGGCACCTACCGGGGCAAACATATATACATATCTCTCAAGGCATCGATATCATGAGCTTAGTGAAATAATACGTTTTATGGGCGTATAACAACGTAGCCCATCGTTTCTTAAACTGATATATTGTGATCAACTGTTTATTTAGTTAAACTCTATGAATTCACTCAACTTTATGTTGACTTTTTAGCATATTTTATCTCAGGTCCGTAGATGTTTAATGCTTGGATGGGCGTGCAAGGATATGGATATTGACAAGGATGGACTATGTTTTAAAAATTTACATTCGATAAAAATTTAAAAACTAATGTTATTTCCAAATTTATGTTGCTTTTGAACATTTATGTCGTGTAAAACTTTTGGGACCTCCTTTTGTTAAACTCTGATATTATCGAATGTAAAAAGTTATTATAAACGTCTCTATTTTGAGTTCGTTTAGTATACTTGTACTATGAGACTAATAAATAGCACCCCATGTTGTATTCCGCTGCGTTTTAAAAAAAATGGGGGTGTTAAAATAGATAACAATTTAATTGTTAGTTAATAAATATAAACATTATATATATTTTTGGGAAATATAAGTTTATGAAATAACGGAAAATGCGAGGTTACAAGAACGTATCGAGGCATATTTGCCTTAGTATATTTTTATTGTTATTATGGGAATTATTTGTTGGACTATTTATTTGTTGATTGTTGATTGGTAGTCGGTATACATTGGGATTTTGCAACACCGGGACTTGAAATATATATTGAAACTTGGACTATTGTTGTATTTGGAATTTTATCGGACTTTGGACATTATTAGACTATTGGGACGCGAAACGACTACAGTACATTAGACTCAAAATGAATTTAATGTATTTGAGCCGTAACGGACGAACAATATGGAAATGATGTCTAACGAACAATAATATTTATAATTCCTTATTAACTAAACGTATTTGGAAACTAATAAAGTCACTCAACTTGGAGCGTTCTACGAACGAATAAGTCATGACGAATTTTTGCTTAAATATATAAAACATGTATGTTTTATAAAATGTAATCGGATTAAAATCGACGACTACCAATCTTTTCAACTATTTGACGTGTTTATTATGTGTGAGTTCTTTGAGTTATCTCCGTCGTCTCTTCTTGACTTCTTGTCATCCATTCTACGATGATTCCGTTATTGTCACTTAATGTGGTGTGTGTACACTTGAGTCAGCGTCTTTTCACCACCACACCAACGATGATACCAAACACTGATAAATGGATAAAACAAGATTATTTTTGGAAATGGGATTGGATTATTTTGGGAATGGAAATGATTGATTTTGGAAAGGGAAATAGTTAACTTTTGGAGACTTTTACACTTTTAGTTACCGTGTGGAATATATTTTGAGACGAGTCTTTATATTATTAGGTTGTGCCAAGTCCGTTGTGCCGTGTGTAATAGTTGCCGTTGTGCTTTTACCTCTGTGTACCGTTGTGCCTGTCTCCTGGATACCGTTGTGATTAGCTCTAGATGCCAGTTGTGTCAGTTGTGATGTTTGCATTGTTGTGGCTAAGGTGAGTTCATGGCCCCTATTTTTACTGGTTTTATAATTGTTTTGGGGGAGAATACATGCTCGTTTTTTTACTAAACTCAATGGTTGTTTATTTAGAGACGTGAGTTGTTTACTTAAGATTTGACTGTTTGGCTGAAGTATTTGATTTGGTTATAGAAAGGCGTTATGTTTTTATTTGATATACATGGGAGTTTCATAGCCCCACTTTTACTAATAAACTATATAATGAAACCTTGGGGTGAGAAAATATTCAAAACTGTTTTGAATAGACCTAACTATCATTTTTGATTTGCTATAACTTGTTGACTGGCTAAGGTTAGATATGCGTCAGGTATTTGTCTTAGACTAGGGTAGCAATGTAACCTGTTTATGCTTTGCTATAACGTGATGCCTGGCTAAGTTTAGACATATATAGCAGATATTTGTCTTAGACCAGGGTAGCAAATAACCCAGATACCTTTTGCTATAACGTGGTGCTTGGCTAAAGTCAGATATACCTAGGGCCCTATTGTGTTTGTCAATATGAGAGAGGGCTACCGTGACCTATCATATTGATACTGGATTGGTTGTGTTTGTGGATATATGTGGAATTTGTGATTTCTATCTATCTTAGTCCAGTGTAGCAAATAACTGTATGATGGTCCAACTGTTATTATTTTTTATTAAACCTATGAACTCACCAGCGTTAGCTGACCTTTTAGAATGTATTCTTAGGTTAACGCGATAGCAGAAGGTTGGAAGGCGCTTGGCAAGGGGCACGGTCATAGACGACTCTGATAAATATTTGGGACCGCTTTACTTATTTTATGGGCCTATTTCCGCACTACTTTTGAATAATGTAAATTTAACACTTTTTGTTAATGAATTTTATTCTAAATGATTGAGGTAAAAACCGTTCTTTGTACTTGTGTTGTGATACCAATTTATTAGCACCCCAGTGACATGTATGCTTCCGCTGGACACGATTTTGGGGGTGTTACATAAGCTCATGAGTTTCGGATCTGGACCGGGCGAAGGTTCATTTTGTACAATTTGATTTTTGTTATCGTCATCAATAGGATTATCAAATGTAACAACTGGGTTAATTTGATCATCATCATCAAATGTAACAACTCTGTTCATTTGTTCATCTTCTCGAGGAGATAATAATGAATCATTTTGAAGAAATTGTTCCACGTCTGGTGAAAATGAAGATTGTGATGCAATTTCATGTATCAGACATGTGTGTGGATCAAGTACCTGAGACAGACCATCAGTGTCATACACTGGGCTTGTATCACTTATATGAAGTTCCCACATATTAGCCATTAGCATCATGAGATATATGTACAACATCATGATCAAGTCAATGACATACATATACTGGTACACTACTATCGTACTCTATTCTAAAATCCGATCACTATATTTTCGTAGGTTGTCGTTAAAGGCGTGGTCTCGCCATACAATAACTGTTGCTATAATCCACTACTAAATACTGCAGGTGAGTTCATAGCCTCGCCTTTACTTATTTAAATGTTTATTTAACCTCGCGAGGGGGATACATGCTACTTACTTTTACTATGATCACAACTGCTTGAAAACTGCTTTCTAAACTAAATGTATTATTGACACTAAGTACTACTATTGCCATGAAGTCCCCACATCATGAATCGTTAATCACTTGCGAGTGAGCGCGAATATTGTGAATAGATTTATTGGGATTGAACTCCCCCGTCCGGGTAGGTAACATCGTACTAATATGAACGGATGCATTATATTTGAGGTCTCTAGGTGCTTGGCAAGGCACCTACCGGGGCAAACATATATACATATCTCTCAAGGCATCGATATCATGAGCTTAGTGAAATAATACGTTTTATGGGCGTATAACAACGTAGCCCATCGTTTCTTAAACTGATATATTGTGATCAACTGTTTATTTAGTTAAACTCTATGAATTCACTCAACTTTATGTTGACTTTTTAGCATATTTTATCTCAGGTCCGTAGATGTTTAATGCTTGGATGGGCGTGCAAGGATATGGATATTGACAAGGATGGACTATGTTTTAAAAATTTACATTCGATAAAAATTTAAAAACTAATGTTATTTCCAAATTTATGTTGCTTTTGAACATTTATGTCGTGTAAAACTTTTGGGACCTCCTTTTGTTAAACTCTGATATTACTGAATGTAAAAAGTTATTATAAACGTCTCTATTTTGAGTTCGTTTAGTATACTTGTACTATGAGACTAATAAATAGCACCCCATGTTGTATTCCGCTGCGTTTTAAAAAAAATGGGGGTGTTAAAATAGATAACAATTTAATTGTTAGTTAATAAATATAAACATTATATATATTTTTGGGAAATATAAGTTTATGAAATAACGGAAAATGCGAGGTTACAAGAACGTATCGAGGCATATTTGCCTTAGTATATTTTTATTGTTATTATGGGAATTATTTGTTGGACTATTTATTTGTTGATTGTTGATTGGTAGTCGGTATACATTGGGATTTTGCAACACCGGGACTTGAAATATATATTGAAACTTGGACTATTGTTGTATTTGGAATTTTATCGGACTTTGGACATTATTAGACTATTGGGACGCGAAACGACTACAGTACATTAGACTCAAAATGAATTTAATGTATTTGAGCCGTAACGAACGAACAATATGGAAATGATGTCTAACGAACAATAATATTTATAATTCCTTATTAACTAAACGTATTTGGAAACTAATAAAGTCACTCAACTTGGAGCGTTCTACGAACGAATAAGTCATGACGAATTTTTGCTTAAATATATAAAACATGTATGTTTTATAAAATGTAATCGGATTAAAATCGACGACTACCAATCTTTTCAACTATTTGACGTGTTTATTATGTGTGAGTTCTTTGAGTTATCTCCGTCGTCTCTTCTTGACTTCTTGTCATCCATTCTACGATGATTCATGTTATTGTCACTTAATGTGGTGTGTGTACACTTGAGTCAGCGTCTTTTCACCACCACACCAACGATGATACCAAACACTGATAAATGGATAAAACAAGATTATTTTTGGAAATGGGATTGGATTATTTTGGGAATGGAAATGATTGATTTTGGAAAGGGAAATAGTTAACTTTTGGAGACTTTTACACTTTTAGTTACCGTGTGGAATATATTTTGAGACGAGTCTTTATATTATTAGGTTGTGCCAAGTCCGTTGTGCCGTGTGTCATAGTTGCCGTTGTGCTTTTACCTCTGTGTACCGTTGTGCCTGTCTCCTGGATACCGTTGTGATTAGCTCTAGATGCCAGTTGTGTCAGTTGTGATGTTTGCATTGTTGTGGCTAAGGTGAGTTCATGGCCCCTATTTTTACTGGTTTTATAATTGTTTTGGGGGAGAATACATGCTCGTTTTTTTACTAAACTCAATGGTTGTTTATTTAGAGACGTGAGTTGTTTACTTAAGATTTGACTGTTTGGCTGAAGTATTTGATTTGGTTATAGAAAGGCGTTATGTTTTTATTTGATATACATGGGAGTTTCATAGCCCCACTTTTACTAATAAACTATATAATGAAACCTTGGGGTGAGAAAATATTCAAAACTGTTTTGAATAGACCTAACTATCATTTTTGATTTGCTATAACTTGTTGACTGGCTAAGGTTAGATATGCGTCAGGTATTTGTCTTAGACTAGGGTAGCAATGTAACCTGTTTATGCTTTGCTATAACGTGATGCCTGGCTAAGTTTAGACATATATAGCAGATATTTGTCTTAGACCAGGGTAGCAAATAACCCAGATACCTTTTGCTATAACGTGGTGCCTGGCTAAAGTCAGATATACCTAGGGCCCTATTGTGTTTGTCAATATGAGAGAGGGCTACCGTGACCTATCATATTGATACTGGATTGGTTGTGTTTGTGGATATATGTGGAATTTGTGATTTCTATCTATCTTAGTCCAGTGTAGCAAATAACTGTATGATGGTCCAACTGTTATTATTTTTTATTAAACCTATGAACTCACCAGCGTTAGCTGACCTTTTAGAATGTATTCTTAGGTTAACGCGATAGCAGAAGGTTGGAAGGCGCTTGGCAAGGGGCACGGTCATAGACGACTCTGATAAATATTTGGGACCGCTTTACTTATTTTATGGGCCTATTTCCGCACTACTTTTGAATAATGTAAATTTAACACTTTTTGTTAATGAATTTTATTCTAAATGATTGAGGTAAAAACCGTTCTTTGTACTTTTGTTGTGATACCAATTTATTAGCACCCCAGTGACATGTATGCTTCCGCTGGACACGATTTTGGGGGTGTTACATAAGCTCATGAGTTTCGGATCTGGACCGGGCGAAGGTTCATTTTGTACAATTTGATTTTTGTTATCGTCATCAATAGGATTATCAAATGTAACAACTGGGTTAATTTGATCATCATCATCAAATGTAACAACTCTGTTCATTTGTTCATCTTCTCGAGGAGATAATAATGAATCATTTTGAAGAAATTGTTCCACGTTTGGTGAAAATGAAGATTGTGATGCAATTTCATGTATCAGACATGTGTGTGGATCAAGTACCTGAGACAGACCATCAGTGTCATACACTGGGCTTGTATCACTTATATGAAGTTCCCGCATATTAGCCATTAGCATCATAGCTGCATTTGCTTCCAAATCCTCCATGTCATCATCTGAATATGCATTTGCCATGAATCTATTTTCTTTGTCTGTGAGAGTGCCCCCTGATTCATCCTTTAGAGCTAGAAGTAATGCCTGCTTATGAAATTCACTGCCTCTAACCCTAGGTTTAGGACATTCATTAGCCAGATGACCTTTCCCATTGCAGTTATAGCACCTAACCATAGTATTCTTAGTCTCTGTATTCTCAGTTTCAACAATTTCAACCCTTCTCTAAGGAGCACCTGCATTGTTCCTATTTCCACTAGTTACATTAAACCGTTGTCCATTTCCTGAATTTCCCATATATTCCATTGCAAGTTCATCTGCTTCTCGATGAAGTATTTGTTCTGCTGTAAGTTGATTCTCAGGAAGAGTGGTCACGGTTTCAGGTCTTGGAGGAACAGCAGTTGGATCTCCTGGAACCGTTGTAGTTGGCATTTGGAAAGGACCTTCAAGTATAACCTTTTTCAAGTATTTTCCATGAGGTTTCCTGAATTCCAAGAACCTTAAGAATCGATTTTTCCATTGGACATAATTTCCAGGAGTGAGCATTGGAGGTGTTTCAAGTGATCCAGCTTCATGTCGAGATTGTTGACTACTTATGGCCTCACACATTTTATCAAACCAATGTGGTTGTTTTGCAGGAAGTGGGAAGGATTGCATTGGTTGTTGTTGAGGGTATAGTTGTTGTTGAGGGAATTGTTGTTGTGGATAGAATTGATGTTGATGCATGAATAGTTGTTGTTGAGGATAAAAGTAATTGTAGTACGGTGGTTGAGACATTATGTAGATGTAAAGTAACTTGTGTGGATGATGGATCTTTTAAGATAGAGAAGGTTGTTGTAGTTTAGATGATTTGGTAAAGGACTAAGTAGAGGATGTAGCTAAAAGTCCTTACTCAAAGAATGCTTACTCGAAGAATTTAGTTCCTTACTCGAAGACTTAATGACAAGGAAGTATATAGCCCCTTACTTGAAGAAATTAAATTCTTATAAGTTCTGATTTCCTAACTCGGAAAATATAAACAGAACTTTATAAATAACTGTTACTCGAAGGAACTTTCTTGCTCGAAGAATTAAAGTACTTGCTCGAAGATGGATAAGCTTACTCGAAGAACTTTAAGCTAAGTTGAAGAAATTCATAAGCTAACTCGAAGAACGCCGAAAGTAAACTTAAGAAATCTCTAAAATCTTACTCAAAACAAGTTTTTAACCCGCAACTTCTACTAGATCTGACCTAAAACAACCTAAACTATAAAAAGTAACAAACTTTAAGGTTTTAAAACAAGTTTTGAAATTTAAAAAAAAAAAACCTAAGTCGAAGGAATTCAAAAAACTAAACAAATTTAAACCTAACGATTTGAAATCTTTTTTAAAACACAACCTAAGTTATCCTTTGCCGATTGATACCACTTGTTAGGTCACCATATTAAACACACATAACATATATCTTAGAGAGAGAAAGTAAGTAGAGAGAGAAAGTGGAAGAACTTGCATAAGAGAAATGAACTTTGTTATGACAAGAACCAACACCCTCCTTGGAGGTTTACATGTCTATTTATAGGAGAGGATGCTAGGGCAACACCCCTAGCTCCTTCCTTACATTCGAATGGGCTTCACTAAGGCCCATGGACTTACATATTAAGTCTAATAACAATAACAAACATATAAATATAAATAATAAAGCAACCTATTACAAAATTTAATGACCGACACTTGATATAAATAAAGACATATTCCAAACAGGCGTCATTACAAAATGAAAATGAGCATTTGAAACAAATTTACAAAAACCTATTTGATTCAATCAAACGTTCACGGGCTCAAAAACAAAATTCGAACAATCTTGATTTTCAAATAACAAAAGTTTCCTTTCCAAATCCCCTGTTCAATTATAATACTTCAAATCTTGAAAAGGAAACGGGGAGAAAATGTATCTTTTTGAAAATGAAAACCGTGTGCTTAAAACAAAAGTGGTTGAGCTTGAAACACTTTTAGCTCAACAAACAAACTATTTTGAGGATATCAAAACTGAACTTTTCAACAAAACGGCCAAGTTCAAAAGTTATTTTGAAAGACTTGAAAAAGAAAATGTTGAGTTCGAACGAAAATTGGCTCATAAGATTGATGATTCTAAAGCTGAAAAAGATCAACTTTTGAAAGAAATTGCTTCTTTAGAATCAAAAATGGCATCACAATATCATCTTAATCTTCAAAAAGAATACAGTGACTTAAGAACTTCATACAATACTTTAAAAGTGAAGTTTGATTCTCTTAACCGATCAAAAGGAAAAGCTCTAATTTCAAATGTTTCAACTCCAAATGTGAGTATTTCAGAGAAGGTTTACACCGGTGAATCTTCAAAATCATTTTCGAAAAAGGTTTCTCAGTTTACTACCTATTCTTTACAAAAAGGAAGAAAGTTTTCAAAGGGACCTAGTTTTTCCGAAACATTTACTCCTCAAAAGTTTTCAATGTCAAATGCTTCAAACTTTTCTAAACCAAAAGGAAGTGTTTCGAAGAAGGTTTACACAGGTGAATCTTCAAAACCATTTTCGAAAAAGGTTTCTCAGTTTACAACCTACTCTTTGCAAAAAGGAAGGAAGTTTTCAAAGAGACCTAATTTTTCCGAAACATTTACTCCTTTAAAGGTTTCTAATGCAAATGCTTCAAAAGAAAAGAATCAAGTTTTTCAAACTCCACACTCTCGTTTTACACCGGTAAAGCAAGTGTGGAGATCAAAGCAAAGTCGTTCAAAACCCCCAAATGCTTCAAGCGAAATGAAAGAAGTTTTTCAAACTCCACACTCTCGTTTTACACCGGTAGAGCAAGTATGGAGACCAAAGAAAATTCGTTCAAAACCTTTCAAATATTCAATATCATAACTGCTTTCGCTGCAACATAAGAATGACTCTACTTTGAACATTCCAAATACCGAAAGGTTTCCATTTATCACAGAAACAAATCTTCAAAAAGAACCCATGAGGTTTAACTCCAAATGGAAATATTCTTCTTTAGATTTTAAAACTCCAAGAGAGACACCGAGTTTCTCAAACAATTTTCAACAGAAAAAGAGTTTTAAATCTCCATTGATTCCACGAGTATTATTTCAAAATATAACACCGGTTTTTAGTCTTCGTTGGAATTCAACATCTTTAAATTAGATTGACACAACTTACAAATGGATTTCAAAATTTGGTAAACCCGTTGGCGCCGTACTTAAATGGGTTCCCAAGGTTGGTGTCTAATCTGATAATTTTTAATGACTTCTCAGTACTTCAGCTAAGGACTCGGACTTCAACATGACGACTTGTGCACACATCACAGTGTACAACTCGGGTTTCACAGAAAGGAAAGTGCCTTGCTAAACCATTATTTAAAACCAAACGTGCACTTATCGTAAAAACAAGAAGCAAATTCTTCTCTGGCTTGAGCTATTTTAGAAAAACTTTCAAAATCTTTAAGCTCAAGTCAAGGGTTGTTGATCAAATGTTAGATAACACCGTGATTTTTCAATGAAAGGACCCTATTGTACGTTTTGGTGCGACAATCCTAACAGAAACGAAGTTCTCACGCAAAGTTTATCAAAAACTTCTTAATCTTGAGCAAAATTTATTCAAAATTTTTCAAAACTTTTCAAAAAATTTGCTCAAGATTTTCAAATCTTTACTCCCCAATTCGCTCCAAAGTTTAAAAATGTCAAAACTTATGCTAGTTTTGAGGAGGAGTATTTCAGAGTATAACGTTTTAGTTACTTTGAAGCAAAATTTATTCAACAAATTTTCAAACTGAAATTTCTAAATCTTTCAGAATTTTGCTTCAAGAAGACTCCTTCCCTCAAACTTTAAAAAGTTTAAAATTCTCAAAACAAATGCGAGTTTTGAGGGGGAGTATTTCCAAAACATAAATGTTCCGTCAAAATCATGCTTAATGGTTTAAGCACTCATAACAGTACATAACCCATACTTTGCAAAGAAAGGACCCTGGGGTACGCGTCAGTGCCTCAATCCTGATATAAAGAGCGAAAGCTTCTTACTTTCTAGTAGAATTAATCAAAATTTCAAGATTTTTCATAATTCTACTCAAAAGAACAAGTATTCTCTCTCACCTTTAAAACCTCAAAAAGTTACTTCAATTATTGAGGGGGAGTACTTGAAAAACATCTTTGTTCATAAACAAAAGTTCTTGTTAGATTCTCCCCGTAAACTTCAAAAAGTATATTTTAATCAATTTTTTCTTCAAAAACAACATCAATATGCTATTTTTGAGGGGGAGAAAATGAAAATGTGATTAAAATATGGTAACAAAAGTGTGGAATCTCATATGAGCTAGACTCAGATCTCACCAATGAATTGACGCCGCTTAAATGTTAGTAATCGAAAGGACTTGTCCTGGACGGGTAATAATTTCAAGCTAGTTTAACTAGTGATGTTAGCGTGTCTCGAATAGGACTTGTCTAAGTAGAGTGTACCGTCTCGAGAGATTTTCTTTGAATATGACCAGGACGGGTAATAATTTCAAGCTAGTCTAACTATTGATGTAAGCGTGTCTCGAATTGGTCATGTTCACTGAAAATCGATCAATTCAAAAGTGCGGACTCTTCGCACAATGTGCAAACTTATCTTAAAAACTTATAAGCACATGTGAAGGGGGAGTATTTATGAAAAATACAAAACTTTCAAAGTGTTATCAAAAAATGTTTTACAATCATAAACACTTTGAGAGATTTTTCACAAAAGGTTTTATGGAATCAAGACATTCATTAGTAAAACAATCGCAGTGTTCTAATCTTTAAGAAAAGTCAACTGTGATCGATTGGTGTTTATGACTAACAGTGAATATGCAGGAACTGATGATGTTACCTTGGAGAAAAGGCGGTTACTACCATGATGATGATCAACTCACTTCAAGTTCCACATGCTCATACTCAAGTCATTACGAAAGATGATAATTAAGTAAAATTCAAGAAGAGTTCTCATCAAAGATCAAGTAATGTAAAAGTTCAACAACGATTCTACTTTAAAGTCAAGGAATCAGAAAAGTTAAGAGACAAAGATCAAAGTCAAGGAATGAGAACAACACAATTATGAACCACAAAGTTTAACAAGAAGAATGAGCATGCTGGAAAAGACGTAAAGACACCATTAATGAAAGGCAAGCGAACATCACAACTGATCACAAGAACAAGAACGAAGAACAAAGATCACAAAGCATGACTGGAACAAAGAATCTAGCAAAGCTATTACACAAGGACTCAAAGTTCAAGACAACAAGCATCAAAGAAGATCATCCATTTCTATTAGAGGACCCATAACCCACATGTCACAGAAAGAAATCTCAATGATCACCCTTTAGGGAGAGATTATTGGAAACGCAAAAGTGATGATCATAAATGTAATCAAAGAGAGATCTCAATGATCGCCCCTTGGGGGGAGATTGTTGGGAACGCTTGAAGTGATGATCATTATCGAGTCAACGAGTCTTGTATTATGGTCATGTAATAGCTTGTTAGAATCGTAAAAATATAGTCTACATGTTAGTAGAAGTGTGTCTTCTAGTATAATCTTAGTATTTACGTTAATGTTGAGTTAGTGAGCTAGGTAAACATGACACACTTCCTTATGTCCATTTCATGTAAGACTATATAAGTATGTAAACCTATCATTTGAGAGTTGTAGGTTAATGAAATAGAGAAATTCTCTCTAGTTTCTTTCTCTCTCTAGAATATATCATCTTTCTCTCTCTAATACATAATATGTGTGTGAAATGATATTAGAAGGGATCCCAACAGAGATGGCTTTTCAAAACCTTGTTTTATATAGGTAGTAAATTACATTTGTGAAAAATTGTTCACTAAATAACTTTTTAGCCCGTTTGGTGTTGGTAAGCCCACACCTAGAAAACGTAACATGGACCAGATCTGGATCATACATAACGTGTCTCACTTCTCTCTCTCACTCCCTCTCTCATTCACCAACGCTTCGGCAACTCAAAAAAAGCCGATCGGCGAACCGACCCCTCTCCGACACCGAAAGATCTATAGTGATTTTTGTGAGTGAAAGCACAGTACCATCTACATTAATGTATTATTTTAATGGGGGTACAGTATCTTTGTGAGAAGAAACATGGTTTGTGGTTGTATTTTAGCCATTTGTTATCAGGTACAAATCCCCTTTTTTTCCCAGCCACATGTTGGTTATTTGTTATGGTTGAAAGTGTTTTCTAGATCATTTAATTACGTTAGGTTTTTTTGATCATCTGGATTTTGTGTGTTTCATCAGATAATCGCTGTTACTAGGTTTGGAATCGTTAATTTTTTTTATAAGGTTTTCTGATGTTTGAATTACATGTTTGGTATATAGATTAGGATTTCATATATGTGATTATCATGATTATGCGTTCTATGATTTTATTTGATTATAAATTTAACAATTATTATGACTTATACATATATAACAATTGAAATTTTAAATTAGGGTTTTGACATAATTTGGGGGTTTTCCTAAATTCGGGTTTTTTATTATAAGTTTTAGGGTTTTTTTTATAAATTTTGTGTTTTTGTTTGTTGTTAAGCTGGTAGGTTAATTTTGGCCTTATGGGGTTGCTTAGTTTGGGATTAGCTTATTTTTGCAGCTTATAGCCTCCTCTTATCAGTGTTAATATGTCTATGTTAAGCTAAATTATGTAAGAAGACTTCTCCGCTCTGATTGTAATCCGACACCCCAAATGATCCAACTTCTTGACTTTTACCCGGTTCGAATCCGATTGATCTATATTGATTTTGTGTGGGGATCTACAAGAACTGATTATTTTATTGTGATTTGTGGTTGTATGATTGCCATTTGTGAACGACTACAGAAAATGGCTTTCTTACAACCACACATACCGGTTATACATACTTTTGTACCTAACATATTCTTGAAGGTTCTTCTCATAAATCACCTGAGTCGTCTGAGGTTCATGCGGTTTATGGTGGTGAACGAGTTTCTCTAATCAACGAAAGTGTAAATTCTCTATTTTTTTTTTTTACTTTTTTTGGGTTAGGTGTAATCTAGATTTTTAGGGGTTTTGGTTGTTTTTTGTTAATTGGGGTTAGTGTTTACTGCTTTTTGTTATGGGTGATAAAGATAAGGATTTTCTCAGTTTTGGGTGCTCTGATGAAATGTTTGTATGTGTTGCTTCAAACTCAAGGATGCATTAAATTGGGATTTAATATAAATATGTGGTTATCGTTTTTTGATGTAATTTTGAGTGTCATAATGCTGAAAAAAATTGTTAATTAGCTTATTGTTATTTGGCTTATAATTTTTTGTAGGTTTGGGTTTGGCGGCATCTTGGTTGCAAAAGGCATCAAAAAGGCGGTTTCTTTTCGGCCCGCCTTTTCGAAAAGAAACAATAAGCTAAACCTGATGTTGTAGCGATTTTGGCAAGGCAGGTTACTAGACCTGTAGCCATGGCTTATGTATCGTCTGTTGTAATTTTTTTTGGCAAAATCTCAGCCATGAAGCTTCTGTCGTCTCACTTACCTTATGTTTTCCGAGGCGATGATGAATTTTTCTACACATTAACTCTTCCATGAGTGTAGCTCACACATTCACATATCTTGGTGGGGTAACCACAAATGTTACGTGGTTACAGCCATGGCGGGTGTGTCGAGTCACCCAAGGAAAGGTAAACCGGACGGCGTAGTATGAATGATTACTATGCAACCGGGTTGGTTTGCAGCCACAATGAAATGAGGTTGTTTCTCTGACCCGACCTCCATTTGCAGATCTTAGCCCAGAAGTGCTGCATTTCTTTTCACAGGCGATGATGATAACCGTCTGTTTTTTTTCGTATGTGGTCTACTGAGTCACGCATCTTGGCAGGGCAGCCACAACCAGGTTGTAGTTGCAGCCATGGCGTGTCTTTAGTGCCGCTTCCAGATTTACAGACCTGAGCCTCATTTTTTACTATTTTATGTTAACCGTTTCTATGTGTCCTGTATCTTTTTTTGGGCTGAACATTCAGCGTTGAGTATACTATTAACACGTATGAAGAGAATCCTGCATAATTAATTTTATACTATTAAAATGTATGTCAGGTCGAGTGTGAATTTTATTCATTACTGCCTTTATCCTTGAATATATATATGGTTAAAATGATTTACATCAGGTTGGGTGGCGGGTACAAATACCTTCCTGTGTTTCTTTTCTGATTTGGGTTCTGTGGCGGAAAGTGGAATCATTTAAGTTATCACTTTAGGCAAATTAAAAAACTATGTTAGGTTGGAGATATAATGGTTTTATAAAAGGGGTACCATATTAGGCCAAAATAAATGTCATAGATGTAGTGATTTACTTTTAATGGGTAATGGGTTAAAATTAAATGGGTGTGTGGGTCAAACGTGTAGATTCAAAGTACATTAGACCTTTTGAACTGTTATATATAATACATAAAAAGACAAAAGACTTATTAGTGTTTTCAGATTGACATGAGCTTTACCTATGCGTTTTTCAGGGTTTGCAGTGAAAGCGAGTGACGATGGGCATGTCTTCTGTTGGCCTATGTGTACCAAGCAGCACATCAGTTCGATGTTTCTGCTATAGAAGCGGCTCAGGTGCAAGCCATAGTTGGCCCGGCATTTGTGGCAGGTGGTGTTGATGCTGCAGATCAATCAGCTGCTACTCAGAATGTTATGAATATGTGCAAAGAGACTGTCCAACAGAAGTATGTGTACTACTTCTTGAATTAATGAAAAAAATAGAAACCTTTCCATTTTTTATTAGTGCTGACTACAACTGATATGCAGGTTGTTGTGTTGGGAAGCCTTGGTGATTTTATCGATTATAAAGGATGTTGCTCCACGACGTAGTAAGTTGCAAACTCTAATATTTCGATTATTATTTTTGGCCAAAAGTTGAAAATGTTAGAATTTAGGTCACAAGTCTTAACTCATAAAAGCCGTGACTATAGTAACAGATTTGCTACTATTTTAATCGCATTACAGCTCAAATGTAAACATGATATCTTTTAACCTTAACAAAACAAGCTTTTGATCCAAAAGGCAGCAAATTAAATGTGTTGGGATTGATGGTCACAAGCGGTAACTTGAAAGAATAAGTTATGTGACAAATATTCTTTACGTAGTTTTTGATGTATGTATATATACTGCTACCTAGAGCGTTTGGATCAGTGTATAGTGTGTTCCTTCTCACTTTGCAAATGTAAATTTCCCGTATTTGACTCAAAATTTTGGTAGGTCATATACCTAGAAATTTGTCTATACTGACACCTAGGCTAAAAATATATGTAAAAATTAGAGGTGGACAGTAAAGAAGTAAAAAAGTTTAGAATCAATTCTACTATTAATTCGGCTTATGCTTTTTCACTATGATGTTAAATATCACAAAGGCTTGGTGAAAAAACAGTATGAGATGTTGCTACTGGAGTACATATGAGCAGAAGTTTCGATTATAGCTTAAGAAGTAAGCATGAAATATGATTAATTTCGATTATCGCTCAAGAATTAAGCATGAAATATGCCAATGGATTATGTTTCTGTCCTTTAAAGATGATGGAACTTGAGTAATTTCATGAGAAACCATATGTTAATAAGAATCGTGTTAACTTCGCCTTTAAGCTTCAACATTTAATAAAAAAGCTATTGCTCAATATATATTCGCAAGGTTGCGACTTCAAATGGTTTCTATACATATTTTTCTTATTAGTTCTTCTATCGAAGTATGGGAATCGACTGCTTCTGATATAAGATGTGGTTTTATATCGTGTTGAGTACAGCGTAGGCAATGATGACAGTTAGGGATGAGCATTTGGACCCGAATCCCGGTACCGAACCAGAACCGTACTGGTACCGTACCAAAACGGTACTGGATCCGGATACACGGTACGGGAACGGTACCATGAATCGAGCCAAAAAAAATTTGGTACTACTAATACGGTACTGGTACCAAAACGGGATAGTACCGAAAAATTTCCGTAATTTGAATAGTCATGTTTTTGAGAAGATTAGACTAAAAAAGGCAGTAGCGCGAATGTTATTTTCTCCTAATTAAATAGACTCATCATGTTACTAGTTTCATGAATACATGAACGTAATCTCAAAGACACGAACCTTTTGTAAACTTTATTCCATTTATGCAAGAAAACAGTAAACCTGTTTGATGTTTGGTTTAAAACTACAGTTATAAAACAAAAACTTGCAAAACTTGTAACTAACAAACAAATTGGTAACAAAATAGAATCACATGAAATCATCTTCCAACCAGATGATATTGTCATACAATAGATTTGCAAGCACTCAATTCATCGACCAGTACATAGAAAATTTGTCATGTTTTGTTGGATTATAATCAAAACTCAAACCAAAACTAAACTACGAAGGCCTACATATCCAAGCCCTCATATATCCAGTCGCTCTCCTTACGGACTTCCCCCTCTTGCCAAGCTAAACGTTAAATAAAATGGGATTGCAATTACGCAAGATTAATTGTTTAACAAAAAATGGGAAGAACCGGATTAGTACCGATTTCCCGGTACTGAGTACCGGTACTGGTTCCGGTACCCGAATCCCATTCGGTATGGTACCGGTACCTCCATTTCATGCTCGGGAAAAAAACGGTACCACCAATTCGGTACGGGTTCGGTACCAATCTGGTACCGTGCTCATCCCTAATGACAATTGTCAGATTTATTAGTCTTTGTTAGTGTGAGTTGTTGTGGAGCAATATTGTTTTGTTGTGAAAGGTGTATAAATCCTGACTAATAGGTATGACTTGAGAGGGTGGCAATGCTTATTTACCTGACGCGACCTATGTTGCATTGTTTGCATACCCAGCCAATAGAACATTATATAGTTTAGGTACATTTCTTTTTTAACTGTCAGGCCATGATGATTTGTAAGATCAGTGGCGGTAAATTTATGAAGTTTTGTGGAACATGTTGGGAACACATTTCATATGTACTCAAGTCTTGGTCATATTATTGTACAAGGTTGCTTAATATAAGGCCTTTATGTTAGTTTAGATGTCACGGCCCTATTAGAAGGCCTATGGGCCGTGACTTAGTGTTAGTTTCTAGAAGATCATAATAAGGTGATGCCCTAATGCATGCCTATAAATAGACATGTAATACTACTCTTATGTTAGTTGGTTTTATTCACTATTGTAAGGAAACCTTTGATACTCTTTCGTGTAAATTGAATCCGACCATTCTTCTCTCTTTCTCTCATCTCTTACGTGCTATATTACTTGTTTTATACTTATTATAGTGACCTAAGAAGTGGTATCATTCGCTAGAAGATCATTGAGTTTTGTGATTTTGTTTAGTTCGTAGCTTATCATCTCTTAAGGTTTGGTTTTGTAGTTAATTAGTGACAAAATCTCATTTCTAGCACTTATTCTTCACACTTGTAAAGTGTTAAGATGTCTATAGTGTTCAGAGGTTTGATTTATATAGTCAAAAGCTTAGATCTTTTTCGATTTACACTAGTTTTACATTCGGTTTACTTAGTTGCACCTCATCGAAATTGCTCAAATTTCGTTTAAAACATTAAAGCTTGAAACTTTCTTATCATTTAAGTGTTTTTAAACGTTTTGATCCAAAGAGATTCAGTTTTAACATCATTTTTTATTGGGAAAAAGTGTTTTGATCAAACTGTGTTTCTATCGTAATTGGATAAGAGGGTTTATCGGAATTTGTAAAAAGGGTTTATCGGAATTGGTGATTAGGGTTTATCGGAATTGGACAAAAAGGGTCTATCGGATTTGACGACCAAATGCTTATCGGAATTGTATACTCAGTACATTCCTTACTTGTACAAGCTTGTGAAAATACTTCGACTTTGAGGAAATCTCCTATCTTGTATAAGTTAGTGAGAAATCATCGGAATTGCAAATTTCTATCGCAATTCATATAAGTTATCGAAATTGCAAAGTTCTGTCTCAATTGCAAAGTCCATCGCAATTCCCAAGATCCATCGTAATTGATAAGTCCATCAGAATTCAGCTACTTTTTTCGGAATTGGATAAATCCATCGGAATTGGAAGTTTCATCGGAATTCAGATAATCCATCTCAATTCAGTGAACGCGTCGCAATTGGCAAACTTGAATGTGAACAGTGTTCTTCGGAATTGAAAGTTAACAGTAAACATCTTAATTCATACTTAACCAAAACCAAACTTTATAACCCACAACACACTTCTCAATTGTCTACAAGATCCATAAGAACACAAGTCACTTCTACAGAATGTCTCAACCACCAAACTACAACTACTTTTACAATCAACAACAGCAGTATTATCAGCAACAACAGTATCCTCAACAACCACAGTATCCTCAACAACAACTCTTTATGCAACAACATCAATTTTTCCCACAACAAAAATTCCCTCAACAACAACCAATGCAGTCCTACCCACTTCTAGTAAAACAACCACATTGGTTTGATCAGATGTGTGAAGCCATAAGTAGTCAACAATCAAGACATGAAGCTGGATCACTTGATACACCTCCTATGCTCACTCCAGGTAACTATGTTCAATGAGCAAGTCGATTCTTAAGGTTCATCGAACCCAAGAAACCACATGGCAAATACATGAAAAAGGCTATCATTGAAGGACCATACCAAATGCCAACTACAACGGTTCCTGGAGATCCAAATGCTATTCCTCCAAGAGAAGCAATTGTGACCCCTATTCCTGATGCTCAGCTTACTGCAGAACAAATACTTCATCGTGAAGCAAATGAACTTGCAATGTCCTACATTTTTCAGGAAATTCCTAATCCAATCTTCCGAAGTATTGATGCTCAGAAAACTGCTAAGGACATGTGGGAACATGTTCATCATCTAATGGAAGGAACAGAACTGAACCAAGAAGATATGGAATCAAAACTCTATCTCGAATACACAATGTTCATGATTGAAGCAGGAGAATCACTAGAGTCTTATTACCATCAGTTCACCAACATCATAAATGACTTGGACAGACACAACATTATTTTACCCAGGATTGCAGTCAACACAAAGTTCCTCAGTTCTCTTAGTCCAGATTGGCATAAATATGTCACCTTTGTTCGTCAAGCAAAAAATCTACACAATGCATCTTATGGGTTATTGTATGATTACTTGAAGCACCATCAGTCTGAAGTTGAAAAAGATCGAGCTGCTCGTGGTACTTATTCGACTTCTACAACTCCAAACTCACTGGCATTGATAACTGAATCTCACTTTGCTCCACCTCCATAGTCAAACTAGGCTTTTGTCCAACAAAAACATCACTTTGCTTATCCTCAACAAACCTCATCGAATCGACTCATTCCATATGAATCGACACAACAATCAACTGACACTCAACTTATTCCCTATGACAAGACGGATACCATGCTTTACACCAATACAAACAGTGATGAAGATGATGCATTCAACTCTAGAATGAAGGATTTGCATTAATTGCTCATGCTTTCAGCAAATTCTCCAACAAATCCAACAATCGTCTTCGTACTTCATCCAATACAAGGAATCAAGCTGTTGTACAAGATGGTCGAGTTGAAATTCAGAATTGTGCTTCTGGAAGGAATAGATCAGGAGGTTACATGGGAAATACAGGGACTAGACAAAGGTTTAATGCAGCAAGTGGCAGTAGGAACAATGTTGGTACTCCACAGAGAAGGGTTGAAATAGTTGAGACTGCGAATCAAGGGATTGGAAATACAATGGTTAAATGTTACAACTACAATGGGAAATGTCATATGGCTAGTGCATATCCCAAACCTAGAACAAGAGGCAATGAGTTTCACAAGCAGGCACTACTTCTTGTTCTCAAGGATGAATCTGGGGGGACTCTCACAGAAAAAGAAAACAATTTCATGGCAAGTGCATATTCTGATGATGACATGGAAGACTTGAAAGCAAATGCAGCCGTGATGTTAATGGCCAACATGGAGGAATTACACATAAGTGACACAGGCCCAGTATATGATACTGGCGGTTTTCTCAGGTACCTGATTCAACATGTCCAATACATGAAATTGTATCACCATCTGCATCTGCATCAGCATCAAACAAGGAGCAAATTGTTCAAGATGATTCATTCTTATCTCCTCAAGAAGATGAACAAATGAACACAGTTGTTACATTTGATGGAGATCAAATTAACCTAGTTGTTACATTTGATGATCAAATTGATGACGATAATAATGATCAAATTGAACAAAATGATCTTTTGCTTGTTCCAGATCCATAACTCATGACCTTGCTATTGACTACCCAAACCCAGTTGGATTCACAAAAATCTCAGATTGATGAATGCAATGAGATCAACAGAAATTTAAAAGCAAAAGTTGCATTATTAACTAAGGATCTTGAGTGCTGTAAAATATAACTTACAAATTATGAAACAAAAGAAAAACGCGAACAAAGTTTTGAAGTTGCATTCCAAAAGGCTTATGTCAAAGAACAAGATTTAGAACATCAAATACGAGAATTAATTGTTACAAAAAATAACTTGATTTCTCAAATGGAACAAGATAAATTAGATTTCAAATAACAGGTTGAACACATCAATCTTGAACTTTTAAAAACAAAAACAGAGTTGTCAACTTGTCAAGCTAGTTTTTCTGAACATGAACAAGTGTCTAGGAAAAGGATTGATTCTTATCTTGAGGAAATTGTAGAGTTGGAATGTAAATTAAAAGAATTTCAAAAAGTTGTTTATAAAACTGGTGAGTCTGTAACAACAATTCAAAAGTCTACTCTTATGCAAAATCCCCAAAGTTATGGTTTTGCTATTGGTGATGACAAACCACGTTTTCTACACAAAGCACTCAAGGAAAATCCAAAGTTGTATAGTGCAGAACATCTCTTTGATGACTCTATTATGCGTATTGGTGTACATAACTGTGAGGAAGAACAGGAACAGGAAGAAGAAATGAGCAACGTTAAGTTTAATAAACCATTTGATTATTCAAAAGTACCTCATATTTCTGACACCATCGTTCCTCAAAAAGATAAAACAGAACAATCATGGTTTGTAATGCTAATTAATGAATCTTCTTCTGAGGTTGGTCCTGTTAAACCAGTGGCACAAATAAATGGTCCTTTACAAACTTCCGGTGTAATCGCACCATTACCAAAAAGATGTCTTGTACTTAGATATTTTGATACGTTTATGGAAGACATAAAATTTTTGGAACAAGCAATTGAACGTAATTCTGAGATAACAGTTTCCACTTTTCTTTCTCCCTACGAGAAAGAAAAGAGAGAAATTTTTCAAAAACAATTTTTATCATATGTTCAACATTTGCGTCTTTGTGCTACACACTAGGAACAGGAACTTCAAACAGAAGTAACATCCATGATGAACACTTTTAATGCAACAGAAAATAAGATCTCAAAACAAAAACATCGAAACAAAGTTTTACAAAAAGAAGCAGATCGACTCTTGAAAGATGTTCTAAGTTCTGATATTATCACTGTGTTTATGAATTCTATCTATGTGTCTTGCAATACTTTGCTTGTTGATGATCACACTGCTGACACTAAAATGTTGAAACATGAAATTGAGAATTTAAAAAGAGAAAATGAGAGAATCAGTAAACTCAATGATGATGTGCAAACTAAACTGTCAAAAGAAAATTTTTAACTCAATCAGAAGCTGCAATGGGGTCAAACTCAGAGTCTTGATTTTGAGTTAAAGTTGCAAAGTCAAAAAGAAACAATGTCCTTTCAGAACAATAACACATCCAAAGTTCAGAATCTTGAAAATGAAAATGCTGTTTTAAAACGTCAAATTTTTGAATATGAAAAGGACATTGATGAAGTTTGTCAAAATCAGAATGACACTGTTCGCTTAAATCGAGAACTTGATTCAAAAATTCAACAAAAGAATCACATCATTATTGAACTCAAAGAAAATTAAATTACTTGAAAAATGGAAGTTTGTTCACACTAATGTGATTGCACTAGGAATGTATAAAATGGATAAAACACCTAGGCAAACATCCCCTCAGACTACTAATTTGAATGCTTCGACTTCTAAAGGAATAGTCACCCCTCCTAGCGATAGCAGATCCAAGCATATGAGCAACAAAAAGAAGACTAGTATCTGGCAACGTAAGAGCGGAACACTAAAAGACCAAGAACTAGAAGACCTTAGGAATTTGAATAAAAAGCATGTTGCGTCTGTTTTAGAATCGAATTTAAAAACTTGTAATTCTAATCTTGATGTAATGAATGCTAATACTTTAAATGTTATGAATGTTGATTTATCTTGTGTGTTTTGTCGTAAAAGCATGTTATCTGGTGATCATACGAAATGTGTTGCAAAATCTCTTTTATCTCGTAATAAGAAACGTACATCTGGCATTTCCTCTAGGCCCACTATTGCTTCTAAGTCTATGACCGGATCTAAACACACACGTTGTGTTGGAGATACTTTGAGTATATACTTGATAGCACGCGGAATTTACTATCAAGCACTTAGAAGAATATAAGTTTGTATTTGATGATTGATTAAATAAAACAATAAGAACAACGATATCAACCAAACTTATCACTTCACTATATTGAACGATTATAATAGATCTGAATGATATGTATTCGTATATGTGTATGACCTTATAAAACCCTAATCTAAGGATCTCCTTTTATAATGTAAAGAGTCCTTTACACGTTAAATATCTAACCGAATCATTCTATACCAATAAGATATATAATATATCTTTTCTATAATTATCTTTGAAACGGTTTCACCTTGATCTCTTAAGCAGTCCAAACTATTCTTTCTTCAGCAGTCCTAACTGCTCTTCCATCAGCAGTCTTAATTGTTCTTGTATCAACAGTCTTAACTGTTCTTGTAAACTTCAACCGTACAAACTGCTTAAGTTTAATTCCCAACAATCCTCCCCTAAACTTATGATTTCAATGCAAATCAATAAGTTTCTTGAATTAAACTTCTGATTTCGTTGATGGGGTGGATTCTTTCAAACACTTGACTTGAATCATGAAACACTTTGAGAATTATCTTCACGTATCACACTCTTTTGGTCAACTCTTCAAAAATTACCAAAATTATATTTAATTCCATCAAAGAATTAATTCCTTATACCAACCCAAAGTTAATTCTGCATATCAACCACGCATTGAATGCCATTAAACCTTCATTAACTCTATAAAAACTCACATATCCACACAAATCTTCTTCAACACAAATCTTTTAACTTCTTCAATCACAATGTCTTATTCACCAAACATCATAGAAATTTCATCTGATTCTTCTTCTGATTCTGAAGATTCAGGATGGAACAACTATTTTCCTCCAAACTATTCTTCAACTTCGAGAGTTAATCTTTCAAAAAAAAAGACTAAAACATCCTCATCTGAAGAAACTTCCTCCGATGAACTTCCTCCTTATGTTGATGATTCATCCTCCTCTTCGTCTGACTCTTCTAACTCTGACGATGATGAACTTCAAAAACTATCAACCTTACTCACAAAAGAATTTAAGAAAGCAGCATCATCAGTGAAGATCCATGTTCCAAAGAAGAAAAACTCTGTTCCAAAGAAGAAGCCTGAGAAGAAAAAGCCTGAGAAGCAACAATTTCCATCTCCAAGATTAGTAATACTTGCACTTCCCTGCAAACAGGTGTCTGAACTCATGGGTAGCAGAGGAGCCCGCAGCAAGACCATGCCGGATATCACTGGGAAAGGAAAAGGAAAACTTGAGTAGTTGTGTTGTCTTTTGTGTTGTGTAGAATGTTTTGTTGGTAGTTGGTAGTTTTTGTTGGTTTTTCCTTGTAACCGTATGAAGCTTTGTAATGAATCCACCTTTATAATGAATAAAATTTAAGCACTTCATTATAATTCATCTCTGACTTCTTAATTCCTCCCCTGAATTTCATAATCAGTAATCACCTTTAACAGCAACTAGAACAAACTTTAATTCCTCCCCTGTTTGGAAGAATCCTCACCATCAGATGAACAAGAACATAAGTTATCCAAGCTCAGCATCCAATAAGACCATTGGTACAAGTTACCATCAATTTAGTTGTTTAGTTTCAAACTGCTCTCAACACTTCCAGATGTATTACCTTCTGAGAGAGGTGTATCACAGAGCATAAACTCAGTAGGAACTAAGTTTTGAACAATCAGTACAAACTGATGAAGCCAGCAGTTCAGACTGTTTACACCAGCAGTTCAGATTGTTTAGCAAAAAGTTTTCAGAGATAAAATCAATTTTTGAATTTTAAATTGTGGATTCGAAAACAGTTTTGTCCACTTATAGTTTTTAGCAAACTATCAGCTATGAACGGATTTGACTTGTCTTTACCAATAGCCGTTTGCTATGGACTAGCCAACTCTTCACACTTAGATTTGGTGAGTTGATAACCAACCAATTTTTGGTAAACTGTCAACCATAAACGGATTTGAGTAGTCTTTACCAGAAACCGTTTGATCTGGACTAGTTGATTCTTATGTTGATTAGACATGGTGAATCAATTACCATTTGTCGTGTGACAAGCATGCATACTTGACAATCCAAACCACCATTCTTTTCAAATCACAATCCAAAGCAAAAAGCTTTTCTTAACCTGAAATGTTATTCCAAAACCAAAGAAAACACAAAACATAATATTCTCTTTTAATAATTATTCCATTTGACTAACAAATTCACAAGCAGTCTTAACACCATTCAAGCAGTCTCAACTATACAAATAGCACAATTAACAGTACACAATCCAAAAACATTTACACATTAATCTTTTGAAGGATTAAGCATGCCAATACCTGTTACCAAGTACTGAAATCTGCTTACATCAAAACCTTTTGTTAAGAGATCAGCAAAGTTGTTATCAGTGTGTATTTTAACAACTTGTATTAACTTCTTTTCGGCACAGTCTTTTATAAAATGATGTCTAATTTCAATATGTTTAGTTTTTGAATGTTGAACTGGATTCTTAATGATACACATTGTACTGTTATTGTCTATATGTATAACTGTGTTTAAGAAATTGTACCCATAATCAAGCATCTGGCTTTGAATCCATAAAACTTGAGCACAACAACTTGCAGCAGCCACATATTCTGCTTCAGTAGTAGATATAGCCACCATAGTCTGCTTCTTACACTGCCAAGAGATTAATCTTCGACCTAAGAATTGACAACCACCTGTTGTAGACTTTCTATCCATGCTAGCACCAGCATAATAAAAATCAGAGAATGCAACAAGATCAAATGCAGACTCTTTAGGATACCACAACCCCAAGTTAGGCTATCCTTTTAGGTATCTGAAGATCCTTTTGACTACTATGAGATGAGACACCTTAGGATTGATTTGGAATCTTGCACAGGCACACACATCAAACATAATATCAGGCCTAGATGATGTAAGATACATCAGGGACCCAATCATAGATCTATACATGTGCACATCCATATCTTCACCACTGTAATCCTTTAATAACAAATGTGTCTCCTTGTCAATTGGTGTGCTAGCAACCTTGGCATATGTGAATTGAAATTTTCTTAAAATTTCACCAACATATTTATCTTGAGAGATAAATATACCATCTGACTTTTGTTGTACTTGAAGACCTAGAAAGAAGGTAAGCTATCCCATAAAACTCATCTGAAATTGGTCTTTCATCAGCTTTTCAAACTCCTTACACATCTGTTTCTTTGTAGAACCAAAAATGATGTCATCTACATAAACTTGAACTAGTAGAATATCACCCTTGTCCTTCTTAATAAAAAGAGTTTGATCAATTTTCCCTCTATGAAACCTATTCTTCAGTAAATATTTAGCAAGAGTTTCATACCAAGCTCTTGGAGCCTGATGCAATCCATATAGAGCTTTCACCACCTTATAAACCTTGTCAGGATGCTCTGGGTTTATAAAACCTGGAGGTTGTGAAACATAAACCTCTTTATCAATAGTGCCATACAGAAATGCACTTTTCACATCCATTTGATAGACCATAAATCCCATAAATGAAGCATAAGCAAGAAATAATCTTATTGCTTCAATCCTGGCAACTGGAGCAAAAACTTCCTCATAATCTATACCCTCCTCCTGAGTATAGCCTTGAGCAACCAATCTTGCTTTGTTCTTAATCACAATGCCCCTCTCATCCTTCTTGTTCCTGAATACCCACTTAGTACCAATCACTCTCATTCCCTTTGGTAAATCAACCAGAAACCAAACATTTTGAATCTTGAATTGAAATAGCTCTTCTTGCATAGCTTCAACCCAACTTGATGAATCTAAAGCCTTTAACACATTCTTGGGTTCAACCTGTGATAGAAAACATACAAACATACACTCATTCTCATCTTCATGATATTTCTCTTCATAAACCACACTGAGAAAACCATGATGATCTGGATCTTGAATTTGCCTTCTGGTCTTGACTCCAGATTGTACATCTCCTATGATATTGGTAAGTGGATGATTCCTATGCACAATGGTATGAGGAGTAGAAGGAACTGCTTAGCTAGTAGGCATGTTTTGCAGACCATCTCCAAAGAAATCAAACTCATCAGCTTGAGAAGCAGTTTCAACTGATGAATCAAGATGAGGTTGACTTGGTCCAGCAGTCTCAATATTTTGCTCAGCAGTTGGAACTTGAGGTTGAGCAGTGCTAACTTCATTGGAACTGCTCGTTGGAATTTCAGCTTCTTTACCATTCTGACCACTTGTTTTAGCAGCAACTTTCTCTTTGTCTACACCACTTGATGAAGGAATATCATCTTTCTTTGTAGAAGACTCATTCACAGAACTTTCTTCCATGACAGGTATGAAAATGCAATCATCATCTTCCTCTTCTGAACCTGCATCATTGTTAGTATTTGTACCTGTAACAGGCACATAATTCATGGAATCTGAAAGTCTGTCTATATCAAAAATCCAATCAGGACCTATACCTGCAACATTTGGTTTATTCTCCAAAAATTCTATGTGCAGATTTTCTTCTACTTGCTTGGTGCTTGTATTTTACACCCTAAAAGCCTTACTGTGCAGAGAATAACCAACAAAGAAACCTTCCTCAGATTTCCCATCAAACTTTCCTAGTTGGTCTTTGGTATTTAGGATAGTAACATGACAACCAAAAGGTCTCATGAAGCTTAAAGCAGGGGTTCTACCTCTAAGAAGCTCATAAGGAGTCTTATTGTGAGGTTGTACAACTAAAACCCTATTCAATACATAACAAGCAGTGCTAACTGCTTCAGCCCAAAACCAAGTTGGTAGCTTAGAGTCAGCTAACATTGTCCTAGCAGCCTCTATAAGAGTCCTATTCTTCCTTTCAGCTACACCATTTTGCTGTGGGGTTCTAGCTACACTAAACTCCCTCTTAATACCTTTTTCTCTACAAAAGTCATCCATCACTCTATTCTTAAATTCAGTCCCATTGTCACATCTGATTACTTTAACCTTCTTATCAACTAGATTTTCTACTTCAACAATAAGGGTCTTAAGTATTTCACTTGTCTCATCCTTAGTTTTCATAAAGAATACCCAAGAAAACCTACTATAATCATCAGTGACAACAAGGCAGTATCTCTTAAAATTCAAGCTATTCACAGAGGTAGGACCAAACAAGTCCATATGCAACATATACAAAGCTTGAGAAATAGAGTTCTGGGTCTTTGGCTTACATGAGGCTCTGTGTTGCTTACCCTTAAGACAAGAAACACAAGTTTGGTCATTTAGAAAAGTTTTGTTTGGTAAACCTCTTACCAATCCATGTTTAGCAATTTTGTTAATGGTTTTAAAATTAACATGACCAAGCCTCCTATGCCATAACATTGATTCTTCGAATGTGGCTTTTGCAACAAGACAAGTAAGTCCAACCTTAGGAACTAGTTTATTCATCTCAACACTGTATGTATTATCCTTTCTAGGGATTTTAAGCCATACTTGACTTTCATCAGGTAGCTTGAAATCAGGGGAAAGTATAAGATAATCAGTATTAGTAAATAAAACTTTGTTCTGTTTATCACAAATTTGTGATACACTGAAAAGATTGTACTTAAGTTCTGGCACATAATACACATTCTCAAAATCAAAGTTACCAGTTTTAATTACCCATTTACCAGTAATTCTTCCTCTAACACCACCACCAAAGACAACTGGTCCTCCATCCAGAGCAATAAAGTCTGAAAGATATGACTTGTTGCCTGTCATGTGCCTTGAACATCCACTGTCTGAAAATCCTCTATCTTCTTTGTCATTAGAGGGATGTTCCTGCACACAAAATAAAGGTGTTAGTTTCTTTTGGGGATCCAAAACATCACTGGTTTGGATCTGCCTTGTGCATCAAGATAAGAAAACTTGTTTGAGGTCATTGATGCACCATTGGGTTTGTCAAAATGTTTATCCCAATGTGCTGAGGCCTTGACAGCATTGCCCCATTTTCCCTTAACATTTAAGTGCCTAGCAGTTGGATTTGCTGGTCTAGCAGTTGGAACTGCTGACCTAGCAGTTGGAACTGCTTGTTTAACCTTAGGCACCCACTTCTGATTAGCCATTGCTGTTTTCTGATAAAAATGACTTTTAACTGTTTGTGCATGATTTGAAAATTGTTTTGCACTAGAAACAGTTTGCTTGTTATTAAACCACTGATTTTGACTAGCAGTTGAAACTGTTTTGATGCCAGTCTTTAACATAACAGCTTTAGGTGACATCTTGTGATTTGCATTAGGGTTTGTCAATCTAGTTGGACCATTTTGAGTTACCCTATTATTATTCCCGTTCACCCTTGCATTTCCAGTAACCCTCTTTTTCCATGGGTTAGAATCACAATAAGCAGCCATATGATCAAAACTTCCACAAACAAAACATACTTTTCTAATCATAGCAAACCTATCATCCATTTTCTTAGATTTTGAATGATTCCAATTTCTATGACTACTCTCAGAACTTGATGATCTGTTCTTATCCCTATACATCTCAGAATATCTAACATTTTTCCTAACTGGTTTAATGTTTTCAGTCTTAACCACTTTAGGAGCATGTTTAACTTCTACCTTAACAACCTTAGGTTTTTCTTTAACCTCTACATTCTCATCATCAGATGTCCACTCCTCAATAGTTGGAGCATCTGAGTTCCTATCAGAGGACATCTTTTCCTCAGAAAGAGATTTATCACTAGCACTCACAAAAGCATCTTCTGCTTTAATAAATTTAACAGGATTCTCACTAATCTTAACACCATATCCAGGAAATTCCATATCCTTAAACTCTTCTAAACCTGTATGAGCTAAGTTAATTCATGGTGGAGCAAACATTCCTCTAAAGGGGGGTGCAACTGACTTATAACCTAAACCAGATTTAGCTTTGTTAAGTATTTGACTCTCTACAATCTTCTTAACTCCATCTGAAGTATATTCAAGAGTGTCTACACTTAACTGAATGTTATCTTTCTCCTTTTTAAGCTTCTCTAGTTCATATACAAGTCCACTCATTTTATTTTCTTTTATTTCCAATTCCCTCTTTAAAAGACCTATCTCATCAGTAAAGTTTGACTCATTCTGCTTATAAAACATAATTTGTTCTTCCAAAACAGCTAATCCTCTTTTATGATTTGACAGACTAAAACTTATTTGATTAAATTCAGCTTTAAGATCACCATACTGTTTCAAAATATTTTCATAATATTTTAAAGCACGATAAGAGATTGAACATTTTTCAGGTTTATATACCTCAGTGTCTGAGAAAGCCATCAAACCCAAATTAGTTGGTTCCTCTTCTTCCTCCATGAAGCTCCAATCAAATCCAGCTCCATCTACAGCTACCATAGCCTTGGAAGAAGGCTCTTCAACATTTACTGTTCTCCTTGACCCTTGCGGATTCTGAAACCCTTGACCCTGGTTACTTTGTTGTCTTGGACCTCTGCATTCCCTGGCAAAGTGCCCCAACTTGTGACAATTAAAGCATTCCACCTTAGACTTATCATACCCAGCAACATCTCTTCCATTGAAGGCAATCTTATTCCCAGTCCTTTGGTAATACTTCTTAGCCCTGATGCTTATCAAATCCAACTGCCACTTCAAATCCATAGCTTCCAAATCATCCTCAGCAATTTGAAGAAGATCTTCATTAAAGATCTTTGACCCACCAGACTGTTCTGACACAAAAGCATATATGGTCTCATCAGTCAAGCCAGTAGTGCTAGTTTTTACACTAGCAGTGCTAACTGTTGGTATAGCAGTACCAACTGCTTCTTCATCTTCATGGTGAGAACTGTTTGAAGAAGATACAAAATTCATATTCCCTGAACTGGAACTGGTGCTACCACTCTTCTTGACCTTTTGCTCAACAATGTTGAGATTATTGTAAAGCTCATTCATTGTCATATTCTCCAGCTCTGGTTTATTGCTCCAAACAACAACATAAGTGTTCCATTCAGCAGGTAAACTGTTTAGAAACTTCATGTTGAGGTCTTCTTGAGGTATCACAATCTTCAACACAGTAAGTTGACTGATGATCTTCTGAAGCCTATTAAGGATTTGATCCAAAGTTTCATTGCTTGATGTAGTGAAGTTTTCATAACTTTGCTTGAGTAGGGTTTTCTGTGCCGTCTTGGTAGCTTCATTGCCACCAAATCTTTCCACCACAGCTTCAAAAAGAGTTTTAGCGGACTCGTAATGGCTAAAGTTCAGCACTTGATCATTAGGAATTGTCATTAATAACAAATTTCTAGCCTTCTGATCATTCTTCTTTTTGATTCTCTCCTTGTTTGTAACTGGCTCAGTATTAAGCTTTCTGACCTTGGAACCATCAGCACGTGTTTCTTCAACAGCAACTGGTTTGAAGGAATCACCATTGATAATAATATCCCATAATGCATAATCTTGCACCATGAAGTATTGCTCTATCCTGAGCCGCCATAAGTCGTATTCATTCTGCTTCAGCATGGGGAGTTTAGCAAGAATTGAGGTTTGAGGTGTCTCCATGTCCATCTTCTTAGATTGCTAGTGAGTAAATACTTCTGATTCTTCTAAACTCAACGTATCAAAAACCTTGGTCTCTGATACTGTAAAACCCCGAAATTTATATTATCCGATAAGACTAAAATACCCTCTGAATTTGAATTTTAAGAACCTATGAAAATTATGTAAGTAACATTAATTGTACTTAACCTAAGATGATTTATGACTTAAGTTATTTAATGAATTACATTACCAAATAAAAACTTTACATTATACATTTAAAATGTACAAAATAAAAATCCCCTACATTTATCTAAGCTAGGCGACCTCATATGTGTACCACCTCAAAAATTTCGGCTAAGTATTAAAAAAAAAAAAGAGATAAGAACCTATTAATGTTGATTGATAATCATTCCTTAAATTTTGGTCATTCCCCATTTAACCACACCACTAAAGCACGGTTTTCTCCCTTTATCCCTAAACACCGAAAATTTCATAAACCCTAGTTCCTCTCTCATAGAAAAATTCGACTGCCATCTCTTGTGTACTCTCTTGTTCGATCCATAGCAGCAACCAAAGGAAGTTTTGGTGATCTTGATTTCGTTCTTGTCATAAGGTAACCTTATTCTCTTCATGATTAATCAATTCGAATTATTTATGAACCCTAATCGATTCCTACTAGGTTTCTTTGTTTTCTGTCGATCACCACAAGGAAGAAGGAGAAGACGTGGTGCTTTGATCTTGTTGTTTTGCTCTCTTCATCACGCTACGAGGGTATTATATCATCCTTGTTGATTTTGTTCTATTTCTTGTTGGTCGAATTATATATAAAGTTGTTACATAAAATAATGAATCAAGAACCCTAAAAATCTTATAAGTAAATCGGTTCAGTGGTGTGTGATGGTTTTGATCCGTTTTGATTATGTTATGACCTGTGATAATTGACTTAAACATGTTATGGACTCATCTAAAATTGTTTGGTGGTAAGATATAATGAGTTAGAATGATCAAACCCTAAGTTTGTGCATCACTCTGTGAAGAACTGCTACTGACCCGGAATTTTGTTCAACTTTAACCGGCTGTAAATAAATGATGTGAACGTATATTTTGGTGTTTTAAGAGCCTAAAACTAAGTTCAATAAAATGGATACCTGGGAAAATTTAGTTTGTAATTTTTGGAGGCCTAGAAGGTTACTTTTTGATTTTTGGAAAATTATGTGTCTGATCGGATTTGTGAGTCTGGAAAATCAGTCCGGGTTTTTGAATTTTAATTTCCAAACCGTGTCGAATTAGGAGGTGTACTTTGAACTGAGTAATCTTTCGGATGTCTATTACTTCCTGGAATTTTTGTAGATTTTTTTGAATTTTTATTAAAAGGTTTCTAATTAATAACTTTTCGTATAGCAAAATTAATCAGAAATCTGGACGAGTTGGTTTAAGTGAATTTTAATCCATAGCTATGTTACTTAATAAAATCTGGAAAAATTAGATAAAATACTTAAGACATTTTAGCATCTCTGGAAATTTTTGGGAATTTTATTAATGAGTTCTTATACAGTTTACAATTTGTAGAAAACCTAACAGTTTCGTATATAAAACTGTGAGAAATTATGAAAAGGTTAAAAAGGAAATTAAAAGGTGTTTTGTGTTTATTCTGTAAACTAAAGGGTTTAAATTGTTAATTGCCAAAACTAAGGGACCTAACTTGTGAACACCTGTAACTTGTAGTAATTACATTTTACACCCTAAATTTATGAGAATTGCATATTAATCCCTAAACTCATGATAATTACATAATAAGCCCTAAAACTTACGAAAACTACTTATGAACCCTAAACTTACGTAAAGGACATTATGAACCCTAAGCTATGAATATGATCATCTTTAATACTGTAATCCGACATACGAGAATGTTAATAATCAAAGTTACCTCAAATGGAATGAGAACTAAATGAAACCTTACGATCATATGAAACTTATAAGAGAACTTATGAATATTTGTAGATCGGGTGAAGAGGGAGTGATCATCCATCTCTATTTCTGTCTTTTCTTTGATTTTGGTGTGCTTTGTCGAGGTACAGATATTCTGACCTTACTTTTAAGGTTTCTCATGACCTCTTTCGTATTCTGATACGTTAGTTTCTGAACTGATGCCATTGCTATGATTCCCTTTGCTTGAACCTTCTCTGTTGATCCCATTTGATATGACCTCTGTTATGAATCTATGTTATGAAAATGTAACCTCCCGTAATTTTCCCCTATGATTAGTAGATGCTAATAAATGATTAATAAATCATTTCGTTAATTAATAACCCTTTCCACTAGTAACAAAATTTCTTTTGTTATTCATACCACACTATTAAGATCACAACGATAATTGTGACTACCGATTTCCTAGAAACGATGCTTACACACGAACCTTGATAGTCTAAGATCGCGAATTATTTAAAACTTTAACGTTTAATACTTAACGTCTATATATATATATATATATAATATATATATATATATATATATATATATATATTTCGACAGTTAACCGAATGTGATCAAATACAATCCCGAGTTCACGAAAAATTCCACAAACACTCAGTAACTACATTGGGCCTCGACCCAATATCCAAATGGACCACTAGAGTCATTGGGCCTTGGCCCAACATTTCGGCAAAATCCAACACCACAACCGAACCCTAAGCCTTTTCTTTTCTTCTCTTAAGCTAGCCCAACCAAGCGAGCCCTTATTAATTTCATTTTTCTCTTCTCGGCCCAACCCACCAACGAGCCAACAACCAAACACTAAAGCCCAAATTTGATTATAATATAAGCGGTTTAGCTGCTTATCTGCCAAACGATTTGGCTATTATACCAACAAAATAATTTAACGACCATGTCGATATTTTATCCAACTCCATTCTCGACTTAGCTAAGAATCGAGAGGAATAAACATCTTACTCAAACTCGCTCATTTAGTATCTTTAAATACGTCAAAGCTCAACTCATACGACAAGCCACGAAACACAACTTAAATTCCACACTTGGCCTAGTCGACTTCTATATCACACCCAACTCGACACAAACCATACTTTAACTAGCAAATACATTCGTTCTAAACTATTACAAGTTATCAAACGCACCCTACTATATTTATTATCAAGTCCAAAAGGTGAGTTACATATTTAAGATATGCGACCGAACCACAAGACCAAACCCAACAATTTGTTGTCTTCTTTCATTTGGTCCTTAGCGCCGACTACTAGCACCAAAAATCCTCATCATTTCATTCACTGCTACACTCTACCATTATCCCTTGTAAAAATAATACCAACTAAGCCAAGACAAAACACAATCCATATTCCTTTGTTTCCTTGCTCTCGGCTAAACACAAATATGAAGATTCACACGCCAACTTCCTTTGCTTACTCTCGGATATTCAAAGGTAATTATGATGCACGAGGTATCCTTCTATGTTAAAAGTAATTGATCCTTCCACGCCTACAAATATTAGTCAGCGAAAAACTTGGAAACCTTCGACTTCTTCTTCTTGTTCGAACTACCACAAAGACGATTCATACCTTACGCTTTCATCATTTGTACTACTTTGACACTCCAACCTACTCATCATTTCCTTATTTTGGACCGAATATGTTTGCATGTATTCGCTCTAAATCTCCTATATAAACCATGCATGCAATCGGTATTATACGCACACACAAATAAATATCACTACCCAAATATCTTAGGTCATAAACATGTATAAGGACGACTAGTTTAAGTATTTTACGAAGTGATCGAGTCAAAACCAAGAAACATTCACATTTGTTCCTGTGTCTTTGGTGTACCAAGAATCGAGTTACCTAGTCCCTTCATTCTAATCTCGTCTCATCATAGTGATACGCTCACTTTCGAAGAGAAGTAAGTCACCTTCTCTGTAAAACCCCAAAGTTAATATAATCCGAAATGACAAAAATGCCCTCAAATTTAAAATTTTGAGAACTTATGAAGTCACATTGATAACATTATATGTATCTTAACCAAAGTTGAGTAATAAATAAAACATTACATTATGAGTATGATGTACAAAAAAAAAATATGCATAGTGCCGCCCCCCTTTGACCACAAAAAGGTCCACATTCATTTTACTAAACAAAATTAATTAGCCCATTAAGTGATTGATTATTACCCTTAATACACTAATCAAATATTCGGTTTCCTCACAAATCCATAATACCGATCTTTTTTTTTCTCACTTCACCACAAAACCCTAAACTCTCTCTACAACAAAAGTTCGGCTGCCTCTCCTCTTGCCCTCCCTATTCGATCATTGCAGCAGCAAGTGAAGTGTTTGGTGTGTTCTTGTTCTAGTTGTACCCAAGGTAATCTTATTTTCGTCAAAATTAATCCATACGATTTGTGGATGAACCCTAATCGACCTATACATTTTCTTTGTTTTGTGTTTCATCCATTCGGCCACAAGAAGAAGGAAGGAAAATCATTGGTGCTTTGATCTTGTGTCGTTCTTGTATTTGATCACGCTACGAGGGTATTGTATCATCCTCCCTTGTTCAATCCTTGTCATATTCTTATGATCTTGTCGAGTTTTGATATCACATAAAATCATAAAGTGTTAGCATGAAATAACAAACCTAAAAACTTGTTATATGAATCGACCCATATGAAATTGTATGAATATGATGAATTTAAATTATTATGGAACATGTTAAAACCACATATGAATCTATTATAATCGTTTGGTGTCAAGAACTAATGAATGGAATGACGAAAACCCTAAGATAAACATGGTTCTGTGATAACTGCTTCTGAGCTGGATTATTATTCGACTTTAAACGGCTATAACTAAATGATGTGAACGTATATTTTGGTTTTTTAAGAGTCTAAAACTAAGTTCAATGAAATGGCTACCTGGTAAAATTTAGTTTGTAATTTTTAGAGGCCTGGAAGGTTACTTTTTGATTTTTAGAAAATTATGTGTCTGATCGGATTTGTGAGTCTGGAAAATTAGTCCGGGTTTATGATTTTTAATTTTCAAACCGTGTCGAGTTAGAAGGTTTCCTTTGAACTGGGTAATCTTTAGGATGTCTATTACTTCCTGGAATTTTTATAGATTTTTTTGAATTTTTATTAAAAGGTTTCTAATTAATAACTTTTCGTATAGCAAAATTAATCAGAAATTTGGACGAGTTGGTTTAAGTGAATTTTAATCCATAGCTATGTTACTTAATAAAATCTGTAAAAATTAGATAAAATACTTAAGACATTGAAGTATCTCTGAGAATTTTTGGGGAATTTATTTCTGAGTTCTTATATGATTTTCGATTTATAGAAAACCTGACAACTTTAAGTTGAAAACTGTTAGAACCTGATGAAAAGTATAAAAGGGGTTTGAAAGGTGTTTTGTGATTACTTTAAAAACTAAAGGGACTAAATGTGTAATTTTATGAAACTTGAGGGTTTGATTCTTACCACACTTATATTTGAGAGTATAATATGTAATTTAGTAAATATGAGGGTTAGTTGTGTAATTATGAACATAATAAAGGTTGAAGTGTAATTTGTATAATTATAAGGTTATTTTGTGATTTTGGTAAATCAAGGGTGTAATGTGTAAACTATGAAACTTAAAGGACGGGAGATGTGATTCTGAATAAATGATGTACTTAAATTAGTAGTTTTCAATAATTTCATTCAAGACCCTTAACTTTGGGATGTTTGCAATTAAAAACCCTAACTTATGGAAACTTGTCATATTTAACCTTGAACTTATGTAAAAGGCATTATGAACCTTAACCTACTAACATGGTCATCTTTAATAAGTTGATAAACAGGAATGATAATAACTAAAGTTACTGAATGTGTAAAGTTACCTAAGATGGAGAGAAACTAAAATGAAACCTTATGTTTAAGAAACTATGAAATCATAAAGCTATGAAACTTATAAGTACAATTATAATTCATGTAGATTCGCTAAAGCGGGAGTAATCCGGTGTTTTGTGATCTGCCTTTGGTTTGTTTTGCTATCGGATAAGGTACAGATACTCTGCCCTTTTTCAGTAAGGGTTCTCATATTCCATACATTGATTTTGAGTTATGATTCAGTTAAGATCTCCCAAGCCATTGCTATGTTCCTTTTGAGTGAACCTTTGATATTACTTTGAGATGTACCTTTTGATATATGACCTTTTGTGATGACTTTGAGACCTGACTCTTAGTTTGATACCCGAGCCAATTTCTGTGTACCTAGCCAGGAAGGTAACCTGGCCATGTCTGTGATGCACCACTGGCATGACTCCCGTGTGGGGGAGTGATTTCTCACACCGTCCCTTTTATGATTATCTGCCATGGCTACTATGACTTTGAGATTATGACTTTGAGTTTGGGGCGTATGGATTGCAATCCTAGATTTGTATGTTTAGTGGATTTAACTATGACTTTGAGTTATGACTTTGAGGTGACTGGTACTGTGTGCAATACATGCCTTTCACATTTTCTGGGAGCTGATCACTCCACTATTATGATACATGAGGACACCCCTCATATTATCTGGTTGCCTAAGAGGTATCCCCTCTGATTGTGAGATTATGACTTTGAGATTATGATGTTGAGATTATGACTTTGAGTTTCTGGGCTCGTGGTGGATGACTATCCTATTCTTCTCTTATTATCCATGTATTTCGTTTATACCTTATGACATTCCCATTGCCTATATTATATTTCTGTTGCGTTATTCTTTGCTTTGTATATGTATCTGTTCACTGAGCTTCTTAAGCTCAGCCGCACGTTTTCTTTTCGTGTGCGGCAGGTAATAAGCAGGACGACGGGTTTGGGTATGAGTGAAGAGACTTTTGGACTTAGAAGACTTTGATAGTTATTTTGGCTTAGAGATGATTAGAAGTTTTTATATTGTTAGAATTTGTAGTCGCATTGTAACCTTGTAATTTCAGTATTTCACTTGTAACCTTTGTACTTCCTTTGTATTATTGAAGATGTATGCTTGTGTATGTTTCTGATATGTCACCATTGTTGTGACATCTTTACCCTTGTCGGGTTGGGGTGTTACAATTATGGTATCAGAGAGACAGGCTGCGATTTCGTAATACATTTACCCTTGACCTGTGTAAGTTAGGACCACTAAGCTTTCCCTGTAGGCACTTGTAAGTCAACCTTTGAAAAATTGCTTTAGGACTTCCCATAGGAACCTAAGTTTTGACCGGTGAGGAATGGGTAGACTATAAGGCATTTGTTTAAGCATCATTGCTTCCGTATCACTCTGATTCGTGCCTTGCTTTTGGTTAGATCCTGTTGATACCACTTCTGGAAAGTGAAAGCTTATGCTTTGCACCACCTAAGTTTTGAACCTGATTAAATCTTGAAGGCATTGAGAATTTCATAATAATGGCCTGACACTATTTGATCCTTATCTTCAAATCCCTTTTGTTAATCATTTTGATAATGACCCGCATTTCACTCTGATTCTTTTGTTAATCACTTTGATGCCTCTTCAGGCATTCCGAGAACCTCTATGGCGATGACGTACTGGATATGTTTTGCTATTTGATAAGTATCTATGAAGTTTCCGACACAATTGATTTCGTTTTACCCATCTCTGTCCTTATGAGAAGTCTTGTGGTGTGTAACCATGAGTATAAGAATGTTTTCTTCCTCACTTCTAATGATATAACTTTGATTTGCGAACCGTCTTTCTTTGAATAGTTAACTTCTATTTTATTCTGACAAGGAAATTGTGGAATGATCAGGCAAATATTGACAACTACCCTTCTATGTCTCACCTTTAACGTTTGCAACAATTTTGAACTCCCTACTACGATTTCTGATTGTTAAACCCTTTGCTATCACTATTACTCTGGAGACTCGTGTGTTACGTTGCGGTTATAAAGTTTTCTTAGAAACCATTTCGTACACCAATAAATGAACCTCATCGTAGAAGCCTTTTGGCACCTTGAGTTTTCTGAACATGAACCTTGTATTGAACGTTATTTGGCACCCTGAACTTCTTGAACATAATCCCTGTTGGACCGTCAAGTTTTTCCACCGGAGTATGAAGTAAGATTTGACATGATACCGAGAGATTCTAGTCACTAAACGAAGATGTCTTTCGGATCATACCAATTGACTGGAGCAACCGGAAGAGCAGCAACCGAAGACCAGGAAGTGAGTTTACTTAAGTGTATCTTCTGGGCATGTTTTAGTTTCGTTCGCGATAAAGAAGGATGGTAACTGGAAATATGTATGGAAGCTGAACCGTATTACTGTTAGGAGCCAATATTCCTCCACCCTGAAACGACTATGTGTTTGTTTAAATTCAGAGCGCGAAGTTTTTTTTTTTTCCTTTCTGATGAATTGATCTTATTCTTGAAATCGCCTTCCGTATTCGTAAACGACTGCTATGACGGTTAGTGACGCTAATAGTATTAGCTAAAGCTCTGACGATCTTGGTGAATTTGATAGATGATATTTTCTCAGGAGTACTGGGCATATGGTCATTGTATGACTTAATGGTACATTCAGAGACGAGGAAGAACATGAAAATCATTTTTGCACCTTGTTAGAAATTTGACGATCATTTGTGTATTCTGAGAGATTGATGTTTGTTGAGACAACGGTGTCCCTTGCCTGACCTGGAGTTGACAACAACGGAGGCTACCCTGAAGAGTGAAGACATTCCTTTCAATACAGAAGTGTGGGCGATGCAGAAGATCTAGTCAAGATGGCGAACCTGGAGCTGATGAAGACGCACAGTCTCACTTCCCTATTCATCTTGGTTGTACTAAGATGAATTGAGAGCGGAAGCAGACTGTATGATGAAGAGAGTTAAAGACCGTGCCAGAAATCCACAATACCCTATCACATTCCAAGAAGAACTGCAGGAGGCTCGACGAACCAGATACAAGTTTCCGGTTTTGGTTTCACTTCCCGATTGATAGACAGACGAAGACAGGCTAACAGGACTTGAAGAGATTGGAGGTGTTGAATGAGCGGAATTGTGAAGCAGACCCTTCATGTTTGGAAGATTAGATGTTATGAAGGCCGAAGTTCTTGACGATTAAATTTTATTTCCGTTGAATCTCTTAAGTTTCGTGACGAAGCAACATGATCCTCTTATGATTTAAGTTTCCTAGAAGCATTTCAGTTCTGTGTTAGTTTTTCATATGATTGGTGATGGCTTGTTTTGAGAGATGTTGGCGAGTTGTGGAAGATATGATGCTCGTGATGGCATACCTCACTTCTGCTAGACAATCTGGGATTTTGATACTCTTGCGAATAGTTTTGTTTTCTCTCTTGACTGTGGCAATTGTTTTTGTTGACCTCTGAGACTGTAGAAGTACTAGGTGGATTAAGATAGGTGGTTTTGATTACGATTTGAGATAAAGTATCACCATCATGAGGGCATATTTATATGATGCCAGTATTATGACGTCTGGCCAACGTGATAATACTTACATCATATAAAGTGCACTTGTTGTGGGCATAGGATATCTCGGGGAGTACCTAAGAAGTTTAGAATTTGATCTCCGCCGGATTATCTGTGATTAGTGAGACTTTAGGTTCATCCTATCTATCCGTATACTCTGCTTTCGTCCGTTAGATATCTGATTGAGTTTGAACCCTCGATTTGAATTCTGTTGACCTCATTTATGAGTCCTGAAACTCCTTTTAGAATTTCCTACTGTTAGTGCAATTAATTCGATTTGAAATCTTATTCGTATTCCCTATGAGCTTTCTGAAGATTCACCTATCGTCCAGTTTATGTTGCATGGACCTTTTGTTCTGAATCAACCTAATTTGTCTTCTCCTGAGAAATTTGAACCCACCTCGTTTTGATCTGAGTCATGAGAAACTTTTGGTCTGGAGATCTTTTTGGAAGACACTCCTCGGGCGTGAGAATGTTTGTGATGATCTTTTGCGACTTGCTACGACTTCCTTTAACTTTGCGACTCCAATTTTCGAGGACGAAAATTTCTTTTAAGAGGGGAAGAGTTGTAAAACCCCAAAGTTAATATAATCCGAAATGACAAAAATGCCCTCAAATTTAAAATTTTGAGAACTTATGAAGTCACATTGATAACATTATATGTATCTTAACCAAAGTTGAGTAATAAATAAAACATTACATTATGAGTATGATGTACAAAAAAAAAATATGCATAGTGCCGCCCCCCTTTGACCACAAAAAGGTCCACATTCATTTTACTAAACAAAATTAATTAGCCCATTAAGTGATTGATTATTACCCTTAATACACTAATCAAATATTCGGTTTCCTCACAAATCCATAATACCGATCTTTTTTTTTCTCACTTCACCACAAAACCCTAAACTCTCTCTACAACAAAAGTTCGGCTGCCTCTCCTCTTGCCCTCCCTATTCGATCATTGCAGCAGCAAGTGAAGTGTTTGGTGTGTTCTTGTTCTAGTTGTACCCAAGGTAATCTTATTTTCGTCAAAATTAATCCATACGATTTGTGGATGAACCCTAATCGACCTATACATTTTCTTTGTTTTGTGTTTCATCCATTCGGCCACAAGAAGAAGGAAGGAAAATCATTGGTGCTTTGATCTTGTGTCGTTCTTGTATTTGATCACGCTACGAGGGTATTGTATCATCTCCCTTGTTCAATCCTTGTCATATTCTTATGATCTTGTCGAGTTTTGATATCACATAAAATCATAAAGTGTTAGCATGAAATAACAAACCTAAAAACTTGTTATATGAATCGACCCATATGAAATTGTATGAATATGATGAATTTAAATTATTATGGAACATGTTAAAACCACATATGAATCTATTATAATCGTTTGGTGTCAAGAACTAATGAATGGAATGACGAAAACCCTAAGATAAACATGGTTCTGTGATAACTGCTTCTGAGCTGGATTATTATTCGACTTTAACCGGCTATAACTAAATGATGTGAACGTATATTTTGGTTTTTTAAGAGTCTAAAACTAAGTTCAATGAAATGGCTACCTGGTAAAATTTAGTTTGTAATTTTTAGAGGCCTGGAAGGTTACTTTTTGATTTTTAGAAAATTATGTGTCTGATCGGATTTGTGAGTCTGGAAAATTAGTCCGGGTTTATGATTTTTAATTTTCAAACCGTGTCGAGTTAGAAGGTTTTCTTTGAACTGGGTAATCTTTAGGATGTCTATTACTTCCTGGAATTTTTATAGATTTTTTTGAATTTTTATTAAAAGGTTTCTAATTAATAACTTTTCGTATAGCAAAATTAATCAGAAATCTGGACGAGTTGGTTTAAGTGAATTTTAATCCATAGCTATGTTACTTAATAAAATCTGGAAAAATTAGATAAAATACTTAAGACATTGAAGTATCTCTGGGAATTTTTGGGGAATTTATTTCTGAGTTCTTATATGATTTTCGATTTATAGAAAACCTGACAACTTCAAGTTGAAAACTGTTAGAACCTGATGAAAAGTATAAAAGGGGTTTGAAAGGTGTTTTGTGATTACTTTAAAAACTAAAGGGACTAAATGTGTAATTTTATGAAACTTGAGGGTTTGATTCGTGCCACACTTATATTTGAGAGTATAATATGTAATTTAGTAAATATGAGGGTTAGTTGTGTAATTATGAACATAATAAAGGTTGAAGTGTAATTTTTATAATTATAAGGTTATTTTGTGATTTTGGTAAATCAAGGGTGTAATGTGTAAACTATGAAACTTAAAGGACGGGAGATGTGATTCTGAATAAATGATGTACTTAAATTAGTAGTTTTCAATAATTTCATTCAAGACCCTTAACTTTGGGATGTTTGCAATTAAAAACCCTAACTTATGGAAACTTGTCATATTTAACCTTGAACTTATGTAAAAGGCATTATGAACCTTAACCTACTAACATGGTCATCTTTAATAAGTTGATAAACAGGAATGATAATAACTAAAGTTACTGAATGTGTAAAGTTACCTAAGATGGAGAGAAACTAAAATGAAACCTTATGTTTAAGAAACTATGAAATCATAAAGCCATGAAACTTATAAGTACAATTATAATTCATGTAGATTCGCTGAAGCGGGAGTAATCCGGTGTTTTGTGATCTGCCTTTGGTTTGTTTTGCTATCGGATAAGGTACAGATACTCTGCCCTTTTTCAGTAAGGGTTCTCATATTCCATACATTGATTTTGAGTTATGATTCAGTTAAGATCTCCCAAGCCATTGCTATGTTCCTTTTGAGTGAACCTTTGATATTACTTTTGATATGACTTTGAGATGTACCTTTTGATATATGACCTTTTGTGATGACTTTGAGACCTGACTCTTAGTTTGATACCCGAGCCAATTTCTGTGTACCTAGCCAGGAAGGTAACCTGGCCATGTCTGTGATGCACCACTGGCATGACTCCCGTGTGGGGGAGTGATTTCTCACACCGTCCCTTTTATGATTATCTGCCATGGCTACTATGACTTTGAGATTATGACTTTGAGTTTGGGGCGTATGGATTGCAATCCTAGATTTGTATGTTTAGTGGATTTAACTATGACTTTGAGTTATGACTTTGAGGTGACTGGTACTGTGTGCAATACATGCCTTTCACATTTTCTGGGAGCTGATCACTCCACTATTATGATACATGAGGACACCCCTCATATTATCTGGTTGCCTAAGAGGTATCCCCTCTGATTGTGAGATTATGACTTTGAGATTATGATGTTGAGATTATGACTTTGAGTTTCTGGGCTCGTGGTGGATGACTATCCTATTCTTCTCTTATTATCCATGTATTTCGTTTATACCTTATGACATTCCCATTGCCTATATTATATTTCTGTTGCGTTATTATTTGCTTTGTATATGTATCTGTTCACTGAGCTTCTTAAGCTCAGCCGCACGTTTTCTTTTCGTGTGCGGCAGGTAATAAGCAGGACGACGGGTTTGGGTATGAGTGAAGAGACTTTTGGACTTAGAAGACTTTGATAGTTATTTTGGCTTAGAGATGATTAGAAGTTTTTATATTGTTAGAATTTGTAGTCGCATTGTAACCTTGTAATTTAAGTATTTCACTTGTAACCTTTGTACTTCCTTTGTATTATTGAAGATGTATGCTTGTGTATGTTTCTGATATGTCACCATTGTTGTGACATCTTTACCCTTGTCGGGTTGGGGTGTTACAATTATGGTATCAGAGAGACAGGCTGCGATTTCGTAATACATTTACCCTTGACCTGTGTAAGTTAGGACCACTAAGCTTTCCCTGTAGGCACTCGTAAGTCAACCTTTGAAAAATTGCTTTAGGACTTCCCATAGGAACCTAAGTTTTGACCGGTGAGGAATGGGTAGACTATAAGGCATTTGTTTAAGCATCATTGCTTCCGTATCACTCTGATTTGTGCCTTGCTTTTGGTTAGATCCTGTTGATACCACTTCTGGAAAGTGAACGCTTATGCTTTGCACCACCTAAGTTTTGAACCTGATTAAATCTTGAAGGCATTGAGAATTTCATAATAATGGCCTGACACTATTTGATCCTTATCTTCAAATCCCTTTTGTTAATCATTTTGATAATGACCCGCATTTCACTCTGATTCTTTTGTTAATCACTTTGACGCCTCTTCAGGCATTCCGAGAACCTCTATGGCGATGACGTACTGGATATGTTTTGCTATTTGATAAGTATCTATGAAGTTTCCGACACCATTGATTTCGTTTTACCCATCTCTGTCCTTATGAGAAGTCTTGTGGTGTGTAACCATGAGTATAAGAATGTTTTCTTCCTCACTTCTAATGATATAACTTTGATTTGCGAACCGTCTTTCTTTGAATAGTTAACTTCTATTTTATTCTGACAAGGAAATTGTGGAATGATCAGGCAAATATTGACAACTACCCTTCTATGTCTCACCTTTAACGTTTGCAACAATTTTGAACTCCCTACTACGATTTCTGATTGTTAAACCCTTTGCTATCACTATTACTCTGGAGACTCGTGTGTTACGTTGCGGTTATAAAGTTTTCTTAGAAACCATTTCGTACACCAATAAATGAACCTCATCGTAGAAGCCTTTTGGCACCTTGAGTTTTCTGAACATGAACCTTGTATTGAACGTTATTTGGCACCCTGAACTTATTGAACATAATCCCTGTTGGACCGTCAAGTTTTTCCACCGGAGTATGAAGTAAGATTTGACATGATACCGAGAGATTCTAGTCACTAAACGAAGATGTCTTTCGGATCATACCAATTGACTGGAGCAACCGGAAGAGCAGCAACCGAAGACCAGGAAGTGAGTTTACTTAAGTGTATCTTCTGGGCATGTTTTAGTTTCGTTCGCGATAAAGAAGGATGGTAACTGGAAATATGTATGGAAGCTGAACCGTATTACTGTTAGGAGCCAATATTCCTCCACCCTGAAACGACTATGTGTTTGTTTAAATTCAGAGCGCGAAGTTTTTTTTTTTTCCTTTCTGATGAATTGATCTTATTCTTGAAATCGCCTTCCGTATTCGTAAACGACTGCTATGACGGTTAGTGACGCTAATAGTATTAGCTAAAGCTCTGACGATCTTGGTGAATTTGATAGATGATATTTTCTCAGGAGTACTGGGCATATGGTCATTGTATGACTTAATGGTACATTCAGAGACGAGGAAGAACATGAAAATCATTTTTGCACCTTGTTAGAAATTTGACGATCATTTGTGTATTCTGAGAGATTGATGTTTGTTGAGACAACGGTGTCCCTTGCCTGACCTGGAGTTGACAACAACGGAGGCTACCCTGAAGAGTGAAGACATTCCTTTCAATACAGAAGTGTGGGCGATGCAGAAGATCTAGTCAAGATGGCGAACCTGGAGCTGATGAAGACGCACAGTCTCACTTCCCTATTCATCTTGGTTGTACTAAGATGAATTGAGAGCGGAAGCAGACTGTATGATGAAGAGAGTTAAAGACCGTGCCAGAAATCCACAATACCCTATCACATTCCAAGAAGAACTGCAGGAGGCTCGACGAACCAGATACAAGTTTCCGGTTTTGGTTTCACTTCCCGATTGATAGACAGACGAAGACAGGCTAACAGGACTTGAAGAGATTGGAGGTGTTGAATGAGCGGAATTGTGAAGCAGACCCTTCATGTTTGGAAGATTAGATGTTATGAAGGCCGAAGTTCTTGACGATTAAATTTTATTTCCGTTGAATCTCTTAAGTTTCGTGACGAAGCAACATGATCCTCTTATGATTTAAGTTTCCTAGAAGCATTTCAGTTCTGTGTTAGTTTTTCATATGATTGGTGATGGCTTGTTTTGAGAGATGTTGGCGAGTTGTGGAAGATATGATGCTCGTGATGGCATACCTCACTTCTGCTAGACAATCTGGGATTTTGATACTCTTGCGAATAGTTTTGTTTTCTCTCTTGACTGTGGCAATTGTTTTTGTTGACCTCTGAGACTGTAGAAGTACTAGGTGGATTAAGATAGGTGGTTTTGATTACGATTTGAGATAAAGTATCACCATCATGAGGGCATATTTATATGATGCCAGTATTATGACGTCTGGCCAACGTGATAATACTTACATCATATAAAGTGCACTTGTTGTGGGCATAGGATATCTCGGGGAGTACCTAAGAAGTTTAGAATTTGATCTCCGCCGGATTATCTGTGATTAGTGAGACTTTAGGTTCATCCTATCTATCCGTATACTCTGCTTTCGTCCGTTAGATATCTGATTGAGTTTGAACCCTCGATTTGAATTCTGTTGACCTCATTTATGAGTCCTGAAACTCCTTTTAGAATTTCCTACTGTTAGTGCAATTAATTCGATTTGAAATCTTATTCGTATTCCCTATGAGCTTTCTGAAGATTCACCTATCGTCCAGTTTATGTTGCATGGACCTTTTGTTCTGAATCAACCTAATTTGTCTTCTCCTGAGAAAATTGAACCCACCTCTTTTTTATCTGAGTCATGAGAAACTTTTGGTCTGGAGATCTTTTTGGAAGACACTCCTCGGGCGTGAGAATGTTTGTGATGATCTTTTGCGACTTGCTACGACTTCCTTTAACTTTGCGACTCCAATTTTCGAGGACGAAAATTTCTTTTAAGAGGGGAAGAGTTGTAAAAACCCCAAAGTTAATATAATCCGAAATGACAAAAATGCCCTCAAATTTAAAATTTTGAAAACTTATGAAGTCACATTGATAACATTATATGTATCTTAACCAAAGTTGAATAATAAATAAAACATTACATTATGAGTATGATGTACAAAAAAAAAATGCATAGTGCCGCCCCCCTTTGACCACAAAAAGGTCCACATTCATTTTACTAAACAAAATTAATTAGCCCATTAAGTGATTGATTATTACCCTTAATACACTAATCAAATATTCGGTTTCCTCACAAATCCATAATACCGATCTTTTTTTTTCTCACTTCACCACAAAACCCTAAACTCTCTCTACAACAAAAGTTCGGCTGCCTCTCCTCTTGCCCTCCCTATTCGATCATTGCAGCAGCAAGTGAAGTGTTTGGTGTGTTCTTGTTCTAGTTGTACCCAAGGTAATCTTATTTTCGTCAAAATTAATCCATACGATTTGTGGATGAACCCTAATCGACCTATACATTTTCTTTGTTTTGTGTTTCATCCATTCGGCCACAAGAAGAAGGAAGGAAAATCATTGGTGCTTTGATCTTGTGTCGTTCTTGTATTTGATCACGCTACGAGGGTATTGTATCATCCTCCCTTGTTCAATCCTTGTCATATTCTTATGATCTTGTCGAGTTTTGATATCACATAAAATCATAAAGTGTTAGCATGAAATAACAAACCTAAAAACTTGTTATATGAATCGACCCATATGAAATTGTATGAATATGATGAATTTAAATTATTATGGAACATGTTAAAACCACATATGAATCTATTATAATCGTTTGGTGTCAAGAACTAATGAATGGAATGACGAAAACCCTAAGATAAACATGGTTCTGTGATAACTGCTTCTGAGCTGGATTTTTATTCGACTTTAACCGGCTATAACTAAATGATGTGAACGTATATTTTGGTTTTTTAAGAGTCTAAAACTAAGTTCAATGAAATGGCTACCTGGTAAAATTTAGTTTGTAATTTTTAGAGGCCTGGAAGGTTACTTTTTGATTTTTAGAAAATTATGTGTCTGATCGGATTTGTGAGTCTGGAAAATTAGTCCGGGTTTATGATTTTTAATTTTCAAACCGTGTCGAGTTAGAAGGTTTTCTTTGAACTGGGTAATCTATAGGATGTCTATTACTTCCTGGAATTTTTATAGATTTTTTTGAATTTTTATTAAAAGGTTTCTAATTAATAACTTTTCGTATAGCAAAATTAATCATAAATCTGGACGAGTTGGTTTAAGTGAATTTTAATCCATAGCTATGTTACTTAATAAAATCTGGAAAAATTAGATAAAATACTTAAGACATTGAAGTATCTCTGGGAATTTTTGGGGAATTTATTTCTGAGTTCTTATATGATTTTCGATTTATAGAAAACCTGACAACTTTAAGTTGAAAACTGTTAGAACCTGATGAAAAGTATAAAAGGGGTTTGAAAGGTGTTTTGTGATTACTTTAAAAACTAAAGGGACTAAATGTGTAATTTTATGAAACTTGAGGGTTTGATTCTTACCACACTTATATTTGAGAGTATAATATGTAATTTAGTAAATATGAGGGTTAGTTGTGTAATTATGAACATAATAAAGGTTGAAGTGTAATTTGTATAATTATAAGGTTATTTTGTGATTTTGGTAAATCAAGGGTGTAATGTGTAAACTATGAAACTTAAAGGACGGGAGATGTGATTCTGAATAAATGATGTACTTAAATTAGTAGTTTTCAATAATTTCATTCAAGACCCTTAACTTTGGGATGTTTGCAATTAAAAACCCTAACTTATGGAAACTTGTCATATTTAACCTTGAACTTATGTAAAAGGCATTATGAACCTTAACCTACTAACATGGTCATCTTTAATAAATTGATAAACAGGAATGATAATAACTAAAGTTACTGAATGTGTAAAGTTACCTAAGATGGAGAGAAACTAAAATGAAACCTTATGTTTAAGAAACTATGAAATCATAAAGCCATGAAACTTATAAGTACAATTATAATTCATGTAGATTCGCTGAAGCGGGAGTAATCCGGTGTTTTGTGATCTGCCTTTGGTTTGTTTTGCTATCGGATAAGGTACAGATACTCTGCCCTTTTTCAGTAAGGGTTCTCATATTCCATACATTGATTTTGAGTTATGATTCAGTTAAGATCTCCCAAGCCATTGCTATGTTCCTTTTGAGTGAACCTTTGATATTACTTTGAGATGTACCTTTTGATATATGACCTTTTGTGATGACTTTGAGACCTGACTCTTAGTTTGATACCCGAGCCAATTTCTGTGTACCTAGCCAGGAAGGTAACCTGGCCATGTCTGTGATGCACCACTGGCATGACTCCCGTGTGGGGGAGTGATTTCTCACACCGTCCCTTTTATGATTATCTGCCATGGCTACTATGACTTTGAGATTATGACTTTGAGTTTGGGGCGTATGGATTGCAATCCTAGATTTGTATGTTTAGTGGATTTAACTATGACTTTGAGTTATGACTTTGAGGTGACTGGTACTGTGTGCAATACATGCCTTTCACATTTTCTGGGAGCTGATCACTCCACTATTATGATACATGAGGACACCCCTCATATTATCTGGTTGCCTAAGAGGTATCCCCTCTGATTGTGAGATTATGACTTTGAGATTATGATGTTGAGATTATGACTTTGAGTTTCTGGGCTCGTGGTGGATGACTATCCTATTCTTCTCTTATTATCCATGTATTTCGTTTATACCTTATGACATTCCCATTGCCTATATTATATTTCTGTTGCGTTATTCTTTGCTTTGTATATGTATCTGTTCACTGAGCTTCTTAAGCTCAGCCGCACGTTTTCTTTTCGTGTGCGGCAGGTAATAAGCAGGACGACGGGTTTGGGTATGAGTGAAGAGACTTTTGGACTTAGAAGACTTTGATAGTTATTTTGGCTTAGAGATGATTAGAAGTTTTTATATTGTTAGAATTTGTAGTCGCATTGTAACCTTGTAATTTCAGTATTTCACTTGTAACCTTTGTACTTCCTTTGTATTATTGAAGATGTATGCTTGTGTATGTTTCTGATATGTCACCATTGTTGTGACATCTTTACCCTTGTCGGGTTGGGGTGTTACAATTATGGTATCAGAGAGACAGGCTGCGATTTCGTAATACATTTACCCTTGACCTGTGTAAGTTAGGACCACTAAGCTTTCCCTGTAGGCACTCGTAAGTCAACCTTTGAAAAATTGCTTTAGGATTTCCCATAGGAACCTAAGTTTTGACCGGTGAGGAATGGGTAGACTATAAGGCATTTGTTTAAGCATCATTGCTTCCGTATCACTCTGATTCGTGCCTTGCTTTTGGTTAGATCCTGTTGATACCACTTCTGGAAAGTGAACGCTTATGCTTTGCACCACCTAAGTTTTGAACCTGATTAAATCTTGAAGGCATTGAGAATTTCATAATAATGGCCTGACACTATTTGATCCTTATCTTCAAATCCCTTTTGTTAATCATTTTGATAATGACCCGCATTTCACTCTGATTCTTTTGTTAATCACTTTGACGCCTCTTCAGGCATTCCGAGAACCTCTATGGCGATGACGTACTGGATATGTTTTGCTATTTGATAAGTATCTATGAAGTTTCCGACACTATTGATTTCGTTTTACCCATCTCTGTCCTTATGAGAAGTCTTGTGGTGCGTAACCATGAGTATAAGAATGTTTTCTTCCTCACTTCTAATGATATAACTTTGATTTGCGAACCGTCTTTCTTTGAATAGTTAACTTCTATTTTATTCTGACAAGGAAATTGTGGAATGATCAGGCAAATATTGACAACTACCCTTCTATGTCTCACCTTTAACGTTTGCAACAATTTTGAACTCCCTACTACGATTTCTGATTGTTAAACCCTTTGCTATCACTATTACTCTGGAGACTCGTGTGTTACGTTGCGGTTATAAAGTTTTCTTAGAAACCATTTCGTACACCAATAAATGAACCTCATCGTAGAAGCCTTTTGGCACCTTGAGTTTTCTGAACATGAACCTTGTATTGAACGTTATTTGGCACCCTGAACTTATTGAACATAATCCCTGTTGGACCGTCAAGTTTTTCCACCGGAGTATGAAGTAAGATTTGACATGATACCGAGAGATTCTAGTCACTAAACGAAGATGTCTTTCGGATCATACCAATTGACTGGAGCAACCGGAAGAGCAGCAACCGAAGACCAGGAAGTGAGTTTACTTAAGTGTATCTTCTGGGCATGTTTTAGTTTCGTTCGCGATAAAGAAGGATGGTAACTGGAAATATGTATGGAAGCTGAACCGTATTACTGTTAGGAGCCAATATTCCTCCACCCTGAAACGACTATGTGTTTGTTTAAATTCAGAGCGCGAAGTTTTTTTTTTTCCTTTCTGATGAATTGATCTTATTCTTGAAATCGCCTTCCGTATTCGTAAACGACTGCTATGACGGTTAGTGACGCTAATAGTATTAGCTAAAGCTCTGACGATCTTGGTGAATTTGATAGATGATATTTTCTCAGGAGTACTGGGCATATGGTCATTGTATGACTTAATGGTACATTCAGAGACGAGGAAGAACATGAAAATCATTTTTGCACCTTGTTAGAAATTTGACGATCATTTGTGTATTCTGAGAGATTGATGTTTGTTGAGACAACGGTGTCCCTTGCCTGACCTGGAGTTGACAACAACGGAGGCTACCCTGAAGAGTGAAGACATTCCTTTCAATACAGAAGTGTGGGCGATGCAGAAGATCTAGTCAAGATGGCGAACCTGGAGCTGATGAAGACGCACAGTCTCACTTCCCTATTCATCTTGGTTGTACTAAGATGAATTGAGAGCGGAAGCAGACTGTATGATGAAGAGAGTTAAAGACCGTGCCAGAAATCCACAATACCCTATCACATTCCAAGAAGAACTGCAGGAGGCTCGACGAACCAGATACAAGTTTCCGGTTTTGGTTTCACTTCCCGATTGATAGACAGACGAAGACAGGCTAACAGGACTTGAAGAGATTGGAGGTGTTGAATGAGCGGAATTGTGAAGCAGACCCTTCATGTTTGGAAGATTAGATGTTATGAAGGCCGAAGTTCTTGACGATTAAATTTTATTTCCGTTGAATCTCTTAAGTTTCGTGACGAAGCAACATGACCCTCTTATGATTTAAGTTTCCTAGAAGCATTTCAGTTCCGTGTTAGTTTTTCATATGATTGGTGATGGCTTGTTTTGAGAGATGTTGGCGAGTTGTGGAAGATATGATGCTCGTGATGGCATACCTCACTTCTGCTAGACAATCTGGGATTTTGATACTCTTGCGAATAGTTTTGTTTTCTCTCTTGACTGTGGCAATTGTTTTTGTTGACCTCTGAGACTGTAGAAGTACTAGGTGGATTAAGATAGGTGGTTTTGATTACGATTTGAGATAAAGTATGACCATCATGAGGGCATATTTATATGATGCCAGTATTATGACGTCTGGCCAACGTGATAATACTTACATCATATAAAGTGCACTTGTTGTGGGCATAGGATATCTCGGGGAGTACCTAAGAAGTTTAGAATTTGATCTCCGCCGGATTATCTGTGATTAGTGAGACTTTAGGTTCATCCTATCTATCCGTATACTCTGCTTTCGTCCGTTAGATATCTGATTGAGTTTGAACCCTCGATTTGAATTCTGTTGACCTCATTTATGAGTCCTGAAACTCCTTTTAGAATTTCCTACTGTTAGTGCAATTAATTCGATTTGAAATCTTATTCGTATTCCCTATGAGCTTTCTGAAGATTCACCTATCGTCCAGTTTATGTTGCATGGACCTTTTGTTCTGAATCAACCTAATTTGTCTTCTCCTGAGAAATTTGAACCCACCTCGTTTTGATCTGAGTCATGAGAAACTTTTGGTCTGGAGATCTTTTTGGAAGACACTCCTCGGGCGTGAGAATGTTTGTGATGATCTTTTGCGACTTGCTACGACTTCCTTTAACTTTGCGACTCCAATTTTCGAGGACGAAAATTTCTTTTAAGAGGGGAAGAGTTGTAAAACCCCAAAGTTAATATAATCCGAAATGACAAAAATGCCCTCAAATTTAAAATTTTGAGAACTTATGAAGTCACATTGATAACATTATATGTATCTTAACCAAAGTTGAGTAATAAATAAAACATTACATTATGAGTATGATGTACAAAAAAAAAATATGCATAGTGCCGCCCCCCTTTGACCACAAAAAGGTCCACATTCATTTTACTAAACAAAATTAATTAGCCCATTAAGTGATTGATTATTACCCTTAATACACTAATCAAATATTCGGTTTCCTCACAAATCCATAATACCGATCTTTTTTTTTCTCACTTCACCACAAAACCCTAAACTCTCTCTACAACAAAAGTTCGGCTGCCTCTCCTCTTGCCCTCCCTATTCGATCATTGCAGCAGCAAGTGAAGTGTTTGGTGTGTTCTTGTTCTAGTTGTACCCAAGGTAATCTTATTTTCGTCAAAATTAATCCATACGATTTGTGGATGAACCCTAATCGACCTATACATTTTCTTTGTTTTGTGTTTCATCCATTCGGCCACAAGAAGAAGGAAGGAAAATCATTGGTGCTTTGATCTTATGTCGTTCTTGTATTTGATCACGCTACGAGGGTATTGTATCATCCTCCCTTGTTCAATCCTTGTCATATTCTTATGATCTTGTCGAGTTTTGATATCACATAAAATCATAAAGTGTTAGCATGAAATAACAAACCTAAAAACTTGTTATATGAATCGACCCATATGAAATTGTATGAATATGATGAATTTAAATTATTATGGAACATGTTAAAACCACATATGAATCTATTATAATCGTTTGGTGTCAAGAACTAATGAATGGAATGACGAAAACCCTAAGATAAACATGGTTCTGTGATAACTGCTTCTGAGCTGGATTATTATTCGACTTTAACCGGCTATAACTAAATGATGTGAACGTATATTTTGGTTTTTTAAGAGTCTAAAACTAAGTTCAATGAAATGGGTACATGGTAAAATTTAGTTTGTAATTTTTAGAGGCCTGGAAGGTTACTTTTTGATTTTTAGAAAATTATGTGTCTGATCGGATTTGTGAGTCTGGAAAATTAGTCCGGGTTTATGATTTTTAATTTTCAAACCGTGTCGAGTTAGAAGGTTTCCTTTGAACTGGGTAATCTTTAGGATGTCTATTACTTCCTGGAATTTTTATAGATTTTTTTGAATTTTTATTAAAAGGTTTCTAATTAATAACTTTTCGTATAGCAAAATTAATCATAAATCTGGACGAGTTGGTTTAAGTGAATTTTAATCCATAGCTATGTTACTTAATAAAATCTGGAAAAATTAGATAAAATACTTAAGACATTGAAGTATCTCTGGGAATTTTTGGGGAATTTATTTCTGAGTTCTTATATGATTTTCGATTTATAGAAAACCTGACAACTTTAAGTTGAAAACTGTTAGAACCTGATGAAAAGTATAAAAGGGGTTTGAAAGGTGTTTTGTGATTACTTTAAAAACTAAAGGGACTAAATGTGTAATTTTATGAAACTTGAGGGTTTGATTCTTACCACACTTATATTTGAGAGTATAATATGTAATTTAGTAAATATGAGGGTTAGTTGTGTAATTATGAACATAATAAAGGTTGAAGTGTAATTTGTATAATTATAAGGTTATTTTGTGATTTTGGTAAATCAAGGGTGTAATGTGTAAACTATGAAACTTAAAGGACGGGAGATGTGATTCTGAATAAATGATGTACTTAAATTAGTAGTTTTCAATAATTTCATTCAAGACCCTTAACTTTGGGATGTTTGCAATTAAAAACCCTAACTTATGGAAACTTGTCATATTTAACCTTGAACTTATGTAAAAGGCATTATGAACCTTAACCTACTAACATGGTCATCTTTAATAAGTTGATAAACAGGAATGATAATAACTAAAGTTACTGAATGTGTAAAGTTACCTAAGATGGAGAGAAACTAAAATGAAACCTTATGTTTAAGAAACTATGAAATCATAAAGCCATGAAACTTATAAGTACAATTATAATTCATGTAGATTCGCTGAAGCGGGAGTAATCCGGTGTTTTGTGATCTGCCTTTGGTTTGTTTTGCTATCGGATAAGGTACAGATACTCTGCCCTTTTTCAGTAAGGGTTCTCATATTCCATACATTGATTTTGAGTTATGATTCAGTTAAGATCTCCCAAGCCATTGCTATGTTCCTTTTGAGTGAACCTTTGATATTACTTTGAGATGTACCTTTTGATATATGACCTTTTGTGATGACTTTGAGACCTGACTCTTAGTTTGATACCCGAGCCAATTTCTGTGTACCTAGCCAGGAAGGTAACCTGGCCATGTCTGTGATGCACCACTGGCATGACTCCCGTGTGGGGGAGTGATTTCTCACACCGTCCCTTTTATGATTATCTGCCATGGCTACTATGACTTTGAGATTATGACTTTGAGTTTGGGGCGTATGGATTGCAATCCTAGATTTGTATGTTTAGTGGATTTAACTATGACTTTGAGTTATGACTTTGAGGTGACTGGTACTGTGTGCAATACATGCCTTTCACATTTTCTGGGAGCTGATCACTCCACTATTATGATACATGAGGACACCCCTCATATTATCTGGTTGCCTAAGAGGTATCCCCTCTGATTGTGAGATTATGACTTTGAGATTATGATGTTGAGATTATGACTTTGAGTTTCTGGGCTCGTGGTGGATGACTATCTTTGTATTATTGAAGATGTATGCTTGTGTATGTTTCTGATATGTCACCATTGTTGTGACATCTTTACCCTTGTCGGGTTGGGGTGTTACATTCTCATTCTTCTTTCAAATTCAATACGTTAGCTTACCTTTGCATGCAATGATCATTTAATTCGATATTTCTTAAAACCTATAGATAATCTATGTGTTTTACTCGACACCCTAAATCTTAGCTATGCTAACTATCGAAAACCATAAATATTCGAACCCTATATATACGAATAAATCACACACATCATACGTTAGCATGTCGCATTGATAATCTTTAAATCCTATTAAAAACACTTAGAATATTTTAAGTCCTAAAAACTATTTTCGAGTCATCTAAGTCGCGTTAACTATGGTCCTATATTTTCTTAACCCGACAAATGACTTATATATTTTATAACTTGACCTAATAAACGAGCAACCAAACTAACAAACTATGCATTACATTCGACCTATAGATCCTAAATCGAACTACACTACACTTAAAGTAATAGACCAAAATTCTGTTTTACTTAAACTAAAACTAATAGCAATCGGGCCAATAAGCCCAATACGCTAGCCATAAGCTTTTCAAATAAGCTGACCAAATAAGCTCATACAATATGAAAACATAACCATTAAACCAGCCCGTAACTAGGCCCAACTACCCTCCAAGCCCATCAAATCGTAAACTCATAATGGGCCGAAGTTTTAATCCGATTAGAGGCCCATAAGCTGGAAAATAAGCTCTTAATCGAATAAGCTGTTCGTATAAGTTGCAAAAGTTAATTTTAAACTTAGTTTTAAAATAAAAATAGTGAAACTTTGATTTTATAAACTTTGGACTCGATTTGCAAAGAATTGCTAATCGAGGGACTAAAGTTGTCAAACTAGGAAACTTTCGGTAAAAATGTTATTTTAATAACTTTGTGATGAAAACTGTAAATATAGAAACTATTGAGTATAAAATGTAAATATCCAAAAGTTTTGGACTTAAAAAGGTTATAAAACTTAACCGAGGACTAACGGTGCAAATGTTATGCCGTTAGGGCTAAAAATGTAATTTTGTGAAAACCTAAAGGGTATTTCTAATTTATACTTGTGATAGTATTTTACAAACCCAAAACCCGAACCAAATATGTTTAATCGACGACTAATAAATTCTATCTACGTAGTTAGTAACTTATATATAAATATATTTGCGAAAACTACTTAACGAAATCATTAACGTAGAATCCAACTTATCGTTAACCAACTTGAATTATTAAACGACAATCTCTCTTGTCAACCAATAAACTCCGACGAGCGAGCACGCATCCAAAAATATTATATATCCATATATACATATATAACTCGATATATTTCTTTTAATTATATAAAACTTTATACTTTTATATATAACCTTATAATCTTTTTATATATAACATTTTAGTTATATATAACTTTGATCACATAAACGCGCACGTTATAATGTGACGAACAAAATCAATACAAATCATAAACGTTATGAATCGCGATAAACCAGACTTAGACTATCAAACCACTAAACTTGCCATATACGATATAGGTCGTGTGTTGAAGCCGTTTTCTTTTCATCGTTTGATTAACGATATTACTGCTACCACTACCGCACTACCCAGGTGAGTTCATAGCCCACACTTTAACTTTTAAATCTTTCGTGGGGAGATACATGCTACAAAAACCTGAACACAAACTTTTCGTATGCTACGACTGTTATTATTATTGCTTAAGTAGCTATTGCCAGAAGTCCCTCAATCATGAACCTTAATCACTTGCGAGTGAACGTAAATAACTGTGAATAGATCTATTTGGGACTGACAATCCCCGTTTGGGTCTGCTAGGATGAGCCACCCAGGCGCACTTTATTTGAACAAACTTATGAGTTATTGGCAAATACTCATCACGAGGGCCCCTTTATACTTTACATCATATTTGATGCCTGTTAAGCGTTGCGTGTCATGAGCTTAATGCAATAATAACTTGATTTTAACTTGTTTAATTGTAATTCGATGCAATTAACACTTATACTTGTGTTCAAACTATTAAACTTAAACCTATGAACATCACTCAACTTTTGTTGACTTTTAGCATGTTATCTCAGGTAACTAAGGACTGGAACTCAAGGCAACGGAGTAGGCATTATAACCCTGTATGGGTGGTTTAAATAAATGTTTTATCATTCAATTTTAAATAAACATGTTCAACTATGAAACATCTTTGTATTCTAAACACTTATATTTTGAATGATAAACTTAAAAACGTCTTTTAAAGTCGTTTTCTATGATTATGACGAAAGATCCTCTACGTAACACCCAATTAAGTCTTCCGCTGTTGTTATCCGAAATTGGGGGTGTTATAGATTGGTATCAAAGCTCATGGTTATAGAGAACCAGATGTATTTTAAACACTGGACTATAACTACATTTTTAAAAACGGACCATTGTAAACCACCTTATGCCCTCTGTGCCTACACACTTCCAGCATTTTAGATGTTGCTTACTATATGAGTTCTTAGTAAAGTTTAACATAGTTAAGATCATAGTAATAACTTATATCTACTATTCGGGATTATTACAGTACTATGTCTTCGAACCCCTATCCCATCGCTGTATCATCTGATTCAGAGAATGAGGATCCTATGCCAGACTTTGCTACGACAGCTATTCCTATGTCACCTGCTACCGACCAGTACATGGAAAGCCAGCAATTTCTACCGGCATCTGACTTAGAGATTTCCCCTCCAACCTCACCCATCCCATCACCTAACCCTATTCGCCGGCATGGACGAGTACGACAACTCCAGCCGTACGAACCCGAACCCTTTGACCAACTTTACCGATGACCCGGAGAAGGTTTTGTTCGTAAACACACTCCCCGAAAACGAGTACGTACACCACCAGCACCGATCGTACCACCACCACCCCCACTCGTACCAACTCCGACTCCTGTAACGTCACCACCCCCAGCTCCTGAGCATACCAGGACACCGCCGCTTACACCACTATCTTCAGTTCCACCGCCTACTATTTTCTATCACCAGACTACCACTGTTCCATTACCATCTTCTATTCCACCTCTTGCTTCTCCACCCTCAGCTACTCTCAGTGAACCTCTACCACCTCATGAGAGAGCATACCGTTTGGTTCCATCCCTATCGGATCCATATGCCCAGGTTAGAAATGAGACTACAGTTCACACCGGAACCCACAGAAGGGTCGATGCACGCCGATGGTCTTACTTGCTACCTATCATTCGTCACTGGAGATCCCAGGAAGGAGCACCAAGAGCCATGGAACTAGGAGAGAGTTCGGCTACAGCTACTTCGAGGATTCTTTCGGTTACCGGAGAACCCATCCATCACACCATACCTCTATTAGCAGCCAGATTAGTCAGACATGAGGATCGTCTGGACGATATTGCCGAGATTCTCGACGACTTACCATTAGAGCAGATTGACGCACTTGGGGAAGAAGTGGAAAATCTTGTGATTGGTCAGTTGGCGATGGAGGCAGTCTTTGATCGAGTAGGTACTAGTTTAGAAGAAGCCATTGAGACAATTTCTATACTAGGAGATGCTACTACTTTGATGCAGACAGTGATTGAGACATTAGACTCTGAGCTTGATCGAGTTAGCTCTCAGGTTCTGATTCTTAGACGCATGGTTGAGGATTCCCAGGCTAGGGAAAGAGCTAGAGACCAGACAGTGAAGACTTTGATGGCAGCAATTGCAGATCTTCAGCGCCGCCTAGATGGTGCACCAGGAGGACCATAAATCAGAGATGTGTCAATATAACTAAGAGATGTCTTAGTCTACCAATGTTGTATTAATAAATAATCTTGTATCTTTATGTTTTGTAAAACAAATCGAACAAGTTATTAATCCTATGTTGTGTGGATGTATTATATTGATGTTGATTTATGTATTCCATGGTTGTTTCTTGCATATGCATTATGATTCGCCATATATTGTCTCGCGAAATTTTGGTTCATACAGTGCAATTCAATCATTATGTTCTCATGTGTGTTATGATTTGATTCAGACATATTGTGAATGTACTTATGATATGATATTTGCTGTACCTACAGAGATAACCAGAATTATTAGACTAAATTGTTATGGTTAAAATTATATTAATTATAATATAATCCATATTCAATTCTAACCTAACGTAATCATTATGAGATTTCTAAAAATATGCTTTTGCAATATTGATAGAACAATGGTACGTACAAGGAAAGCAACCTCCGCCGCAAATCATGAAACTTCAACTGCTACGCCTACAATGACTCCAGAGGCTATCCGAAAAGCAATCGCTGACGGTGTAAATGCAGTCATAGCAGAACAGGCAGCAGCAAATGCACGCAACAGTGGCACTAGTTTAGCAACAGGAGAAAGTGTAACCACTGCAAACCGCAAGTGTACCTACAAAGATTTCATAAGTTGTCAACCAACTTCTTACAAAGGTACTGAAGGAGTAACTGAACTTGCTCACTGGTTCGAATGATCTGAAATTGTTTTCCAGAGAAGCGGTTGTACCGTGGAAAACAAAGTCACTTTCGCTACTGGAACTCTCATGCAAGATGCTTTGTCATGGTGGAATGCTACAGTCAAAGCCATGGGAATGACGGCAGCCTACCAGCTCCCTTGGACTGAGTTTAAAACCAAGATGCTGAAGAAATACTGTCCCCATTCTGAACTAAGAAAATTGGAGGATGAATTCCATCTACTAGTAGTAAAAGGAATTGATCTTAAAACATACAACAGGAGATTCCAAGAGCTTAAAGTATTATGCCCTACTGTTGTACCAACTTTCGAAAAAGAACTGGAGAAGTATATCGAAGGACTTCCCCGTAGTATTGAGGGAAATGTCACTTCATCAAATCCGTCAACTCTAGAGGCAGCTATGGAACTTGCCCAAAAGCTACTAGACCGAGAGGTCAAGTACAACAATGAGCTCAAGAGGAAGCTCGACGACAAAAGAACCACTCACCACCATAATAACAATAACCACCGCAACAACAACTTCAATCATAGGAACAATAACCCGTACCATCAAAACCGAAACACTCGTCACCGTCATCAAAACCAAAGACAAGAAACCGCCAAGGCTTATGCTGCTACTGAAGGCAAGGGATACCAAGGTCAGAAATCCCAGTGCAACAGATGCAAACTACACCACAGTGGACCTTGCACAACCAAATGTCTGAAATGCCAGAAGATGGGCCATCAGACAAAGGATTGCAGGAATCCTGTTACTGGTAGCAACCTACAGCCTGTAACTCCGACTTGCTACTCATGCGGAGAAGTAGGTCACTTCAAGAGTCACTGTCCGAAAGGAAACAGTCAGCCAAATAACGCTCGAGGAAGAGCATATGTGTTGAAAGAGGAAGATGCACCACTGAACTCTGACGTGGTCACGGGTACGTTCTTACTCAATCAACATAATGCTAGAGTATTATTTGATTCTGGAGCAGATAGAAGTTTTGTGTCAACTACGTTGCTTCTTTGCTTAACACTACCCCTTCCAAACTAGACACCACTTTCGAAGTCGAAATGGCTGACGAAAACCTAATTGGTACCGACATCGTAATCCGTGGTTGTACCATAACCCTACAAAACAATCCTTTTCCCATTGACCTCATGCCTATCCAGCTCGGTAGTTTTGACTTAGTCATAGGAATGGATTGGTTATCCAAACATCGCGCTAGAATACTCTGCAACGAGAAAACCGTTCATATTCCGTGTAATGGTGAAACTCTCATTGTCCAAGGTGACAAGAATAAAACGCGATACGGTATCATCTCATATATCAGATTTGTGAAATATATGAACGAAGGATGTCAAGCATTCATGGTTCATGTAACTGAAAACAAATCAAAAGATAAACGAGTTGAAGATGTTCCGATCGTTAAAGAGTTTCCAGAAGTATTTCCCGAAGATCTACCCGGTCTTCCACCACCCCGTCAAGTAGAATTTCAGATTGAACTTGTGCCTGGAGCGGCACCTGTGGCGAAAGCACCTTATAGGTTAGCGCCGTCTGAAATGAAGGAATTATCAGAACAATTGAGAGAATTGTCTGATAAAGGCTTTATCCGACCCAGCTCATCACCTTGGGGAGCTCCGGTTCTATTCGTAAAGAAGAAGGACGGATCTTTCCGAATGTGTATCGATTACCGAGAATTGAACAAACTCACTGTAAAGAATCGTTACCCACTACCTAGGATCGACGACTTGTTTGATCAACTACAAGGATCGAGTGTATACTCGAAGATTGATCTAAGGTCAGGATACCATCAGTTGAGAGTTCGAGAGGAAGATATTCCCAAAACTGCTTTTAGGACACGTTACGGACATTACGAATTCCAAGTAATGCCATTCGGTTTAACCAATGCACCTGCAGTGTTTATGGACCTAATGAACCGAGTGTGCAAACCATACCTGGATAAATTCGTAATAGTGTTCATAGACGATATCTTAATCTACTCCCGCAACGAACAAGAACATGCCGAACATCTAAAGATTATTTTAGAGTTACTCAAAAAGGAACAGTTGTATGCCAAGTTCTCCAAATGCGACTTTTGGATTAGAACTGTACAATTCCTTGGGCATGTTATCAACAGTCAAGGTATTCATGTAGATCCAGCTAAGATTGAGGCCGTCAAAGGTTGGACATCTCCTACAAATCCCACAGAGATACGCCAATTTTTGGGTCTAGCCGGTTACTACAGGAGATTTATTGAAGGATTTTCAAAAATCTCAAAGCCTTTGACTGAGTTAACTCAGAAGAACAAGAAATTTATCTGGGGAAGAGAGGAAGAATCAGCTTTTCAGCTACTAAAGAAGAAGCTATGTGAAGCACCAATATTAGCACTACCCGAAGGAAGTGAAGACTTCGTAGTGTATTGTGATGCCTCATATCATGGTTTAGGAGCTGTGCTGATGTAACGAAACAAAGTGATAGCCTATGCCTCACGACAACTCAAACCACATGAAGTAAACTACACGACTCATGATTTAGAGTTAGGAGCAGTAGTATTCGCCCTTAAGTTATGGAGACATTACCTGTATGGTACTAAGTGTACGGTTTTCACAGATCACAAAAGCCTGCAACACATCTTAGATCAGAAGGATCTAAACATGAGACAACGTCGTTGGATAGAACTACTCAGCGATTACGATTACGAAATCCGTTATCACCCAGGAAAAGCCAACGTTGTGGCAGATGCATTGAGTCGGAAGGAACGACTGAAACCTCTTAGAGTCAAATCATTAGGAATAATCATTCGTTCACCCCTACCCGCACAAATACTCACCGCTCAATCCGAAGCTCTTAAGGAAGAGAATCGACCTAGTGAAAAGATCCATGGTATGCCAGTAAATGAGAATGGCTTTGTGCAGAGAGCAGACGGGATGCTCTGTTTCAAAGAGAGAAGTTGGATTCCTCTATACGGAGGTATACGTGATCTCATTATGAATGAGTCTCATAAATCCAAATACTCCATTCATCCAGGTTCTGACAAGATGTACCAAGATCTCAAGAAGCTTTACTGGTGGCCAAACAGGAAGGCTGACATAGCTGAGTATGTCGGAAAATGTTTGACTTGTTCACGAGTAAAAGCGGAATATCAAAAGCCGTCCGGATTACTCATACAACCCGAAATCCCTGTATGGAAATGGGAGCGTATTACAATGGACTTTATCACAAAGCTTCCTAAAACATCAACTGGACTTGACACCATTTGGGTCATCGTTGATCGTCTCACAAAATCCGCTCACTTCTTAGCAATCAAAGAAACCGACGAGATGGACACCCTCGCAACACTATATCTAAAAGAAATAGTTTCGCGACATGGAGTTCCGATCTCAATCATCTCGGATCGTGACAGTCGTTTCACATCTCATTTTTGGAAGTCTTTGCAAAAAGCCTTAGGAACCAAATTGGATATGAGCACTGCCTATCATCCGCAAACCGATGGACAAAGCGAAAGGACAATCCAAACCTTAGAAGATATGCTCCGAGCATGTGCTATCGACTTCGGAAAAGGTTGGGATAAACACTTACCTCTAGCTGAGTTCTCCTATAACAATAGTTATCACGCCAGCATTAAGGCAGCCCCATTCGAAGCTCTCTACGGTCGAAAGTGCAGATCGCCTGTTTGTTGGACCGAAGTTGGAGAGATACAACTTACCGGACCCGATCTCATTCATGAGACGACAGAAAAGATAGTTAGGATTAAGCAACGACTCCAAGCGGCAAGAGATAGACAAAAGAGCTATGCCGATGTGAGGAGAAAACCTCTAGAATTTCAGATAGGAGACAAGGTCATGTTAAAAGTATCTCCTTGGAAAGGAACGATACGTTTCGGAAAACGCGGAAAACTCAACCCGAGATACATTGGTCCATTCAAAATCCTGGAGAGGATAGGACTAGTGGCTTACAAACTCGAACTTCTAGAAGAACTTAGTCGAGTTCACGACACCTTTCACGTATCCAACCTTAAGAAATGTTTGTCAGATGAATCTCTTGTAATTCCTTTAAAAGAGATTCGACTCGACGACAAACTCGTCTTTACCGAAGAACCCGTGGAGATCATGGACAGAGAGGTCAAACGACTAAAACGGAACCGTATTCCCATTGTTAAAGTCCGATGGAACTCTAAACGAGGACCGGAATATACTTGGGAACGCGAAGACCAAATTCGAGCCAAATACCCACACCTATTCTCGTAAACACTTCTATTACCTATCTTAGACTGGAATTCCGGGACGGAATTCAGTGTAAGTGGTAGGTACTGTAACCTCCCGTAATTTTCCCCTATGATTAGTAGATGCTAATAAATGATTAATAAATCATTTCGTTAATTAATAACCCTTTCCACTAGTAACAAAATTTCTTTTGTTATTCATACCACACTATTAAGATCACAACGATAATTGTGACTACCGATTTCCTAGAAACGATGCTTACACACGAACCTTGATAGTCTAAGATCGCGAATTATTTAAAACTTTAATGTTTAATACTTAACGTCTATATATATATATATATATATATATATATATATATATATATATATATATATATATATATATATTTCGACAGTTAACCGAATGTGATCAAATACAATCCCGAGTTCACGAAAAATTCCACAAACACTCAGTAACTACATTGGGCCTCGACCCAATATCCAAATGGACCACTAGAGTCATTGGGCCTCGGCCCAACATTTCGGCAAAATCCAACACCAAAACCGAACCCTAAGCCTTTTCTTTTCTTCTCTTAAGCTAGCCCAACCAAGCGAGCCCTTATTAATTTCATTTTTCTCTTCTCGGCCCAACCCACGAACGAGCCAACAACCAAACACTAAAGCCCAAAGTTGATTATAATATAAGCGGTTTAGCTGCTTATCTGCCAAACGATTTGGCTATTATACCAACAAAATAATTTAACGACCATGTCGATATTTTATCCAACTCCATTCTCGACTTAGCTAAGAATCGAGAGGAATAAACATCTTACTCAAACTCGCTCATTTAGTATCTTTAAATACGTCAAAGCTCAACTCATACGACAAGTCACGAAACACAACTTAAATTCCACACTTGGCCTAGTCGACTTCTATATCACACCCAACTCGACACAAACCATACTTTAACTAGCAAATACATTCGTTCTAAACTATTACAAGTTATCAAACGCACCCTACTATATTTATTATCAAGTCCAAAAGGTGAGTTACATATTTAAGATATGCGACCGAACCACAAGACCAAACCCAACAATTTGTTGTCTTCTTTCATTTGGTCCTTAGCGCCGACTACTAGCACCAAAAATCCTCATCATTTCATTCACTGCTACACTCTACCATTATCCCTTGTAAAAATAATACCAACTAAGCCAAGACAAAACACAATCCATATTCCTTTGTTTCCTTGCTCTCGGCTAAACACAAATATGAAGATTCACACGCCAACTTCCTTTGCTTACTCTCGGATATTCAAAGGTAATTATGATGCACGAGGTATCCTTCTATGTTAAAAGGAATTGATCCTTCCACGCCTACAAATATTAGTCAGCGAAAAACTTGGAAACCTTCGACTTCTTCTTCTTGTTCGAACTACCACAAAGACGATTCATACCTTACGCTTTCATCATTTGTACTACTTTGACACTCCAACCTACTCATCATTTCCTTATTTTGGACCGAATATGTTTGCATGTATTCGCTCTAAATCTCCTATATAAACCATGCATGCAATCGGTATTATACGCACACACAAATAAATATCACTACCCAAATATCTTAGGTCATAAACATGTATAAGGACGACTAGTTTAAGTATTTTACGAAGTGATCGAGTCGAAACCAAGAAACATTCACATTTGTTCCTGTGTCTTTGGTGTACCAAGAATCGAGTTACCTAGTCCCTTCATTCTAATCTCGTCTCATCATAGTGATACGCTCACTTTCGAAGAGAAGTAAGTCACCTTCTCATTCTTCTTTCAAATTCAATACGTTAGCTTACCTTTGCATGCAATGATCATTTAATTCGATATTTCTTAAAACCTATAGATAATCTATGTGTTTTACTCGACACCCTAAATCTTAGCTATGCTAACTATCGAAAACCATAAATATTCGAACCCTATATATACGAATAAATCACACACATCATACGTTAGCATGTCGCATTGATAATCTTTAAATCCTATTAAAAACACTTAGAATATTTTAAGTCCTAAAAACTATTTTCGAGTCATCTAAGTCGCGTTAACTATGGTCCTATATTTTCTTAACCCGACAAATGACTTATATATTTTATAACTTGACCTAATAAACGAGCAACCAAACTAACAAACTATGCATTACATTCGACCTATAGATCCTAAATCGAACTACACTACACTTAAAGTAATAGACCAAAATTCTGTTTTACTTAAACTAAAACTAATAGCAATCGGGCCAATAAGCCCAATACGCTAGCCATAAGCTTTTCGAATAAGCTGACCAAATAAGCTCATACAATATGAAAACATAACCATTAAACCAGCCCGTAACTAGGCCCAACTACCCTCCAAGCCCATCAAATCGTAAACTCATAATGGGCCGAAGTTTTAATCCGATTAGAGGCCCATAAGCTGGAAAATAAGCTCTTAATCGAATAAGCTGTTCGTATAAGTTGCAAAAGTTAATTTTAAACTTAGTTTTAAAATAAAAATAGTGAAACTTTGATTTTATAAACTTTGGACTCGATTTGCAAAGAATTGCTAATCGAGGGACTAAAGTTGTCAAACTAGGAAACTTTCGGTAAAAATGTTATTTTAATAACTTTGTGATGAAAACTGTAAATATAGAAACTATTGAGTATAAAATGTAAATATCCAAAAGTTTTGGACTTAAAAAGGTTATAAAACTTAACCGAGGACTAACGGTGCAAATGTTATGCCGTTAGGGCTAAAAATGTAATTTTGTGAAAACCTAAAGGGTATTTCTAATTTATACTTGTGATAGTATTTTACAAACCCAAAACCCGAACCAAATATGTTTAATCGACGACTAATAAATTCTATGTACGTAGTTAGTAACTTATATATAAATATATTTGCGAAAACTACTTAACGAAATCATTAACGTAGAATCCAACTTATCGTTAACCAACTTGAATTATAAAACGACAATCTCTCTTGTCAACCAATAAACTCCGACGAGCGAGCACGCATCCGAAAATATTATATATCCATATATACATATATAACTCGATATATTTCTTTTAATTATATAAAACTTTATACTTTTATATATAACCTTATAATCTTTTTATATATAACATTTTATTTATATATAACTTTGATCACATAAACGCGCACGTTATAATGTGACGAACAAAATCAATACAAATCATAAACGTTATGAATCGCGATAAACCAGACTTAGACTATCAAACCACTAAACTTGCCATATACGATATAGGTCGTGTGTTGAAGCCGTTTTCTTTTCATCGTTTGATTAACGATATTACTGCTACCACTACCGCACTACCCAGGTGAGTTCATAGCCCACACTTTAACTTTTAAATCTTTCGTGGGGAGATACATGCTACAAAAACCTGAACACAAACTTTTCGTATGCTACGACTGTTATTATTATTGCTTAAGTAGCTATTGCCAAAAGTCCCTCAATCATGAACCTTAATCACTTGCGAGTGAACGTAAATAACTGTGAATAGATCTATTTGGGACTGACAATCCCCGTTTGGGTCTGCTAGGATGAGCCACCCAGGCGCACTTTATTTGAACAAACTTATGAGTTAATGGCAAATACTCATCACGAGGGCCCCTTTATACTTTACATCATATTTGATGCCTGTTAAGCGTTGCGTGTCATGAGCTTAATGCAATAATAACTTGATTTTAACTTGTTTAATTGTAATTCGATGCAATTAACACTTATACTTGTGTTCAAACTATTAAACTTAAACCTATGAACATCACTCAACTTTTGTTGACTTTTAGCATGTTATCTCAGGTAACTAAGGACTGGAACTCAAGGCAACGGAGTGGGCATTATAACCCTGTATGGGTGGTTTAAATAAATGTTTTATCATTCAATTTTAAATAAACATGTTCAACTATGAAACATCTTTGTATTCTAAACACTTATATTTTGAATGATAAACTTAAAAACGTCTTTTAAAGTCGTTTTCTATGATTATGACGAAAGATCCTCTACGTAACACCCAATTAAGTCTTCCGCTGTTGTTATCCGAAATTGGGGGTGTTACAGAAAACCTTTTTAATTATACCATGGAAATGATTTGAGAAAAACCGATTTAAAAAGATGTTTTAAATGGTGCAAAACTACTTTTGTATGAAAGGTTACTAACTTTTATGAACACTATATTTTGAAGACTAGCTTTATGAAAAACCATTTTGAAGGACTATTTTTATGAAAACTACTTTAAAGGATCGTTTTATGAAAATCAAGAATTAAAGGATTGTTAAAATGGACTTTTGATAGAAACTTCTGAAACGGACTTTTGATCTGAACCATGTATTGATTATTGAATATGAACCTCGATCTGATAAACTCTGATTTGGACCTTTGATATTTACTTCTGAGATATTGAGATGCACCTTCTGATACATGATCTGTTGATATGACATTCTGTTTTGATATTGAGACCTGACTCTTAGTTTGATACCCGAGCCATTTCTGTTTCCTAGCCAGGAAGGTAACCTGGCCATGTCTTTGATGCACCATTGGCATGACTCATGTGTGGGTGAGTGATTTCTCACACCGTCCCTTTATATTATCTGCTATGGCCATTATGACTTTGAGATTATGACTTTGAGTTTGGGGCGTATGGATTGCAATCCTAGATCTGTTCTGTTTAGTGGATTTAACTATGACTTTGAGTTTATGACTTTGAGGTGACTGGTGCTTGCGTGCAATACACGCCTTTCACATTTTCTAGGAGCTGATCACTCCACTATTATGATACATGAGGACACCCCTCATATTATCTGGTTGCCTAAGAGGTATCCCCTCTGATTGTGAGATGATGAATGTGAGATTATGACTTTGAGATTTATGACTTTGAGTTTCTGGGCTCGTGGTGGATTACTATCCTTTTCTTTTTCCCTTATACTTATTCATGGACTTATCCCTTGAACCATATTACATCTGTTGACCTTTGTTTCTGTTATACTGTACTTTTTTATATTACTGTTTGTTATCGTTATATTTGTTCACTGGGCTTTTTAAGCTCAATCGCATTTCTTTTCATGCGGCAGGTTTTAGTTGGAAGCTGGGTTTGAGTGAAGAGACTTTTGGACTTAGAAAACTTTGATAGTTATTTTGATGTAGAGATTATTAGAAGAATTCATATTATCAGGCTTAGTATTTATTCCTTTGTAAATTTTGTATTCCCTTGTAAATTCTTGTAACCTTTGTACTTTCTTTGTATTATTGAAGATGTATGCTTGTGTATGTTTCTGATATGTCACCATTGTTGTGACATCTCTACCCTTGTCGGGTTGGGGTGTTACAGATACCACTTGACCGGATCTAAACACACACGTTGTGTTGGAGATACTTTGAGTATATACTTGATAGCACGCGGAATTTACTATCAAGCACTTAGAAGAATATAAGTTTGTGTTTGATGATTGATTAAATAAAACAATAAGAACAACGATATCAACCAAACTTATCACTTCACTCTATTGAACGATTACAATAGATCTGAATGATACGTATTCGTATATGTGTATGACCTTATAAAACCCTAATCTAAGGATCTCCTTTTATAATGTAAAGAGTCCTTTACACGTTAAATATCTAACCGAATCATTCTATATCAATAAGATATATACTATATCTTTTCTATAATTATCTTCAAAACGGTTTCACCTTGATCTCTTAAGTAGTCCAAACTATTCTTTCTTCAGCAGTCCTAACTGCTCTTCCATCAGCAGTCTTAACTGTTCTTGTATCAACAGTCTTAACTGTTCTTGTAAACTTCAACCGTACAAACTGCTTAAGTTTAATTCCCAACAGTCTATATTAGGAAAACCGCCAAGTGTAGTTTCTAAGAATGCCTTAGACAAAACCATAGTTGCAAATAAAACTCATAAGACAATCCAATCACCTAGTGCATTCACTAAGAAGAAAGCTGAAACTAGTTGGACATGGCAACATTGGCTACAAAGGAAACCCAGTTTTACTTGGTTACCTAAAGTGATTAATAATTGTGCTACTAACCCAACGGGTTCCACCGTTACCATCACTCCATCTTCGTCGTCTTCATGTGATGCAGGTGATTCAAATTGTTCTATGGATTGTTTATAGCGGCTGTTCCTGACATATGACAGGCAACCTCAAACTTTTAGTAAACTTTGTTGCAAAGTTCATCGACACTGTCAGATTCGGGAATGATCATTTCGCTGCTATCATAGGCTATGGATATTATGTCAATGGCAACATCAAAATTAGTCATGTATATTATGTCAAAGGCGTTGGTCACAACCTTTTCTCAGTAGGTCAATTTTGTGATAGGGAATTGGAAGTAGCATTCAGGGAGAAAACTTGTTTCGTTCGAGATTTACAAGGAAATGACCTCATGTTGGGCAAACGCGGAACTAGTCTTTACACCATTTCCATGTCTGATATGACGGCTTCTTCTCCTATTTGTCTACTCTCCAAAGCACATTCGACAAAATCCTGGTTATGGCACAAACGACTGTCTCATCTGAATTTCAAAACCATGACTGAACTTGCTCGTCACAAACTAGTCAATGGTTTTCCAAGGTTTCGATATGCAAAAGATCACTTATGTCCAGCTTGTGAACAAGGAAAAAGTACTCGTGCACATTTCCCTTCAAAAACATAATAAGGTTTCGATATGGATCTATGTGTCCCGATGCGTGTTCAAACAATCAACGGTAAACGCTACATATTGGCAATTGTCGATGACTTCTCTAGATGGACTTGGGTCTACTTCCTTCGAAGCAAAGATCAAGCTCCTTCAATGATCATCACCTTTCTTAATAAAATTCAAGTTCAGCTTCGTAATACAGTCAGAAAAGTCAGAACAGTCAATGGAACTGAATTCAAGAATCAAACTCTTCGAGATTATTTTGAGAAAGTGGGAATTGAACATCAAACATCTATTGCAAGAAGTCCAGAACAGAATGGGGTTGTCGAAAGACACAACAGGACGTTAGTGGAAGCTACAAGAACAATGTTAATCAATGCTCAATTACCTGATTACCTATGGGCAGAAGCTGTGTCAACTGCATGTTACACTCAAAACCGTTGTATGATCACCAAACGGCATAACAAAACTCCATATGAGATTGTTCACAACTGTAAACCGAATATAAATTACTTTCATATATTTGGTACCCTTTGTTACCCAAATAATGATCGTGATGATTTTAGAAAACTAAAAGCCAAAGCTGACATTGGTATCTTCATTGGATATTGTGAGAACTCCAAAGGCTTTCGAATCTAGAATCGTCGTACTAGAGAAATTCAGGAGACTATTCATGCTAATTTCGATGAGCTTATAGAGATGGCTTCTGAGCAAAACAGCTTAGGACCCGCAACTAACCGTCTAAATTTTCTAGATCAATCAGCTCCACCACTCTCCCACAACCGTAAGGAATTGGAAACCTTGTTTGTTCCATTGTTCAATGATTCTTTTATCAGTTGTGCACCAGATGTATCTACAAGTTCCGCTGCACAACCTAATCATAATCCAGTACCTAATACACCTGCTACTACAACAACAACAGTTGCTGCAGATGCACCTCCAACTGAATCTCCATGAACAGAAGAACAAACCGCTTCCAGCACTCAGAATGCAGCTGAAGATCTACAACCACAATAAGTACCCGCACCTGCCAATTATGACGGAAATGCATTCTTTAATCCATTTGCTTCGGCTCCAACCGTTCCCGATATTGCTAAGTCGTCCACAAGCAACATGGATCCGTCTAATATGCACAATCATTTTCAACATTACCCTCCTACACACAAATAGACAAAAGATCATCCCTTGGTAAATGTGATTGGTAATCCAAATAATCCAGTCATGACACGACAAAGACTTCGCGCGGATGGTGAAAAATGCATTTATGCACCTACCATCTGTTAAGCAGAACCAAAGAACATTAAAGAAGCCATGACTTATGACAATTGGATTGAATCAATGCAAGAAGAACTCGATCAATTCAAACGTCTTGAAGTCTGAGAATTGGTAGAGAGACCCGATGGAGTCTATGTTTTCGGACTTGATGAATTTGGAAAAACAAACTTCATGCTGATGGAATAGTTATTCGTAACAAATCACGTCTAGTTTCCAAAGGTTTCAGCCAAGAAGAAGGCATTGACTTTGAAGAATCCTTTGCACCAGTGGCTAGACTTGAAGTTGTTCGCATGTTGCTGGCGTATGCTACCCACAAGAACATCACCGTTTATCAAATGGACGTGAAGATTGCATTCCTGAATGGGCAATCTCGTGAAGAAGTGTATGTAACACAACCAGAGGGCTTCATCGATCCAGATCATCCTAATCATGTGTACAGGCTCAAGAAAGCCCTTTACGGCCTTAAACAATCCTCGAGGGCATGGTACGACAAACTGTCCACATTCTTACTTGCTAATCACTTTACTAAAGGATCAGTTGATCCCACACTGTTTATTTAAAAACACGGGGAGGACATCTTCATTGTTCAAATTTATGTTGATGACATCATTTTTGGTTCAACACATAAAAAGTACTCAAATGCTTTTGCAAAATTAATGAAACAAAATTTTGAGATGTCTATGATTGGTGAACTTACGTTCTTCTTAGGACTTCAAGTTCATCAATCCCCCCCCCCTGTGGTATTTTTCTTAATCAGTCCAAGTATGCTCTTGAGATTTTAAAGAAACATGGCATGACAAGTTGTGACACTTATAACGCACCTATGTCTGCATCATCCCCAAAGCTGGATGCTGATTTACATGGTACACCAATTGACCCTAAAAAATATCGTAGTATGCTTGGGTCCCTCATGTATCTAACAGCCAGCAGACCCGATATAGTTTTTGTTGTATATCTATGCTCCCGTTATCAGTCTTGACCAACTAAAAGACAACTCTCTGAGGTTAAAAGAATCCTTCGATACATAAAGGGAACCATCCATTTAAGGATCTGGTATCTGAAGGATTCTGGCTTTGAACTAATCGCTTTTTCAGATGCTGATCATGCAGGATGTTTAGATACACGTAAAAGTACATCTGGGGAAGTGCAGTTTCTAGGAGACAAACTTGTATCTTGGCAGTCAAAGAAGCAGGATTGCACCTCATTGTCATCTACAGAATCCGAATATGTCACCATGTCAGCATGCTGTGCTCAAGTCATTTGGATGCGTTCACAGCTAATGGATTACGGTTACATTTTCAATAAGATTCCAATGTACTGCGACTCCAAGAGTGCCATTGTAACACCTAAAATTTATAAAGCATGTAAAATGACCAAATTGCCCCTACAAGTTTAAAAGTTATTTAAAAGATTATAAAGTATCAAATAAATTCCAAACTCCTGATAATGAACAAGTTATGCTCCCAAATAATTTTAACAACTTCATTTAACATTAATACAGGTGTAAAAATTACCAAAATACCCCTAAGAGTGCCGAATGATTTATACTTAGTTTTATTTTGATTTAAAATGATTTAAATTGTGTAAATGAGGAAATAATCAATCACAAATATTTGCCAACCCATTTTGCCGAAAATTCTGGTCCAAGCCCACCCCTAGGACTCGGTATTCCATGATTTAAGTCAATCCATATCTTTTTTCTCCTAAACCCTAATTACCGGTTGAAAAAAAAACACAAAAATAAATCCTATAGCCTCCATCCGATTCTCTAAAATTACCAAAGCATTTTTATGAGTTCAAGCATCATCCAAGGAGTCCTAGAAAAATCAGGTTGAGTTCGTTTGTTGCCTGATTCGTTGGTGGTGGATTTATTCCTGTCGATAGCTCACTTTTAAGGTAAAATTCGTATCAATTAAACCAATCTTCATAAAATTCGTTTCTCATTTTTCCTGAGGTTCTTATATCATATGTGATCTGCGAAAAATGTGTAAAAGGTGATTTGATCCCATTTGAAGTCGTGGTGAATTCTTCCTTGTCGAGTAACCATCCGAGAAGCAATAATTTTTGCAGCCTTGTTCACTCGTTCTAAAAATATTCTGGTAATTTTCCCAGCTCCTAATGATCGTATATAACATAAGAAAAATAATAAAAACAGACCATACATCATGTATGATTCGTATGTTAATTATTGTGTTTATAAACCCTAAATCGAACTAAGTCTATAAAAACATGCATGCGAAATTTTCTTGACCAGGCTATTATTTTTCGTGGCCTCTATGATCATCATACAACACCAGAAAAATGCTCATTTGAATTATAGAGACCTAAAACAATTATTGGTGAAGTTATTTGAAATCGGCTAAAAAGGAAACAAGAACAAAAAAATACCTAGCGATCGAACTAGGGTTCAAAACTGATAAGATCTGATTATAAGTGAATATAAATGATGTGGAAATGATTACATAATGATTGGGGTCGATTAGGGTTTTGTTTTGTTAAAGATTATGTTTAACGAGTTGATAATTAAATATAAAGGGGGTGTTTTGTCAATATTAAAACTCATGGACTATTTTTTTCATGTTATATAGATCTAGTATGACCTGTAAAAATTATAAAACGAAGGGCCTATATGTAAAATTTACGAGATAATGAAATTAGTTGTAATTGTTGGTTCGAATTGGAAATTAAATAAATATAGGGACTGAATATGTAATTTCTGAAAAGTTAAGGTCGATTTGAGTAGTGAATGATATTCAGGGACTAATGTGTAAATTTGGATATTTATTGGACTAATGTGTAATTATTATTAATTAAAGGTTGAAAATGTAAACTTTAAGGTTAATTATGTAAACTTATTAAATGGAGGGACCTATTGTGTAAATTATGAATAGTTGAAGGTCAAATCGTATAACTTGTTAAAATAAGTACTCATTATGTAAATTTGATAAATTAAGGGTTAAATGTGTAATTATGCATATTTGAAGGGTTAAAGTGTAACTTTGGAAATACAGGGGTGTAAAGTGTAAATTGTGAAACCCTAAGGACCAAAGGTGTAATTATGATAAAGATACCTTATTTCCAGCTAATAATGATCTAAGTAAGCTATGTACTCAATACTTCTAAAAGTGGAAACTTTCTAATTATGGAAACTGTCTAAAAGTGGAAACTTACTAAAATGGGAAAGTTACTTAAAATGGAAAGATGGTTAATTAAGAATGATTTGTAATCCCCTTCTAATCCTTTAGGTGTGAAGAAGGAGAGACTTTGAGCTGTCCCCTGTTTCTGTGCTTATTACTATTTGTGCTTTCTTCATAAGGTATAGATACTCTGCCCTTGTTTCAGTAAGGGTTCTTATATTCTATTACATTGATTTTGAGTTATGATTCAGTTAAGATTTCCCAAGCCATTGCTATGTTCCCTTTTAAATGAACCTTTGATATTAATTTGATAGGACCTTGAGATGCACCTTTTGATATATGACCTTGTGCTATGATTTTGAGACATGACTCTTAGTTTGATACCCGAGCCATTTATGTTACCTAGCCAGGGAGGTAACCTGGCCATGTCTGTGATGCACCACTGGCATGACTCCCGTGTGGGGGAGTGATTTCTCACACCGTCCCTTTTATGATTTTCTGCCATGGCTACTATGATGTTGGGATGACTTTGAGTTTGGGGGCGTATGGGTTGCAATCCTAGATTTGTATGTTTAGTGGATTTAACTGTGACTTTGAGTATTGACTTTGAGGTGACTGGTGCTTGTGTGCAATACACGCCTTTCACATTTAGCTGGAGCTAGCTACTCCACTATTTTGATACATGAGGACACCCCTCATATTATCTAGTTGCCTGAGAGGTATCCCCTCTGATTGTGAGCTTATGACCCTGAGACTATGATGTTGACTTTGAGTTATGGGCTCGTGGTAGATGACTATCCTATATTTCCTTATTACTCTTTTGCTTTGGTTATACCTTATGATATTTCCCAGTGCCTTATTATATTTCGTTTCCGTTATCTTTGCTTGTATTATGTATCTGTTCACTGAGCTTTGTAAGCTCAGCCGCACGTTTTCTTTTTCGTGTGCGGCAGGTATCTAGCTGGGAGATGGATTTTATGCTTGGGACGAGAGTTAGTTGGATGTTTTACCTTAGATGATGTCCTACCCTAGTCTTGCCATTTGTTTAGACGTTTTGATCATGGATTCATTTCATTATGTATTTCCTTTGAATTATTTCGTTATCTTGTGAGACTTTTGTATTGGACTCAAGTCATGTTGACTTGGCTTATTTATTTATGATGTTTTATGGCTTCCGCTGTGTATATGTATGAATGCTTTGAAATGTCGCCATAATGTGATATCTCTACCCTTGTCGGGTTGGGGTGTTACAATTATGGTATCAGAGCCCAGGCTGCGACCTGTCGTACATAAGCCTTGGCCTGTGAAACATGTGGACCATAGGATTTGACCCTTTAGTTTAAAATTTGACTGGTGAGGTTTCGGGTAGGCATAAGTTCTGCTTCGTCTTCCATTTCGTGCTTAATTCCCTTATATTTTGCTAATTCTTTTCATGATCATTCAGATGGTGAACACACGCTTTACTCAGTACACTAATGGGGATGATGGCCCCAATTTTGAAGAGATGATAGCCGCTGCTGTAGCTGCTGCTATTCCGCGAGTGGTGACTGAGGTCACCAATAATATCAGGAATGGGGCTGGTCCTTCTGGAGGTGGTGGTGGTGATGCTCAACCCACCACTCCACCCGCTGCTCCCCCAGCTGGTATCCATGTGTGGATCGAGAGGTTCAACAAACTTAAGCCTCTCTCTTTCAGGTCCGCTGCTACTCCTCATGAAGCGGAGGACTGGATCACACATATTGAGAAGTTGTTTCGTGTTCTGGGATGTGCTGACGAGTTTAAAACTCGGTTGGCCACATTCAAATTTGAAGGTGATGCTCAAAATTGGTGGGCTGCTCTTGTTCAGGCGAAAGGGGATGATTTTGCTGAGACCTGTTCGTGGGCGGATTTCATCGAGGTGTTTTATAGACAGTATATTCCTATGTCAGAGCAGCTAAGGTATGAAAGGGAATATGGGTCGATTCGTCAGGGTGATCAGGAGTCGTCGGGAGAGTTTATGCAACGGTTTCTGCGTCTGGCCAGTTTCGTTGGGCCAGAGGTCACTGGAGATGCTACGCGTCAGGCTCGTCATTTCAAATGGGCTTTAAAGAGGTGGGTGTTAGACCGGATTGTTAACACTCCGTTTGAGGATGTGGCTGGAGTTCAGGACGCCGCGCGTAACATCGAGTTGTTACATGCGGACAGGGGGTCTAATAAGCGTGATAGGGATGGTAACCGGGTAGATTTTCGGGGCCAAGGTCGGCAGGACCAAAGGCAGGATGTTCGGGGTCGACAGGACCATGGACATGATCAGCGGGGTCGCCAGGACCGAAGTCATAATCATAGGCAGCAGGATTTCAGGAACCAGGATCGGCGGGATTCTGGTAGGTCTAGTAGTGATCGTCAGGGGTAGGGTAATAGCAACCGACGTAGGGATTCTCAGCCGTATCAGCAGTCGGGATCGTCTGGTCAGAAGGGGTCTGTTGAGACTCTACCTCCTCCTCCTACATGTACTTCTTGTGGGAAGACTCATCCAGGTCCTTGTTATAAAGCTTCTGGTGGTTGTTTCTGGTGTGGATCTTCTCAGCACAAGATCAAGGACTGTCCTAGGAAGAATGCTGGTGAACCTAAAGTCGATGCTAGGGCAGCTCCTGCTTCAGGCCGGGTTTATTCTTTGACACGTGACCAGGCTGCTAGCACCTCAGGTACTATTACGGGTTTTCTGCATATTGGAGATCGTATTGTGTTTGTTTTATTTGACACGGGTGCTACACATTCTATAATATCCACATCACTTGCAAATAAAATAAACGTAACCCCAACTAAACTAATGAACCGTATATCCATTGCTACCCCGATGAAAACTCATGTGATTATTGATGTTGAGTATGTTAATTGCCCTCTCCGTTTCGATGATCGTGTTCGTTCTGCGAACCTTCTTCCCATTGATATGGTTGATTTTGATCTTATTCTGGGCATGGACTGGTTAGCTGCTCATAAGGCGACCATTGATTGTTATGCTCGTAAGGTGATCTTTGGTGATCTTCACCATCCTGATTATGTTTATTCTGGTTCCCAACCTCTGAAACCTGTAAAGATTATTTCGGCTATGAAAGCCCGGACATTGATTTCCCATGGCTGTCTTGGTTTTCTTGCTTCTATTAAAGATACCTCTGTTGATGTACCTAGCATTGATAGTATTCGTATTGTGCGCGATTTCGCCGATGTATTTCCGGATGAACTTCCTGGCATTCCTCCTGTCAGGGAAGTCGAATTTAGCATTGATCTGATTCCGGGTGCTGAACCCATATCTAAAGCTCCTTATCGCATGGCACCGATTGAATTGAAGGAATTAAAGGAGCAATTGCAAGAACTGTTGGAAAACGGTTTTATTCGTCCGAGCGTATCTCCTTGGGGTGCTCCCGTGTTGTTTGTTAAGAAGAAAGACGGGAGCATGCGTCTTTGTATCGATTATCGGGAGCTTAACCGCATTACTATTCGTAACCGCTATCCTCTTCCTCGCATTGATGATTTATTCGATCAGTTGCAAGGAGCGAGGCATTTCTCTAAAATTGATCTGAGGTCTGGATATCACCAGCTTAGGGTGAGGGAGCAGGATGTTCCCAAAACGGCCTTTCGCACTCGGTACGGTCACTATGAATTTTTGGTTATGCCTTTCGGTCTGACCAATGCGCCTGCTGTGTTTATGGACCTAATGAACCGGATATTCCATGAATTTCTCGATAAGTTTGTGATTGTCTTCATCGACGATATTCTTGTATATTCTAAATCTGAGAAGGAACATGAGCAACACCTTGGTATTGTTCTGGAAATTTTGCGACAGCAGAAATTGTATGCGAAGTTTTCGAAGTGCGAATTTTGGTTGGATCGTGTAGCTTTCTTGGGTCACATCGTTTCTGCGGACGGTATCACTATGGATCCGGCGAAGGTTGAGGCTATCACAAAATGGCCAAGGCCTACAAATGTAACGGAAGTGAGAAGTTTTCTGGGTCTCGCTGGGTATTATCGGAGATTTGTTGAGGGTTTTTTCGCGTCTTGCTTTGCCGTTGACACAGTTGATGAGGAAAGGGGAAAAGTTTATTTGGACTGATGAACGGGAGAGTAGTTTTGAGGAGTTGAAGAAACGTTTAGTGTCGGCACCTATCTTAACTCTTCCATCGGGTTCCGGCGGGTTCCAGATATGTAGCGATGCATCGAAGAAGGGTTTGGGATGTGTTTTGATGCAGCATGGGAAGGTGATCGCCTATGCTTCGAGGCAGCTGAAGCCTTACGAGGTGAACTATCCGACGCATGATCTAGAGTTAGCAGCTGTGGTTTTCGCGCTAAAGATTTGGCGCCATTATTTGTATGGAGAGTCTTGTGACATTTTCACTGATCATAAGAGTCTTAAATACATTTTCACCCAGAAAGAGTTGAATATGAGACAGAGGCGTTGGTTAGAGCTGCTGAAAGATTATGATGCTAACATTCAGTATCATCCCGGTAAGGCGAATGTGGTCGCCGATGCTCTTAGTAGAAAGTCGGGTATGATTGCGAGTTTGGAGTTTGAGCCTCGCGTTTTGCACGACTTAGAGCTTCTTCATGTGGAGTTTTGTGTTCGAGGTCATGGCGGTTATTGGGCTAGCCTTACGGTTGAGTCCAATCTTATCTTGCGAATTAAGGAAGCTCAGAAAGAGGATGGTGAACTGTGGTCTATAGTTCAGAATGTTGAGGAAGGCAAGCAGTCAGAGTTTAGAGTTGATGATTCCGGTGTAGTGTGGTTTGAGGATCGTCTCTGTGTTCCCAACGATCCTGAGCTTAGGGAGGCTGTTCTATCAGAGGCTCATAGTTCCCCTTTTACTATACATCCTGGTTCTACCAAGATGTACCGGGACCTTAAGCAACATTTCTGGTGGAGTGGCATGAAATAGGATGTGGCTTCATTTGTATCTAAGTGTTTGACTTGCCAGCAGGTCAAGATTGAGCACCAGAGAGCTAGTGGGTTGCTTCAGCCGTTGGAGATTCCGAAGTGGAAATGGGAGGAAATTTCCATGGATTTTGTGACAGGTTTACCTCCTACTCGTAGGAAGCATGATGCGATTTGGGTGGTCGTTGACCGACTAACCAAGTCTGCTCACTTCCTCCCTATTCGTGTGGACTACAGTGTTAGTAAATTGGCGGACATTTTTCAGCAGGAAATCGTTAGGCTTCATGGTATGCCTACGGCTATTATATCAGATAGGGATCCTCGGTTTACATCTCGCTTCTGGAAGGGATTGCATAAGGCATGGGATACGCGCCTTAAGTTCAGTACAGCTTTTCACCCTCAGACGGATGGTCAGTCGGAGAGGACCATTCAGACTTTAGAGGACATGTTGAGGGCATGTGCCTTAGAGTGGACTGGTAGCTGGGACGATTATTTGTGTTTGGTAGAGTTTGCTTATAATAACAGTTGGCACGCGAGTATTCGTATGGCTCCTTTCGAGATGTTATATGGTCGGAAATGTAGGGCTCCGGTTTGTTGGAACGAGGTAGGTGAACGCATTATTGAGGGTCCGGAGTTAGTGCAGATCGCTATTGAGAAAGTGGATGTTGCTAGGGAAAAGTTGAAGGAAGCTAGGGCTCGTCAAAAGAGTTACGCTGATAAGCATCGGCGTGACTTAGAGTTTCGTGTTGGTGATCGGGTATTTCTTAAGGTTTCGCCGTTCCGAGGAGTTAAACGTTTTGGGATTAAGGGCAAGCTCAGTCCTCGATTCATCGGACCGTTTGAGATTTTGGATCGCATCGGAGAAGTTTCGTATCGTTTGGCTCTTCCTCCGCAGTTATCGCATGTTCACGACGTCTTTCATGTATCTCTCCTGAGGGGATACAATTATCATCCTCTACATGTGGTGTCTTATCCTTTTGACCAGATTCAGCCCGATATGTCTCTTCCGGAGGAACCGGAAGCTGTTCTTGATCGCCAAGAGCGAGTTATGAGACGTAAAGTCATTCCTTTCGTTAAGATTCTTTGGCGGAACCACCCAGAGCGGGAAGCTACCTGGGAGACCGAGGAGTCTATTCGAGCTAGTTATCCTCATTTTGCTTTCTGATCTGGTATGTCTCCGTTATGTTTCAATTCGTTTCATTTCTGACTCTTTGCAAATTTCGGGGATGAAATTTTTCTTTTTAGAGGGGAAGAAGTTGTAACACCTAAAATTTATAAAGCATGTAAAATGACCAAATTGCCCCTACAAGTTTAAAAGTTATTTAAAAGATTATAAAGTATCAAATAAATTCCAAACTCTTGACAATGAACAAGTTATGCTCCCAAATAATTTTAACAACTTCATTTAACATTTATACAGGTGTAAAAATTACCAAAATACCCCTAAGAGTGCCGAATGATTTATACTTTGTTTTATTTTGATATAAAATGATTTAAATTGTGTAAATGAGGAAATAATCAATCACCAATATTTGCCAACCCATTTTTCCGAAAATTCTGGTCCAAGCCCACCCCTAGGACTTGGTATTCCATGATTTAAGTCAATCCATATCTTTTTTCTCCTAAACCCTAATTACCGGTTGAAAAGAAAACACACAAATAAATCCTATAGCCTCCATCCGATTCTCTAAAATTACCAAAGCATTTTTCTAAGTTCAAGCATCATCCAAGGAGTCCTAGAAAAATCAGGTTGAGTTTGTTTGTTGCCTGATTCGTTGGTGGTGGATTTATTCCTGTCGATAGCTCACTTTTAAGGTAAAATTCGTATCAATTAAACCAATCTTCATAAAATTCGTTTCTCATTTTTCCTGAGGTTCTTATATCATATGTGATCTGCGAAAAATGTGTACAAGGTGATTTGATCCCATTTGAAGTCGTGGTGAATTCTTCCTTGTCGAGTAACCATCCGAGAAGCAATAATTTGTGCAGCCTTGTTCACTCGTTCTAAAAATATTCTGGTATTTTTCCCAGCTCCTAATGATCGTATATAACATAAGAAAAATAATAAAAACAGCCCATGCATCATGTATGATTCGTATGTTAATTATTGTGTTTATAAACCCTAAATCAAACTAAGTCTATAAAAACATGCATGCGAAATTTTCTTGACCAGGCTATTATTTTTCGTGGCCTCTATGATCATCATACAACACCAGAAAAATGCTCATTTGAATTATAGAGACCTAAAACAATTATTGGTGAAGTTATTTGAAATTGGCTAAAAAGGAAACAAGAACAAAAAAATACCTAGCGATCGAACTAGGGTTCAAAACTGATAAGATCTGATTATAAGTGAATATAAATGATGTGGAAATGATTACATAATGATTGGGGTCGATTAGGGTTTTGTTTTGTTAAAGATTATGTTTAACGAGTTGATAATTAAATATAAAGGGGGTGTTTTGTCAATATTAAAACTCATGGACTATTTTTGTCATGTTCTATAGATCAAGTATGACCTGTAAAAATTATAAAACGAAGGGCCTATATGTAAAATTTACGAGATAATGAAATTAGTTGTAATTGTTGGTTCGAATTGGAAATTAAATAAATATAGGGACTGAATATGTAATTTCTGAAAAGTTAAGGTCGATTTGAGTAGTGAATGATATTCAGGGACTAATGTGTAAATTTGGATATTTATTGGACTAATGTGTAATTATTATTAATTAAAGGTTGAAAATGTAAACTTTAAGGTTAATTATGTAAACTTATTAAATGGAGGGACCTATTGTGTAAATTATGAATAGTTGAAGGTCAAATCGTATAACTTGTTAAAATAAGTACTCATTATGTAAATTTGATAAATTAAGGGTTAAATGTGTAATTATGCATATTTGAAGGGTTAAAGTGTAACTTTGGAAATACAGGGGTGTAAAGTGTAAATTGTGAAACCCTAAGGACCAAAGGTGTAATTATGATAAAGATACCTTATTTCCAGCTAATAATGATCTAAGTAAGCTATGTACTCAATACTTCTAAAAGTGGAAACTTTCTAATTATGGAAACTGTCTAAAAGTGGAAACTTACTAAAATGGGAAAGTTACTTAAAATGGAAAGATGGTTAATTAAGAATGATTTGTAATCCCCTTCTAATCCTTTAGGTGTGAAGAAGGAGAGACTTTGAGCTGTCCCCTGTTTCTGTGCTTATTACTATTTGTGCTTTCTTCATAAGGTATAGATACTCTGCCCTTGTTTCAGTAAGGGTTCTTATATTCTATTACATTGATTTTGAGTTATGATTCAGTTAAGATTTCCCAAGCCATTGCTATGTTCCCTTTTAAATGAACCTTTGATATTACTTTGATAGGACCTTGAGATGCACCTTTTGATATATGACCTTGTGCTATGATTTTGAGACATGACTCTTAGTTTGATACCCGAGCCATTTATGTTACCTAGCCAGGGAGGTAACCTGGCCATGTCTGTGATGCACCACTGGCATGACTCCCGTGTGGGGAGTGATTTCTCACACCGTCCCTTTTATGATTTTCTGCCATGGCTACTATGATGTTGGGATGACTTTGAGTTTGGGGGCGTATGGGTTGCAATCCTAGATTTGTATGTTTAGTGGATTTAACTGTGACTTTGAGTATTGACTTTGAGGTGACTGGTGCTTGTGTGCAATACACGCCTTTCACATTTAGCTGGAGCTAGCTACTCCACTATTTTGATACATGAGGACACCCCTCATATTATCTAGTTGCCTGAGAGGTATCCCCTCTGATTGTGAGCTTATGACCCTGAGACTATGATGTTGACTTTGAGTTATGGGCTCGTGGAAGATGACTATCCTATATTTCCTTATTACTCTTTTGCTTTGGTTATACCTTATGATATTTCCGAGTGCCTTATTATATTTCGTTTCCGTTATCTTTGCTTGTATTATGTATCTGTTCACTGAGCTTTGTAAGCTCAGCCGCACGTTTTCTTTTTCGTGTGCGGCAGGTATCTAGCTGGGAGATGGATTTTATGCTTGGGACGAGAGTTAGTTGGATGTTTTACCTTAGATGATGTCCTACCCTAGTCTTGCCATTTGTTTAGACGTTTTGATCATGGATTCATTTCATTATGTATTTCCTTTGAATTATTTCATTATCTTGTGAGACTTTTGTATTGGACTCAAGTCATGTTGACTTGGCTTATTTATTTATGATGTTTTATGGCTTCCGCTGTGTATATGTATGAATGCTTTGAAATGTCGCCATAATGTGATATCTCTACCCTTGTCGGGTTGGGGTGTTACAGCCATTGCCAGCTCATGCAACACGGTTCAGCATTCGAAGTCCAAACATATCGCACTTCGATATCATTTCATCAAAGAGCATGTGGAACAGGGTACCATTGAATTATATTTTGTGTGTACTGAATACCAATTAGCGGATTTATTCACCAAAGCCTTGCCCCATGCAAGATTTGTGGAATTAGTTCACGAAATTGGTATGCGGTGTTTGATTCCAGATGATTTAAACAACTTTCTTACAAACAACTAAGAAAGTCAAACACCAAAACTATCTTTGTAAATATTTTATCAAAAATACCAAAAAGATTTTCATTTTTCTTTCCTTAAAAAAAATTAAAAAATTAAAAAATAAAAAATAAAAAATTTCCATCAACACTTTGTTCATTTAAACACATTACCAATTCTTTCCGAACAAGTGTTGAGGGGGAGTATGAAATACAAATTTTAAAATTTTCCTTAAAATTTGTACTTGCATATTTTCCTTAAAAATGTTGTTTTATAATGTGGTAGTAATATTATCTTTGTGATACCCTCCTTGATTTTAAAATGTTTTCTAATACTCATAAGTCAAGGGGGTGTATTAAATTGTTCTTGTCAAAATTATGTCAAGTCTTGTTAATGCTTTGTGAGTAAGCACTTTAATTGAAAATTTTGTGGTTAAGGGACTTAATCTGACAAAGTTGGAAACTTAAAAATTTTAACAAAACAAAAGTAAAAATGCAATAACTGCATCTGAATTGCAGTTATTACATTTCACCAACCTTATTTACTTCTTCACCAACTTAATCTACGACTCAAGTTCAATCTACAAATCCGTTCAAGAATTCCCAAAACTGTGAGTGTTTATACAATGTTTACATGATTATAAGACATGGTTTTTAAGGATTTTGTGATCCAACGGCTTAATTTTTCTAAATCGATTAAAACAGGTTTAGGGTTTATGTCGAATTGGGCTAAAATGATTTTAAGTGTTTGAGACTAAATTGAATGGTGGGATATGGTCGGAATTAAGTCCTGAACATGTTATGAGTGTTTAATTATACCCAGAAACTCGAATTGATGATTGTTCAAAATTAGGGTTTATGCGTTAATTTGGGGAAAATCATATGATTGTGTTTTGGCCTAATTAATTGGTTGGGATAGTGTTCTTATATGTCGTATAACATGATCTGATCATCGAATCAAACCCAGAAACACGTTTGAATTAATTTAGATGTGTAGGGTTTAAGATGAACTCGACCAGGTTCAATCTCACTGATTCATGGCTAAAAAGTGTTAATATATAGACCAATGAACTCTGAAACATCATAGGAATCTATTGGAATCAAACAATCAAACATCTAACATGTATAAATGAATTCTGATGATTCTGAGTATAGTGTTTGTCTGAATTGCAACCAATTGCATTCAAATTTGATATACAGTGTTTAGATGTGTGTAAATGAACTTAATGAGCATATTATAACTTGTCATTTGATTTAAATTGGACACGAAAACCAAATTTGATAAAGATTCAAGAAAATGTACGTCTATAGTGTTATCGCAATTTCTTGTATAAGAAATTATCGAAAATGGATAAGCCTTGTCGGAATTGAAAAATCCATCAGAATTTGATAAATTTGTCGCAATTGCAAAAAACTTGCCGAAATTAAAAATTTTCATCGCAATTGGGCAAACTTTATCGCAATTCAAAATTTCCATCGCAATTGGACATGGCTTATCGCAATTCAGATATTTTCATCGCAATTGATCAAATGTCATCGAAATTCAATATTCATCAGAATTGGATAAAAGTCTGTCGGAATTCTAAAAACCATCAGAATTGCCCAAAACTGTCGCAATTATAGAGATATGTCGCAATTCATTAAAACTATCGAAACTCAAATGAATCACAAGCTTTCGAAATTGATCAATGGAACATTAAAGGAAATAAGTTTTAACTAGTAATCCACACAATGTCCAATGATGAAAATTGCTATACTCATAATACTAAAACATGTAAAATCAAATTAAGCAACAAAACGGTCACATGAATGATAACAAGATTAACAATTCGCTAACTTTCATGTATCCTGCAAATTTGTTTTTGATTGATGTTTCAAATAATATCTCAAATGGCTGCACAACAACCACTCCCAATGCTCACCAAGTAAAACACTTTTCCACAAGACTACGATGTGGAAATTGGCAAGAACAATACTCGCATGAAATTTCACAAGATAAAGTGTGCGGAACCAACCTGTCAAATAGACATAGAGATTCTCAAGTTACATAAGTTTAGGATGGGCGAACTCACGTTCTTCTTAGGACTTCAAGTTCATCAATCCCCCCCTCCCCCCGTGGTATTTTTCTTAATCAGTCCAAGTATGCTCTTGAGATTTTAAAGAAACATGGCATGACAAGTTGTGACACTTATAACACACCTATGTCTGCATCATCCCCAAAGCTGGATGCTGATTTACATGGTACACCAATTGACCCTACAAAATATCGTAGTATGCTTGGTTCCCTCATGTATCTAACAGCCAGCAGACCCGATATAGTTTTTGTTGTATATCTATGCTGCCGTTATCAGTCTTGACCAACTAAAAGATACCTCTCTGAGGTTAAAAGAATCCTTCGATACATAAAGGGAACCATCCATTTAGGGATCTGGTATCCGAAGGATTCTGGCTTTGAACTAATCGCTTTTTCAGATGCTGATCATGCAGGATGTTTAGATACACGTAAAAGTACATCTGGGGAAGTGCAGTTTCTAGGAGATAAACTTGTATCTTGGCAGTCAAAGAAGCAGGATTGCACCTCATTGTCATCTACAGAATCTGAATATGTCACCATGTCAGCATGCTGTGCTCAAGTCATTTGGATGCGTTTACAGCTGATGGATTACGGTTACATTTTCAACAAGATTCCCATGTACTGCGACTCCAAGAGTGTCATTGCTAGCTCATGCAACACGGTTCAACATTCGAAATCCAAACATATCGCACTTCGATATCATTTCATCAAAGAGCATGTGGAACAGGGTACCATTGAATTATATTTTGTGGGTACTTAATACCAATTAGCGGACTTATTCACCAAAGCCTTGCCCCATGCAAGATTTGTGGAATTAGTTCACCAAATTGGTATGCGGAGTTTGATTCCAGATGATTTAAATAACTTTCTTACAAACAACTAAGAAAGTCAAACACCAAAACTATCTTTGTAAATATTTTATCAAAAATACCAAAAAGATTTTCATTTTTCTTTCCTTAAAAAAAATAAAAAAATAAAAAAATAAAAAATAAAAAATTTCCATCAACACTTTGTTCATTTAAACACATTACCAATTCTATCCGAACAAGTGCTGAGGGGGAGTATGAAATTCAAATTTTAAAATTTTCTTAAAATTTGTACTTGCATATTTTCCTTAAAAATGTTGTTTTATAATGTGGTAGTAATATTATCTTTGTGATACCCTCCTTGATCTTAAAATGTTTTCTAATACTCATAAGTCAAGGGGGTGTATTAAATTGTTCTTGTCAAAATTATGTCAATTCTAGTTAATGCTTTGTGAGTAAGCACTTTAATTGAAAAATTTTGTGGTTAAGGGACTTAATATGACAAAGTTGGAAACTTAAAAATTTTAACAAAACAAAATTAAAAATGCAATAACTGCATCTGAATTGCAGTTATTACATTTCACCAACCTTATTTACTTCTTCACCAACTTAATCTTCGACTCAAGTTCAATCTACAAATCCGTTCAAGAATTCCCAAAACTATGAGTGTTTATACAATGTTTACATGATTATAAGACATGGTTATTAAGGATTTTGTGATCCAACGGCTTAATTTTTTTAAATCGATTAAAACAGGTTTAGGGTTTATGTCGAATTGGGCTAAAATGATTTTAAGTGTTTGAGACTAAATTGAATGGTGGGATATGGTCGGAATTAAGTCCTGAACATGTTATGAGTGTTTAATTATACCCAGAAACTCGAATTGATGATTGTTCAAAATTAAGGTTTATGCGTTAATTTGGGGAAAATCATATGATTGTGTTTTGGCCTAATTAATTGGTTGGGATAGTGCTCTTATATGTCGTATAACATGATTTGATCATCGAATCAAACCCAGAAACACGTTTGAATTAATTTAGATGTGTAGGGTTTAAGATGAACTCGACCAGGTTCAATCTCACTGATTCATGGCTAAAAAGTATCAATATATAGACCAATGAACTCTGAAACATCATAGGAATCTATTGGAATCAAGCAATCAAACATCTAACCAGTATAAATGAATTCCGATGATTCTGAGTATAGTGTTTTTCGGAATTGCATCCAATTGCATTCAAATTTGATATACAGTGTTTAGATGTGTGTAAATGAACTTAATGAGCATATTATAACTTGTCATTTGATTTAAATTGGACAGGAAAACCAAATTCGATAGAGATTCAAGAAAATGTACGTCTGCAGTGTTATCGTAATTTCTTGTATAAGAAATGATCGAAATTGGATAAGCCTTGTCAGAATTGAAAAATCCATCAGAATTGGATAAATTTGTCGCAATTGCACAAAACTTGCTGAAATTCAAAATTTTCATCGCAATTGGGCAAACTTTATCGCAATTCAAAATTTCCATTGCAATTGGACATGGCTTATCGCAATTCAGATATTTTCATCGCAATTGATCAAATGTCATCGAAATTCAATATTCATCAGAATTGGATAAAAGTCTGTCGGAATTCTAAAAACCATCAGAATTGGCCAAAACTGTCGCAATTATAGAGATATGTCGCAATTCATTAAAACTATCGAAACTCAAATGAATCACAAGCTGTCGAAATTGATCAATGGAACATTAAAGGAAATCAGTTTTAACTAGTAATCCACACAATGTCCAATTATGAAAATTGCTATACTCATAATACTAAAACATGTAAAATCAAATTAAGCAACAAAACGGTCACATGAATGATAACAAGATTAACAATTGGCTAACTTTCATGTATCCTGCAAATTTGTTTTTGATTGATGTTTCAGATATCTCAAATGGCTGCACAACAACCACTCCCAATGCTCACCAAGTAAAACACTTTTCCACAAGACTACGATGTGGAAATTGGCAAGAACAATGCTCGCATGAAATTTCACAAGATAAAGTGTGCGGAACCAACCTGTCAAATAGCCATAGAGATTCTTAAGTTACTTAAGTATAGGAGCATGCTAGACAAGTTCGCTTCTATTCCTGAATTTTACATTCATCAAATGTGGCACAGTATGAAGCTGGACTTGGGAGAAGAATCTTTCACATGCACTCTGGACCGAAAGGAAGTGACTGTTGATGTAAACTTTCTCCGCAAGGCCTTGCTATTGCTAGAAGCTCCTGCACCTGCCAAGAAATTCCATCCAACACCCTCTGAAGAAGATGTTCTCAACTTCCTAATTGAGATTGGCTATGATGTACAACCAGACAAGCCATTGACAAGATTCTCAAAGGTTGAAGCCAAGCTAATCCCCCAACCTTGGAGAACAATATATTATATCTTGGCCCGATCAGTCTCCGGAAGGGAAATTGGACATGAGAACCCTCGTTTGTCTCACCTACAAATCTTCTGGGGTATTGTGAACCAGAAGCAAATTGATTATGCTCAACTTATCTGGGAAGACATAGTCTTTCAAATTCAAAGTCACTACCTCAAACCTCTCACCAAAATCCCGTTTGTCAGATACACCAAGCTTATCATCTATCATCTACTTGAAGACAACAATGACATCCCTAAACGTCTTGAAGACCAAGATAAGCATTTATTTGCTATGGACAAAACCATTAGTCAAGTCTACAACCCTAAAGGTAGCACACGCAAACAAGGGATGAGACTACCAGAAGCTCTTTTGACGGACAAGATAAAGAAAACGAAAGCATACATCAATTATGATAAAGCATTCAGTGAGGTACATGTCAGTTTCTACAAGTACGATGATGAGCCTGCTCCAGCTAAGACTCGATCAAAGGAAGGTAGCAAGTCAGGAAGCACATCTAGCACATCTAGAAGATCAAACCAGGGCCTCCTAAATACACTAAGAGGCGAGTTCCGATCAAGATTTCTAAGCCCGAGCCAGAAGAAGAAATGATTATTTCAGAAGAGGGATCCAGTTCTGATACGGAAACCGATGATGAACCAACAATCTACAAGGAAGAAATAGCTACCAAGATTGCTTTAGATGAAAGTTATGAGTCCTTTAAAGCTGATGAAGAAAGGCGGAAGAAGATGATGCTTGAAGAACATATGAGAATCGATGAGGAAATCGCCAAAGACTTTGATGATGGCCAGACCCTCGACGATCCGGTTAATCAACCCGGTGGGTCTGGAGTTGCAGCAGAAGTTATTCCACCTCATTCAGATCCGGTTAATCAACCCGGTAATGATGAGGAAAAGGATGAAGATGAACAGGCTAGAGATTTTGATATGGATGAGGATAATGACACAGAGAAGGTGCTTATTGATGAGGAAGTAATCAGAAAAGCTGCTGCAGAGCTGGAATTGGAAAAGAAAAAGGAGGAAGAAGAAAGGTTGGCAAGGATAAGGGCTGAGGAAAAGGAAGCCGACGAATATATTCAAACACCTCCAACCACTCCTCCACACTCTCCTCCAATTACCCATGACATACCTTTGGTATCTAAGCAAGCTTCTCGATCCAAATTCCAAAAACATCCTGAGTCATCCACACACTCTTCACCACCACCAACACAAACAACAACAACAAGCTAGTCAAGAAAGAAACCAAGAAAGAAGACAAGCTTCAAAAGGGATGAAGCAATCTTCCAAGCTTCAAAAAGAGTGAAGCAGGCCGTAAAGCTAGCACGAGCCAAGAAAGATGACCAGCTTCGTGACCAAATCGAAACTTTGAAAAATATGGTCACCGGCCTTGCTGGACAAGTGAAAGAGCTTCAAAACACCAAAGCTCGAGTCGATGAATTCCTTTCAGATGATGTTCAAGAAAGGATGCTCACCGCGATCAAAGGCAATACTAAAGAATATTTGAAGAAGTACTTACCTAAGATCACATCTAAGAAGGTGAATGAATATCTTGAGCCGAACATTGAAGGTCTTCTCAGGAATATTGTGGCTACAGTTCCACTTGTCCTTCAAACCCAACCGACGAAGCCAAAAGAACCAACTCTGGAAGAGCTTTAACTTAAACTATTTGAAAGCTTAACAAGTATTACCTCACCAACTCCTGAGCAAATAGCCATCTCAGAGGCTATAAAGGCAAATATATTGAAGGAGTCATGCAAAGCTGAGGCTGACAAAGGTAAACATCCAAGAGACGATGAAGACCCAGATCCGAACTCACAAGCCAAGAAATCAAAGAGTGTCGGCGGATCTGCTTCTCAACACCAAGAACCTGTCAGACCTCCAGCAACCACAACAGCCACCCAACCACCTAAGGTTTCCAGCTCCAGACCAACAGCAATGGAGCATCAGTTTGAGTTCACTGCAGATGAAGAATTCTAACAACACCAAGATCAACCAGACTCTCCTCCCAATACAAAAGCAACAACGTCTAAGCCTAGAAAGAAGACAACATCCAAAAGACCAACTGTTGTCTCATGGCTGGACGAAGACACAACAAAAGGGAATGAATGGTTCGATCAACTTGTCAGTGCTCAATCTCATGTAGACGATGACTCCATAATCGAAGGTCGCACACTTGAGTTCACGCAAAAACTCAAATGTGACCAACGCATCAAAAAGCTCACTAAAGGAGAACTTCATCGAATAAAGAATGATGTCTTCAATCTACTAAAAGATAGGTCTTCCAGTGCAGCTGAGCTTGAATATCACCTAGAAAACATTGCACGAGCAATGTCTAGTGAGTTCAGCTGGACAAATCCGGACATGCATGTGGTTGATAGCACTTCTCAACCCAATCAACCATACATTACGGATTAGACAAAGCCACTGCCGGTGATTGGAGCTTCAGATCAACCTGTTGTCCCGTATAGATTCTTCTTCAACAACGACCTTAAACTTCTTGTGCACGGCATCAAGTGTCAACCTAAATATGCAACTTCCATAACCCTGATTCCTGCAGCAAGCTATCCACAACCTGCCATCGAAGAAACTGCTACAAGACTCTTCTTTACAAACAGAGTACAGTACGATCAAGATGCGCAACTGGGAATATATCACTGGTTTGAGAAGAGGAGAACATGGTACAAAAGTAAACTCACGAAGATGTCTCCAACTCCAGTGATGAGTGATCTTAGGAAAATTTATGTGGTTAGCCTTGAAGCGAAAAAAAGGTATGATTATACCTTTCTACATCAAATTAGGGTTAGGAGACAAGATCAGAAGATGTACACATTTTCAGAAGCAGACTTCCCGGACTTGAACCTCAATGATCTTGAAGACATGTATCTCATCAAGGTTCAAGGGAAAATGCAACACTTCTCCACTAATCTTACTTACACATTCAGCACTTTACTGCTATACTTCATCAGAAGGAAGATTATTCAAGAACGTGTAGAAGACCTACAGCTTGGGGTCGAGAGCTATCAAAGGATGATCAACTTAACCGCACTAGTTCTACATCTTCCTGAGATCAACCAAGAGCCCCAGTTTACCATGAAGAAAGAACCAACCTTCGGGTTTGTCTTCAAGAGTGATCTCCCAATCAACTGCTTCATGGGATCCAAATAGGTTCACAAGTTCTGTGACCACACGCTCAAGAAAGTTCGTGATGGGTTGGTGATTCGAGTAAGAGATCGGGAACTATACAAGTCAAGCAGGTGGACAGCTTCTCAATTAAGAGAAGTTCGTCAATTTATTATGAAGATCGAGAAAAGGCTTGTTCATATAGACCAGATGAGGAGACTTGAAAGCTATGTTGGAGGAAGACCATCGTTCCCGATCAGGAATTTTCAAAGACCTGATCCAGGTTTCACTGTCTTCAGAAGCACAGAATGATGTAAGAGTTGGATAATTTTTTGATTCATAATACTTGCTTGTGTTATTTATTATGGCTTGTGCACAAATAACAGTGCACAACCCGTACTTGTAAATAAAGGACCCTGAGGTACGCTTCAGTACCTCAATCCTAACATAAGGAGCGAAAGCTTCTTACTTTTGAGTAGAATTAATCAAAATTTTGATAAGTTTTTTAAAATTCTGCTCAAAAGAACAAGTATTCCCTCTTAAAAGGTGATTTCACTTGTTGAGGGGGAGTACCTGAAACTAATCTTGTTCAACACTAAAACGTTCTTGTGAGATTCTTCCCATAAACCTCAAAAAGCATATTTTAATCAAAATGTTTTCCAAAAGCAGCATCGATGTGCTATTTTTGAGGGGGGGAATAATAATGTGATTAAAATATGGTAACTAAAAGTATAAAATCTTGCATAAGCTTGACTCAGATTTTACCCTCGAATTGACGAAAGTTAAATTTCATTAATCGAAAAGACTTGTCCTAGACGGGTAATAATTTCAAGCTGGTTTATCCAGTGATGTAAAGGTGTCTCGCAAAGGACTTGTCTGAGTAGAGTGTACCATTTCGAGAGATTCTCTTTGAATATGACCTGGACGGGTAATAATTTTAAGCTAGTCTAACTAGTGATGTAAACATGTCTCGCAACGGTCATCTTCACTGAAAATCAATCAATTCAAAAGTGCTAAATCCACCCAACATGTGCAAATTTATCTTAAAAACTTATGAGCACATGTGAAGGGGGGGGGGTATTTCTAAAAAAGCAAAACTCTCAAAGTGTTAACAAAATATTTTTGATAATCATAAACACTTTGAGAGATTTTCAAATGATTAGTTTATGGCAACATAGGATAGTCATGAAGTTATAAGGTGACTAAGGATAGGAAAAACGTCTTATGATCCGCCAGAATCGGAGGGATCTACCCATGGACAACACCAATAGTTTAGAACTAGAAGGTCATTAGGTATGATTGAAAAGAGAAGTAAAGAAATGAAAGGAGAAAGAAGGGGTTGAAGAATTAGAAATAAAAGTAAATGAAAGGGTGAAAATAAATAGCCCTCCATATGCTCAACCTTAGGGCAGAAACCGGGTTCAATTCATATGCTACTGGATGTCACTACAAGTGACACCGTATTGAAGACAAGCCGTCATGGACCTAGTGACGCACTGCACTAAACCTTCTAGCCACTCAAGTGTCTCTCAAAATATACTTGTTTCATTTCTTACAGAGAACCCTTCATAATCTATCGACCTCTCATTCCGAGATGAGTTGATATAGAAAAGGAGGCACTCTGCTCCATGCCTCTGACGACTAAAACCAAAAAGCACTAAATCGAGTCTAGAGTCGCGAGATACATCAAAAGATCTCTTAGGAACACTTAATATTTCTACACTGGTTGTTCAACATTATGAACACCAGTTGTAAATAACAAGAGTCCTACGCAGATCTTAGTATTCTGCCAATAACATTCATGAGGGAATTCAAAAATGTGATTCTCAGTGATTGAGTGGAAATTCCTGCTAGGGTCAACATCAAACAGCCCTGACAGCAGGTCACTTCGGTAATCCCTTGTGGATTACGCTTAGTATTCGCAATGGTTCCAAATGGTCTACAGTCGTGGAGTGATACTTCGGTATACTTCAGCGACTCACCCTAAATCGTTGATACACTTTTGTGTATCTGTGTTAGCTCTCTCGGGGGCATCCAATTCGGGAACGGTCTTGGCAAGGATTAGAGAAAGTTTTAACACTCTGCTGATAACGATCTCGAAGTCCGAACCTGTAAGTGCCGGATGATTTATTGCTAACTGTTTACTTGCAGGTATTTATGGAGACCAGGAGTTCCACCACTATCATCACCATCATGCTCATACTAACATCACAACGAAAGTTCTCACAAAGATCAAAGCAAAGTAAACGTTCAAAACTCAAAAGATCGAAGCTAAAGAACGAGAATTACTTGAAGTATGAAGATCAAAGTCAAAAGAAGTATGAGCATGGTGGAAAAGACGTAAAGACACTGGAGTAAAAGACGTTGATGATAGGCAGATCAAGACATATTACCATATCACACAAGACAAGAACAAAGAACAAAGATACGAAAAATGTCAAAGCCTAAGAAGCAAAGAAAACATCAAGCAACCTTGATGACCAATCCTTAGGGGGAGATTGTTGGGAACACATTTCATATGTAATCAAGTCTTGGTCATATTATTGTACAAAGTTGCTTAATATAAGGCCTTTATGTTAGTTTAGATGTCACGGCCCTATTAAAAGGCCTATGGGTCGTGACTTAGTGTTAGTTTCTAGAAGATCATAGTAACGTGATGCCCTAATGCACACCTATAAATAGACATGTAATACTACTCTTATGTTAGTTGGTTTTATTCACTATTGTATGGAAACCTTGATACTCTTTCATGTAAATTGAATCCTACCATTCTTCTCTCTTTCTTTCATATCTTACGTGCTATATTACTTGTGTTATACTTATTATAGTGACCTAACAGAACATTTGAAATCTGAGCCAAGGCACAAGGGGAATTGTCCGTTCTTTGTATTTACGATATTTGATTAACATCAAGTATGCACAATGATGTTAGTATGTGGAGAATGGGAAAAATAGGGCTGCCGAAAAACAACATTATTTTCGCTATCTTAGAGTACTGAACTTGCTGCTCAAGAAGGAACATTATCAGCGTCCTCCACAAAATTAGCAATAAAACCGCCTGACATGAAGTGCCCTGACTACTGAACAAGCTCATTTTTATGTGTGCGTTTGGTTCCTGCAGCAAAAAAATTTATGCTCAAGAGATGGGTGTTGATTTTATTATTGCAGATTATATAAGTGGGTGTTATATTGGCAGAAATTAACTGTTAGCAAAGCACGTACATGGCGTTCAAAGTGCTGAAATTTATATTTTTATTAGGTGAGTTCCTATTACACTTTGAATGCAGTTATATGTTTGGTTTTGGCATCACATAATGGACATAGCGGAGAACGAGGCAACAAAAGGTCGTTGTCCTGCATTTCCCTACTGCAAGGTATCTGTAGAAAACTAGAAGGGGGGTTTGAATAGTTTTACCAATTAAAAAATCTTTTTTAAAACTTATAGATCGACTTATGTCAATCTAGTTTTGACGTGTTGGATATTGATAGTATTAAAGGATATAAAACTAAGCTACGAGAGAGAGATAGAGTGACACAACCATAACACAAGTATTTATAGTGGTTCGGATCCAAGGTCACCTTCCTTGGCCTACACCACTCCCCGAGTCACCTACTCGAGAGTTCGTAAACACTTCACAATACAAACTCCTTTCACTTGGCGGAGAAGCCTTCACAACGTCGCTTACATTTTATCCGGTACAAAGCTAGATACCGGGCTTTTCCACTAGGTAAAGCCAAACCTTCTTCGCCTACACTTTATCCGATACAAGGCTAGATACCGGTTCCTTAGCACGATGGACAAACCAATACACCTAGCACAAAAAGACTAAAGGATCCAACGTCCTTTTACACCTAATGACTCAACACATCTACAACACCCTTTTGAGAAGAAGAAAGAACAAGGTGCACTTCTGTTATCTTGAAGGAGAAGAATCCTAGCAACTCATATCACGAGCTAGCAAGTCTTTGAGAGGTCATAATCTCGCCTTTTAGAAGGAACCTAGAGATTCACAAAGAAAGACTACATAGGAAGATCCTTGGATCTGTGGTTAGAGAGTTTAGAACATGGAGAGAAGGAATGTCTAAAAGGGGTGAGGGATAAGAGAGAAATGGCTCACTATTTATAGGTAAATTGTCCACTGTTCACCCGGATCTGGCGGATCCCTTACAAAAGGGATCCGGCCAGTGTAATCTAAGGGATCCGGCTATCTGGTAGTACCAGTTCGGATTTTGGGTTACAATTCTGGGTTTTGGGTTATGGGTCAAGGTCCATGGGTCAAGTGATGTCAAAGACATCTTGGGTCATGGGTTATGGACTTTAGGTCATGGGTCATAGGTTTTGCCCATTATGAAGTCATGCATGATGTCATGCAAATGGGTTATGGGTTATGGATCAAGCTCCATGGGTTATGACCTTATGGGTTATGGACTTGGTTTTTGGGTCATGGATATTTTCCTAGTTAATTTACAAGTAACATGTATTTTATAAAAATGTAAGTAACTAGTTTACTTAAGTGTTTTTATAAAATTGTTTTGGCTTTATGTAAACTTGTTCAACTAAATATGTTTAAGGTTTGTTTTAATGAAATGAGTTAGTAAGCTTTTGGCTCAAATCGTTTACGTATTTTATCTATCTTATTAAAATGATTTTACGTTTCTTATCGACAAAACATTAGAAGATCGTAAAATATAAATAAACGTTTTTAAGGTTTATTTGTATTAACAATCTCCCCCTTTTTGTTGATAAAAAAACATAAAATTATTTTAAGTAAAAGAATAAAATTCGTAAGTTTGAATTTAAGCTTTTACACTTTTCTCCCCCTTTTTGTCGAAACAAAAAGAGTGTCGAAATGAAACTAACCCGAGTGCAAGTTTTAAGAAGCATAAAGATGTAAATATGGAGCAAAGAGGATAAAAAAAATGCTTAGTTGCTCCCCCTTGATGTTTGCTCCCCCTTGAAGAGGGCGTCAAGTAATTCGGAAGACTAAACGTGATCATTGCAAATTATTTACAATGTTTTTGCTTTGAAGAAAGCTCCCCCTCATTGAGGGTGTCGAGTGCTCCATGTGTATTTTTGAAAATCTATAAAACAATGGTTAGAAAACAAGTATATGTTGTCCCTTTGTCAAAAATTTGGCTGCATAAAAATTTTGTTAGTCCTCTGTTTGCCCGGATCCCACGGATCCTTTTCAGAAAGGATCCGCCAAGCATAAACTTAGGGATCCGGCTACCTGCAGTTTTGTTAGCAGTAGAAAAGGGTATGAAAACAAGTAATACACACGCACCAAACATGTTCACATAAGCATATATTCATGAGGAATCATTTAATAAACATAAGAGAAATGATACAACAAAGGTCAAATCTCTAAAAACAAAGAAAATGATCTTGACATGAAAAATTCCTATTGACTAAAATTAGGCCTAAGACTAAGAATAGGGAGACCACTTGTGCTTGCACTTCAAGGTTTTTCGAGAAGGGTAGGTTTGGTGACATCGTCAAGACGTTCAAGGAGATGGTAGAACATGAAACGTACTTCATCACGTAGTTCATGTACTAAGGTTTGGACATGTTGACAATGATCACAAGTATTATCGTGGTTTGTTTGTTGAGGACCTAAGGTAGAGGGTTGTTGAGGTATGTTTGAGGTGGAAGCACCTAGGTGGAAAGATTGTGGATGTACCACGGGTGTTGGTTGAAAAGTATGTATGGTAGGAAGTATATGTGGTGGTTGAGTTGGTTGAGATGGTTGATATCTTCTCATAACCCAAAATGGGCCATTTGAAGGTGGAGGAGAGGAAGGCAAGTTTGCTATAAGTGGTGGTATGTTTATGTCAACATCTAGGTGATGAGATGCTGGTTGAGTTGACATTCTCTCAATGGATGAGAATGTGGGCAATGGTGGTGGATTACAGGTTCTAGGAGGTAGGTCCTCTAATGAGTTCAAAAATGGATGATGAGAGGTAGGAGGTGTGGTAAAGGAAAGGATTTGAGGTTGAAGAGGTGAGGCTTTTATAGGTTGAGTTGAGATAGGTGTATTTGATAATGTAGCTTTAATGGGCGGTGTTGGTTCAAGAGAAGTAGGTTGTGGTGAGGTTATTTTGGTGGAAGCAAGTTGTGGTGGATTTGGCTTATTTGAAGGAGGGGTTTGGATGTAGTTTGAGAGAGGTGTTCTACTTAGAAGGTGTTTTGATGGGTGAGGCTTCGGTTGAGGATATTTCATACACAATTCGTGCGGTTTTTCTTGGTGGACTCCTAGTGGATGATCTTGCACTTGGTGCCTTAGTCATGTTTTTAGGTAAGTTTAGAAGGTGAGTTTACAGTAGAAGATGGTTTGTTTAGGTGTGGTTTGGAAACACAAACACAAGTGGTTTAAATAGTGAAGGATCAAGTATGGTAATTAAAGCCTAAACCACTAAAATCCTTTGAATTGCAATGATATGCATGCACCAAGGTCAACTACAGTGATACAATCTTCTAGGAGACATATTAAAGGTAATGTGGAGTATTTAAGTGGATAAAATTGAGTTTTGGAAGGTTTTAGATGATTAAACCTGTGTCTGTTTTCCCGGATCTAGCGAATCCTTTTCAACAGGGATTCGGCTAGCTTTAGCTGAGGGATCCGGCTAACAGATCAGGTGTGAGGGAAAAATGATTATGAATAAGCTATAGCAGCCCTATGTTTCCTGGTGTAATGAGTGTGAGAAGGTGTCTTAAATGAAGAAATCCTGAGTGGTTTAAGACTAATGATGAGGGGTTGCCATTAATGGTCTTTAGTGAGGATAAGAGATCTAAAGTATGTCAATAAGTGAATATGAGTTAAGAAAATCATACCACTAAGTGTTAATTGTTTATAGGTTTCAGGAAAAGGTTGTATGAAAAGTTTAAAAATTCTTTAAAAATCATAAGAATTAAAAGATTGGTTTTAGAGCATTTTAAGGTAGAGTTGATGTAAATAAATTTGTTAAAAATTCATTTAAATTACAGATAGGTGTATAATGATCAGAGGGACGTGATGCAAGAAGTGGTATGGAGAAATGTGGTTATTTTGAAAATGATAAATCATAAACATCTCGGAAGAAGCATAAGTTAATCCTAAGAGATCAAAAGAGCTACTAACTTCAAAAGTCAGCTCAAATGTGACTAATATGAGATGGATAACTAGTGTACTAAGGTTAGAATGGTTGAGGGTGATAAGAAGTGATATAAATTTTACTCTGTGAGCCCGGATCCTCCGGATCCTTTCTAAAAGGGATCCGGCTAGTTATAACTAAGGGATAAGGCTTCTGAGACTAATTCTTTCATAGTGGGCTCGTAATCCTCCTCCTCTGGGTCCATCTCATCATCATTATCATCATTATCATTATCACCATCATCATCATCATCATCATCATCATCATCAAAATCGTCCATATCCTCGAGACCTACCTCATCATCCTCCATCTCCGGGTCCTCCTCGTCATCGGGGTAAGGTGCATCCATAGGGTCCATATCCTTCCCAGGGATGTGTGGTGCCGGTACAACCGGTAACTGGTCGGGCAAGGTAGGGGCACACATGATACTCTACAAAGAGTACCTTGAGTCAAGATCCCAACCAATAGTGTAAAAGAAAACAGTTTTTATATAACATAAGGTAGCAGCGGAAAATCCAAGTAAAGTATATAATAGTATAAGAGCATGCATACATAAAGATTAAATAAAGCGATAAAAGAGCGAAGTGGCACGGAGGTCTGATGGCTATCAATTGTGAAAACGTTTTGACACGGAAAATGTTTATAGTCGCGAAAAATATGACCTCGTTCTCTATAAACAGTGGCTCTGATACCAATCTGTAACACCCCCAACTCGGAATATGGCAGCAGAACATAGTTTGGGGTATTACTTCAGGATAGGACAGTCACAATCATAGAAAACGATTTCATAGCAAGTCATTTTAATAAAACATATCATTCAAAACTTAATAAAAACATTAGAGTTTAAAGATCTCTCAAAAGTCAAGCACAGCGGAATAATAAGACACAACTTAAAAGGTTTTTTGAATGATAAAAGATAATAAAGTAGAAAGTGAAAACAAATAGCCATCCATAGTCTTCATGCCACTCCCAGTGCCAGTACAGTACGCATCAATTACCTGAGAAAAAACATGCTAAAAAGTCAACACAAAGTTTGAGTGAAATTCATAGGTCTAAAAATAAAGTAGTTGAACACATGATTTTCAAAGTCTGGATGATATAAGTAACATATACAAATATCGGGTAAAGCGTCGTATAGTTGCTAAGCTCATGACATGCAAAACATTAACCGGCATCAATAACATTGATGTAATCACAATAATAATATTCACAAAATTTACCCCCAAGTAGATAGCTTGCCAACTACCTAGTTAACTCGAATATAGCACATCACATGTTGCCGTCTTTGGTCAACATGGCGGGTTAGTCATTCCTATAGGCCTATAAACTATATTCGCGCTTACTCACAAGTGATTAATGGTTCATGATCGAGGGACTTGCTTGTGGCAAAGGTGGTACTTAGCATTATCATCTTAGTCAGGAAAAGCATACGTTTGAACAATTGTGTTCATAAAAGTAAGTAGCATGTATCTCCCCCATAGGTTTATAAAACAAATTAAAAGTAAAGTGGGGTTGTGAATCACACCTTAGCAGCAGAGGAAATAAAATATCACAATATGATCAGATGGAATAGCATGGCAAGTAAATTTCAGCACAAACTAATAAGTAAATAGTATGTTTCAAAAATAATCCTCAAAGTGATTTATAAAGTAACGTTCATTGAGCACTCGTGTTAAGATAAAAAGGTTTAGTTTTCAATGGGGTTGAAAAGAAGTAAACATTTATGACTCGTGTGGATAATAAAGAAAAGTTAAGATAATAATAGTCGACGAAACACAAACAAACAAGTAGAAGGAGGATAAGAAAAGAAGAAGAAATAAGAATTAAGAAAGAAAGAATAAATCAAGAACGAGAAAGAAAACGTCAAATAGTCGGTAAAACGTTAGAATTTAGGAAGAAAACGTATAAGTTTCAAAAGGTTTTTGTGACGTTTACAAGTTGTAATTGATTAAGTTATAAAAGTTTTTTATAGAAATTTGGACATGACGCGTCCGTTTTAGTAACTTTTCCAAGTCGTCACGACTCTTGAATAAACCAATTTTTAATCACATTTTACAAGTTATATATATATATATATTTAGTCGTTATCATTTGCGTGTATATTAGTGTCAAGTTTATTGACCATTTTGTGTCCATTCGGGTCCAAATATGTTAAGCTCTTGCGAGTCTAACATACTATTTCATCTCAAGCACAAAATCATCCATAAGTCCATCGGCTAATACCGTAAATCCAATAACGTCCAAATCCAATAATCTCATCCAAGCATAGGTTATATCATAACGTCCATTCGAAATCCAAATGATATCCCAAGTTACCCGAATAGTATCCGAAACAACAATTGACAAAACAAAATGAAATAAGTTAGTAAACGAAAAGGAAATAAATCGTTACAACAAACAAATGAATCAGAAGACCAAATGCATTGGGCTTCGGCCCAATACTTAAATCACCCGACCATGGACTACTTTGGGCTATAAGGCCCAAGGTTACCGTTGCTAGACCACGTATGGGCTCATTAGCCCAATTCGGCTAAACCAACCCATCAAAGTCTGAATCCAACTCGAACTCGACACACACACCTTCGAGGGTTTCTAACCTCGGCCATGACTCGTCACGAAAGGATACAACTTAACAACAACTCAAGCTCATGCTCCCTTGGTCTACGGCTCGTACCAATTGACACCAAAACCATATCCTTGTCTCCTACATCGAGACTATGGCAAGGTCGCGAATCCCATGAGTCACAACTCAATCCATTCGACACCAAGACCATTCCCATGGTTCGGCTAACATCAACCAACAAGCTCATGACTCCTTTGAGTCATGGCTCACCCATGTCTACACCTCGGCCGCGACTCCCTTTAGTCTCGGCTCAACTAATATCGAAACAAAAAGCCATCAAAGACTCAACCAAGCCAAAACACACTAGGCCGTGACTCCCTTAAGTTACGGCTCAATCCTATTCGAGCCTTAAAACTCTCAGCTAACCCAACACATAACGAAAACCAATCAAAACTCCAAACCGAGCTACAAAACAACAAAAATAAGCTTAAACAAAGCAAATAACACCAAACAAATACAAACCGGATCCGAGTCATTAGTTGACTCGGACGAGTCAAGTGACTCGGTAACGAGTCAAGTGACTTGGTAATGAGTCACGCGAGTTACGGGTTAAAAACATTAGATCAACACGGTTTTGTTTCAAAACAATAGTTTTAGTTTAGTTTTAAAGTAAAAATTGTTAAGGTTTTATTAATACCGATTAGGGTTTAGTTAAAAATGAAAGAAACGAAAAGAAAGTGGCGCGTGGCCTTACCGAACGAGAGGGAAGAGAGAAAGGTGGCGGCGGTGCACGGTGGTGAGCGGCGGTGATCTCCAAATCTCAGTCAAAAGTTCTCCTCTTGCTCTGATCTTCTCTAGAAACGATGTGGAGGTCTCGATCTACGCGGCGGTGAAGTTTTGGTGGTGGCCAGAAGTTGGCCGGAAAAGAGGGTGCGGTGCCGGAGATGTAAATTCCGGTTTGTGGGGTGCCAAATGAGGGAGGGAGAAACCTTAAGAGGGTTTTATATCACAAGAAGGGACCAAACTCGTACCAACGAAAAGTATAAGTGCGGCGGTGTAAGTTAGGGGCGGAGGGGTTGTTTTGCAAGTTTTGCAATTCTTTTAAAAATAAAACTGTGGGACCCATTTAACATAGCTAATGGCCATTTTGAATTAAGAGACTTGCGCCATTGAGTTTGAAATAATTTTTCTAATAAAAACGAGTATTAATACATATAACTTTCTCGGGGTTAATTTATTTAGTAAATCGATTCGTTTCGTGCATTCTAGGTTGTGCTGGCTTAATAAAGGAATAACGTTCACGTTTACTAAGGTATCCTCTGTTTCTCAAGTTCAAATTTGTTTAGAAAAAGTTTAAATGCTAAGGGGATGCAAAAGTAAATATTTCGGCTAGTAAAATAGGTTTGGAAAGTTACCGGGTGTTACAGCACCTACATCATATTTTGAAATCCATCCCGAATTTCAGTTAGTGTTACCAGTTGTGGTTGCGAAAAGGTGAGGGTACTTGCGCTTAAACTCGTCTTCGCGCTCCCAGGTGAACTCGGGTCCTCTATTGTAATTCCAATGGAATTTCATGATGGGGATACGACTCTACTTCAGCTGTTTGACTTCACGGTCCATAATTTCGACGGGTTCCTCAATAAAGTTCAGTTGCTCATCAATCTGAATTTCTTCGAGTGGAATCACGAGTGGCTCGTCCGACAAGCACTTCTTCAGATTGGACACATGAAACGTAGGGTGTACTCTACTGAGCTCGAGTGGTAGTTCAAGTTTATAGGTTACAGGATCAACCCTGTTCAAGATCTTGAATGGTCCAATGTACCTTGGGTTTAGGTTAACACACTCACCAAACCGTATCACGCCCTTCCATGGTGAGACTTTAAACATAACCCGGTCTCCGACTTGAAACTCCAGTGGTTTACGCCTCACATCTGTGTAATTCTTCTATTGGTCTCTTGCGGCTTGCAATCGGTTCCTGATTTGCACGATCTTCTCGGTCGTCTCTCGAACAATATCCGGTCCAGTGAGTTGGGCTTCTCCCAATTCGGCCCAACAAATAGGTGATCGGCACTTTCAACCATACAGTGCTTCAAACGGTGTAGCCTTAATGCTCGCATGGTAACTGATCCGTTGCGGATAGTATATAAAAATATATTGGATACGCATGATATGCGGTAACTGACAAGTCAACCCTTTAGGACAATGGCTAACGTGCAAAACCCGTGAATACGATATGAGATACCGGGTAAGTTTTACCCGGGTCGTTTCCCGACGAGGTGTGAATCGAGGATTTCGTGTAAGGTTTGGAATTAAAGTGCTTGAAAGATGGAATTTGGATTTTTGTGTTTTTTTAATTCTAATAGAGTTATGGAAAGTGAATAAACAAAGAGAATAAAGCAAATAACGAAATTAACCTAAAAACGTTAACCGGGAATTCCAAAAACGAGCTTAAAAACCAAAATCTTTAAAAATTAACCCTACAAGAGCAAATTTATTTTTCCTAAGTCCTAAATGATAAAAGAAAATTTTAGAAAAAAGAATTATATTTTTTTAACTTTTATATTTTTTATTATGAATTAAAAACTATTTTTAAAAGAAAAATTAATTAAAAATACTAAATGAAAATGGAAAAATCTAAAAAATTACAGAAAGTAGTTTAAGTAAAGTTGTTCCTAGGAAAAATAAAAGCTATTAAACTGCTTAAAGGAATAAGCAGTTATTAAGCATAATGGAAAAATAAGCTAAATATGAAAACAAGGGTTAAGTAAAAAAATATTACAAACCATAACCAGAAAAGACCCAAGGGCATTCTGGTAGTGGGGTGTGTGAGTGAGTTGTGGGAAGGCTGGAGGTCCAGGGTTCGAATCCATTGGCCTCCTTTTTGCAGATTTTTTTTTTTTTTTTTAATTTTTCTTTTACAAACTTAATAAGCACAACAAAATAAGCTCTTTTTATAACTAGTTCGAATCCATTGGCCTCCTTTTTGCAGATTTTTTTTTTTAATTTTTCTTTTACAAACTTAATAAGCACAACAAAATAAGCTCTTTTTATAACTATAAGAATTTTTGAAAACTATTAATTAGCACAGAATAAGCTCTAAAAATTCAGAACAGTGGGCTTAAAAAGGAAATGAGCTTAAGGCTATTATCTAATAAGCTGTTGAGCTAATTTTAAGCTAAATGGAACTAGAAAAAGCTAAATCAAGCAAAGTATAATCTAAATGAACTAACTATCTCAGAAAAACCCACAAGGAAAAGCAAATAATCACTAAACTTTAATCAAATAAGCTAAAAGGGGGACTGATGTGTGCAGGGCAAAAATGGCCAACTAAGGTGGCTTTTAAGCTACTGATAAGCTATCTACAAGCTAATAAAAAAATCTAAAAAATGTGGAACAAGTATATAAGCTACCCAAGAGTTTTTGTACCAAATTTTAGAATATTTGAGCTTAAAATGAACTTGAGAAAATTCAAAAACAGAAGCTGATCTGAACAATTTTAGTGCAGAATTTTAACTAACTCAGTCCTACTTTAAGCCTCCTAAAAGCTACCAAAAAATCTAAAAAATGTGAACAAGTAAATTAGCAACCAAATAGTAATTGTACTAAATTTGAGCTTAATTGGGCTTATAATGAACTTGTGATAAATCATAAAGACAGGCTGTTTTGGACAAAATTCATAAAATTGCAGACTAAAGAAGGCTTTGAGCAGACTGTTTTGCAAAAGTTTTTCAAAAATCCACAAACCCAACTGAAATTAATCCAACTCTTTAATATCAACTTAATTGACTAATATGGACTCAGAAAAACCAAAAGCTATCACAGAAGTAGCTTATAGCTATAGTGAGCTTATATGGTCAGAATTTAGACTAAAATTTATACACTTCAACTTGGATCATTAAAAACCTCAAGAACAGATTAAATGCTTCTACAAAATACTAATCTAAGCTAATTTAAGCAAGATCAAAAGTTACAAAAGTGCCAATGAACAGTGGACTCAGTATTGACCCTTTTTCAAGCTTAATCCAAACACTCCCTTATGGGACTAAAATTGAGATTTAAATTAGAAATGGCTAAATTAAGCTGAACTCTTGAAGGGCAAATATTAATCTAACTATATTAAGCCTAATTAAGTGAGATTTAACTGAAAATAAGCACTTAGAATAAGCTATGACTAAAAAGCTATATTTATGGAATTTTTTAAGGTTTTTAAGTAAAAACAGAAACAATTAAGCACAACCTATCAATTTAACTTGAAATAGCATAAATAATATCAAATAAGCAGAAAATAATCAAATAAGCACATAAATAAGCACTTGAATAGTAAAATGCAAAAATTGGATTTAAACTCACAATTTCCCTTGCTCAAACAGGGTATTTATGCTCGAGGAGCTTCTCAACAAGCTCTAGCTTGTCAAAAGACAAGCTAGCAACAGCAATAAGCCCTTCCCTTTCGGGCTTATCATCCACAACAACTTATGTGACTTATTTTGACTTTTGTTGAATTTATTTGACTTTTTGAAATTAATTCAGAATTAAACACAACTAAGCTCACAAAAGCTATATTAAGCTTAAATGAGCTTAAAAGAACAGGAATGAGCGCTTATGATTTACTTTTAATAACTACTGAATATGATCTGCAATACCAGATTTTAAATAAAAACTTGAACTTCTCATTAAACTTGAAATTGAATACAATACTTGAAATAAAAAGACAATTTAACACTAAAACCTTAATTAAAACTTACAATTAAGCTAATAAAAATTTCCTAAGAACTAACTCACTAACTAACTAACTAAGAACTACTCCTTTTTTTGGCTACAAGAATCCTACTTATACTAAAGCTAAGCTAGGGTTTCTTCCTCCTGCTTTTTGCTTCTTTCTGGACCCTTGGATCAACTTTGTGCAATCTCAGCCTTCAATCCCCTTTTGGCGCCAAAATTAATACTGGGATTGCCAGCGTGACATTGATATCACGTGAAGAGTTTGTCTTGGAGCTATTGGAGGGGGTGGTGGAGTGTAGCAGGGGAGTAGCAGGTAATGATGGGAGTGAGGTGGGTATAGTTTGGCGGGCAAGAGGGTTGACTGGGATTTGACTGAGATTTATTAATAAAAGGTTGGGTTGGGTTTTTGGTGATGGGTGGATCCGGGTTATGGGTAAAGGGTTGGGCCGGATTTGGTTTTGGGTTATAGGATTGGATTCTTTTTAGGGTTTATTAATTTTCGGTTTAGGGTAATTAGGTTTAGGGTAATTAGTGCAAAATAGGTTTTGGTTTCGGGTTTGTTTTTCCAAGCTCATTCCAAGGCTAAATCTTGGGGTTGACTTTGACTTTCTCATCACTTGATCAAATGCACAAACGTTGTCGAGTCAATCCAAAGATTCCCGTTTTCGCTCTGTTTTCAATCCTTTTGTACCCGAAATACATAAAAACACAAACTAAGGATATCTGCAGTATAAATTGGTATATTTGGCCATTTTTAGTTATTTTTATGTATTATATGGGCATAAAATGATGAGTAAATAGGCACTCATTATCCTCCCACACTATCAATTGCTAGTCCCTAGCAATCCGATCATATAAAGTAATGAAAGGATCAAAAGAAAATTTTGCATACCCCGTTTTGACTTTTTATTCAATTCAAGAAATTTAAACTAGAACAAAAATATATACATGCTTGATTTTCAAAAATGGCATCATGGAACGGGATTCACACAAAATGGGTGTCTCCAGGGAATTGTAATCGTCATCCTCACTTTTTTATACTCCCAACTAAGCTTAAACTCAATGTGCAAATGTTTTTGTAAAATGCTAACACTACTTATACTAATAATCTATGTAAGCCGAAACTTAACTTTTCACTCCTATAATTATTCAAGAAGTTATGTGAGTGTGCTTATTTTCAAATTTTTGACCGCAAAAATCGACATTTATTATTTTGTTATTTGTTTAAGTCAAATACTAATTTACCGGGAACCTCGAAAATCTAAGGATCAAAAAGGGCCTTTTCTATGTAGCGGCTTTCTTCTCGGCACATCCCAAACCAGTTGGTTTTAGGTGACCAGGCTTTTGACACCCCACAGAGAATAGTACCGGAATCAGCGGGATTTCGATTTCAAAGATTTTAGATATTCCCACTAAGTTAGTATTAAATACTTAAATAAATCGCAACAAACGATCATTTAGAGATTATAGACTCAAAGGTGAGATCACTCTATGTAACAGCTTTCTTCTCGGCACATCCTAAACCAGTTGGTTTTAGGTGACTAGGCTTTTGACACCTCACAGAGAATAGTACCGGAGCTTTCGGGGTCTTTGAAATCAACAATCTACCAAATTACCGTTTAACTTTTATGACAAAATTGACGAATACTAGTTGAACTCCCGATTAAATTTAAGAAAAAGCAAGTTTCCTACATTTATTCATATAAACAACATATATTTTCATTTTTTCTCTTTTTTTTTTATGTCATACTCACATCTTTATTTTTGTAACATTATAACTTATTTCATTTTACAATATCATTCCATTTTTTTTTTTCATTTTTTTCATTTTTTTTAATAAGAAAGTATGCTTTCTCCAAAATTTAAATAAAAAGTTGAACTCGGACTCTATATCAAAATTGTATAAAAATTTGTTTTGCATAACAAAATGATTTTAACATTCAAAAGTTTGAAAACAGCACTAATTTAGTCATATTAAGAGCTTCTAGGAGGAAAAGCCATAGATTACTTATATAAGCTCTAAAGAGAACCAACTACTCTACGCTTAGCATTTTCATTTGCAAAAATCGTAAAACCTTAGTCTAATCGTTAAGGAAGCAGCCAGATCAACACTCTGGCAGAGTCGGGATTCCCCTTGTTCTAACCTAATCAAGACTAAACACTTTTTTATTGTGCAAAGCACTTCTTTTTCATGCAATTTCTTATTTAAAAACGATAAAATTTTAAAAATTTTGGTCAAAACGGGGGTCCTAAGGCATTAGAAGGTACACATTTGATCAAATTCGCCATAATTCCCCCCCCCCCACACTTAGAATTGAATATTGCCCTCAATATTCAAAGTACCGGCTATTATGCCGACACTTTGAACGTAAAAAGGTAATACTACTAGCTAAGTGTGGGAAAGAAATCTTTTTTCACAAAAAAGGATTTAAAAGATATCCCTAGATAATCGTTAGCAAAAAGATCAGATATTGGGCGGCTGGATTAAAAACAGGCGCATCAATCATCATGATCTAAGGGAAACCTGAAAATAAGAGCAAACAACACACAAAACAAAGCACAATAGAGGAATTCCCCCACACTTAGTGTTAGAAAATAGAAGGAAGACAGAAACATGGGTTGTCACCCATGAAGTGCTAATGTTTTTTGTTAACCGAGTCATTAGCTTGACTCGACTCCGAATTCATTGGTCCATGAGGAAGCAAGTGGAAGAGAAAATCTTCATCGGACTTTCATTCAAAATGTTTGGATAATCATTGAATTTTAATGAAAGTTCCACGCCGATGAGATACACCCGGCTCAAAAGAATGATAAATGGAGATGCCGGGGTCAAAAATGGTGTCTTCACTCTCAAAGGAGAGAAGGAAAGGACAAGTCACCATATAGGTGAAGAAAGGTAGAAAAACTCGAACGACATATGTGAAGTCAATATAATGGCGATCCTCCAAGGGAAATGTCACATATGTCGGGGAAAGAATGTCCTTATGAATCTCGGGATTAAGAATTGAGGTCATATCATCAAGTTTAGAAATAATAGAGTCCTTTATCTCATCGTTCTCTAACAGTTCATCAAAAAGAGGATTTACGTTGCTAGAAAAGTACTTGTCATCAAATTTAAAAAGAGAGTTCGAATAGACTTTGATACTTTCATTTGGAACGTCCTCATCCGAAAGTGATTTGTCATCACTAGAGGAAAAATCATCGTTGGAATTGAAAAGAGGGTTAGAGAAAATCCTGAAAGAATCCTCCGAAGTGTCAAGAGGATAATCACCACAAAAAGACCAATCACATTCACTGTCGGATATATCCCCAGACTCACTTGGGATTGGGAAAAGGTTCTCAACACTAGACTTTATAAATTAGTCCGATTCCTTTTCAGGAATAGTGCTAAGATGCTCATCCCCCATAATGAGAGAGTCCTCGGAGTCCATAGTCGGTCAGATGGATGTGATTGTATTAGACTGAGGGAGTTGAGAAATGATATCATTCAAAGGAATAACACTCTCCTCGTCGTCGTCCTCATCATTATTGCTAGCATAAATGGCTTTTATATGTTCCATTTGCTCTTCTGCTAGCAATTCTGCAATACTCTTGTCTTCCTGATTTTTCTGGACGGGTATGATTGCAGCTGAAGAATTCTCATAATATTCCCTCATTTGAATAGTATCCTCATCATCGTCATCGAGAATGGAAGCCTTGAGAAATTTGGAACGCCTTTTCGCTGCTCGTTCTTCGGCTAGTAATTCTCCCATAGATTTTTCATGAGGATGAATGATGGAAGACTGTGGGGGTTGGAAATTGTCAAAACCGGAAGTATTATACCAAGGATTAGGTTCTTGATTCCACGGTTGACATTGATAATCGTCATGAGGACCCCCACACTTTGCACAAGGAACATTTGGTGCATTTTGAAACGATGTATCATTAAAATTTTGATAGCACGGTTCTTCCTCAAATGAATTCTGAGGAGGGTGGTTGAAATCGTTTTGAAATTTTGGATAAGTGAATGTATTTCCGATTTCAGAAGTGCAACATATACAAAATCCATGAGTAAACCCACATTCCTTGCAAAAACACCGTTCACAAAGTGAATCATCTCCCAACGGATCTCTACAATTAAAGCAATTTTGCTGATCAAATGAAGATAGTTGGGATTGTGGAGGGTAGTCGGAAAAACCTTGAGAATTATTGAAAGAATTTGGATTTGGATTAATGAATGATTCGCACCAATTACAAAATCCGTTTCTACAATTACTTCCACACCGCTCACACAAACACTTGTAACAACGATGATCATCACCCACAGGACTTTTACAATGAAAACAGTGATAGTCGAGTGACGACATAAGAATTAAACATTGAAGAGGGATAAGAAGATAGAATTAAACGGTTTAAGAGAATAAAGAAGAAAAATAAAATAATTTTTTTTAACACTTTAGGAAAAGTGTTTGTGATTTTTCAAAATTTTTGGTTTTTATAAGAAAATATATACAAAATAAAAATGATAACTTCACGAGGAAGGATCTTCAAGTCACTAATCGTTTAAACCTTAACGATATTGTCACAACACAACCTCCTCGGCAGCGGCGCCAAAATTATTACTGGGATTGCCAGCGTGGCATTGGTATCACGTGAAGAGTTTGTCTTGGAGCTATTGGAGGGGGGTGGTGGAGTGTAGCAGGGGAGTAGCAGGAGTAGGTTGGAGCAGGTAATGATGGGAGTGAGGTGGGTATAGTTTGGCGGGCAAGAGGGTTAACTGGGGATTTGACTGAGATTTATTAATAAAAGGTTGAGTTGGGTTTTTGGTGATGGGTGGATTCGGGTTATGGGTAAAGGGTTGGGCCGGATTTTGTTTTGGGTTATAGGATTGGATTTGTTTTAGGTTTTATTAATTTTAGGTTTAGGGTAATTAGTGAAAAATAGGTTTTGGTTTCGGGTTTATTTTTCCAAGCTCATTCCAAGGCTAAATCCTGGGGTTGACTTTGACTTTCTCATCACTTGATCAAATGCACAAACGTTGTCGAGTCGATCAAAAAATGCCCGTTTTCGCTCTGTTTTCAATCCTTTTATACCTAAAATACATAAAAATACAAACCAAGGATATCTGCAGTATAAATTGGTATATTTGGCCATTTTTAGTTATTTTTATGTATTATATGGGCATAAAATGATGAGTAAATAGGCACTCATCAGTAACTGTTGTTGTAAGAAAACTCAATCAGAGGCAAATGGGTTTCCCACCCATTTCCAAAATCAATCACGCAAGCTCAGAGCATATCTTCTAAGGTCTGTTTGGTCCTTTCACTCTGACCATCGGTCTGTAGGTGGTAGGCGGTACTCATGTTGAGGTTTGTACAAAAGGCATCCTGAAGTGATCACCAAAAGATGGAAGTGAATCTGCTGTCTCGATCAGAGATGATGGATATCGGCACGCCGTGCCTCGAGACTACTTCCTTAATGTAAAGTTTAGTCAACTTGTCCATACTGTGGTTCTCTTTGATGGGTAGAAAATGTGCATATCTGGTTAGTCGGTCAACTAGAACCCAAATGGCGTCGAAACCGGTTGAAGTTCTTGGAAGTTTAGTGATGAATTCTATAGTAATATGTTCCCATTTCCATACGGGAATCTCAGGTTGTTGTAGAAAACCAGACAGTTTTTGTTGCTCGGCCTTTACTTTAGAGCACGTGAGACATTTGCAGACATAATCGGCAATGTCAGCATTCATGTTCGGCCACCAATATAAGTTCTTGAGATCATGGTACATCTTGTCAGATCCTGGATGGACAGAGTATTTTGACTTATGAAACTCATGCATGATTAAGTCTCGCAGTCCTCCAAAACGTGGTATCCAACTCCTTCCTTCAAAACATAAAGTTCCGTCTGAACATTTCACGAAACTCTTCTGTATCATACCGTATAGTTTCTCACTCTTGAGATCTTTTTGTTTCACCGCTTCTTCTTACGCATTGAGAATCTGAGCGGGAAGGTTTGAATTGATGGTCAAAACCAAAGCTCGAACTCACAGCGGCTTCAACCGTTCCTTACGACTCAAGGCGTCAGCCACAACGTTCACTTTTCCTGGGTGGTATCGGATCTCACAATCATAGTCACTCAACAGCTCTAGCCATCATCGTTGCCTTATATTCAACTCCTTCTGATCCAAAATATGTTGAAGACTCTTGTGATCGGTAAAGACAGTACACTTCGTTCCATAGAGATAGTGCCTCCAAATCTTAAGTGCAAAAGTTACAGCTCCTAACTCTAAATCGTATGTGGTATAGTTCTCCTAATGAGTCTTAAGTTGTCGGGAAGCATACACCATGACTTTTCCTTGTTGCATCAAAACTGTTCCTAGTCCTTGGTGTGATGCATCGCAATACACTATGAAATCTTCAGCCCCATCTGGTAATGCTATAATCGGTGCACTACAAAGTCTCTGCTTCAGGGTTTGGAATGCTTCTTTTTCTTCCTTTCCCCATTCATACTTCTTGTCGTTGTGGGTTAACTTGGTTAACGGTTTAGCTATCTTGGAGAATCCCTCGATGAATCTCCTATAGTATCCAGCCAATCCTAGAAATTGGCGAATCTTTGTAGAGTTAGTGGGTGCTGGCCAGTTCTTAATAGCTTCGATCTTTGCGGGATCTACGTGTAACTCTTTGCTGTCAATTACGTGTCCGAGGAATTGTACCGTGCGAATCCAAAATTCACACTTAGAGAATTTCTTGTACAATTTCTCTTCCTTGAGTAGCTTTAGAATGATCGTCAGATGCTGCTTGTGTTCTTCTTCAATCTTGGAGTAGATTAAGATGTCGTCGATGAAAACTATAACCAAACTTGGCCAGATATGGTTTACACACCCGGTTCATGAGGTCCATGAATATAACAGGTGCGTTTGTTAAACCAAACGGCATTACTCGGAACTCATAGTGGCCATACCGAGTTCCGAATGCTGTCTTGGGAATATCCTCTTCCCGAACTCTGAGTTGATGGTAAATCTGTCTTGGAGTAGTAACCAGATCCTTGTAGCTGGTCGAATAAGTCATCGATTCTGGGTAACGGGTATTGGTTCTTCAATGTTAGCTTGTTCAGTTTGCGATAATCAATGCACATCCTGAATGATCCATCCTTCTTCTTCACGAACAAAACTGGTGCTCCCCAGGGTGAGAAACTTGGTCAAATAAACCCTTTATTCAACAACTCTTGCAGTTGATTAGACAGTTCTTGTTGGATCGATTATATTCTGACCAAACTAACTTGTAGCTTGTCTACGGTTTAACAGCTTTGAATAAATTCAAACCTATTAATAGTGAAACACTGATATACTTTGCTAAGTATGCGGAATCTACTTCAACAAAGCTAAGAAGAATTTAATAAACGAACTTGAATATTATTAAAACCTTGAACCTGCTTTCTTACACAGATTCACTAACAAACTCTAAACACTAATAAACTTATATCACTAATCGACTATATCTTGTCTCTCTAAAACGCATATATCTCTAATGCCAACCTAGGGATCCTTTTATAGGCACAAGGAAAACCCTAGTCGGTTTACAATACTTGAACGACAAGTAAATTCTAATTATAACTCTAATCTAATACGAATATTCTAGATTTACACATTAGTCCTTAAACTATTTTGCATGGCAGTCCTTTAACGAGCAGCAGTACTTTCATTGAATAGCAGTACTTTGACTTGAGTAGCAGTACTTTGACTTTTATAGCCCAACAATCCTCCCCTAACTTGAATTCTACTAGCTTGATTTCAAGTTTCTTTGTATGTCTTTAACTTCAACACTTTATCTTCAAGGAAAGGTTGTTTCTTCAAACTTCACTCGTTATTGTTTTGTCATCATCAATGCAAATAGTATCTTCAATCTTCATCAGCAACAATTCTTTTCAGCATCAGATCTTCTCAGCAACTCAGCATCATATTGGCAATATGTACATCAGATCTTACAAGTTTCATACTATTCTCATCACTTCCAGGTGTGTTAACTCCTGTGAGAGGTGAATCATTGAAAACTTAATGGATTTTGATGTCTCTTTACCAAAGCCATTAACTCTGGAGTAGCCAATGTTTAGATTTAAGAAAAACCATGGTACATTGATAACCATATGATTTTTAGCAAATCATCAGCTATCAACGGATTTGAGTAGTCTTTACCAAATAGCCGTTTGCTTTTGGACTAGCTAGTTCTTTTAGTACAATCACTACCATGGTGAACTAATTACCATACAATGGTTTTCCACAGCCTTTACCACAAAGCCATTATCTTGTGGGCTAGCCAACTCTTCACTAATATAGATATGGTGAGTTGAAAACCATACAATTTTTAGTAAATTGCCAACTAAAAACGGATTTGATAATCACATCAGAGCCGTACCCTCATGATGAGTCAAACTCTTTCTTGTTTATTAAACATGGTGAGTTGATTACCATTTGTTGTGTAGTACAAGTACTAACACCATGCTTGTTGCTTTCAAAACCATTTGTTGCTGTTTAATCTTTGTGCTTCAAAATGTTTTTGCACTTATCAAAAATTACTAATTTTACCAAAAGATTTTACTGGTTTTATGCTGCAAGCAGTACTTTGTGAAAGTACTGTCTGACCAGCAGTACTTTGAAGAAAGTACTTTATTTTTTCAAAAGATTTATATAATATTTAAACCATACCAGTAGTTATGCACTAATCTTCAGTTTCTGTAGTCCATTTGATGAATAATTTTATGACCATCAATGCTACTTCATCCTCTAGTTCCACTTCCATTCCATGCTCTAGCATTCTGATCATCAGATCTCTTGTGAGTGGATATCTCTTTTCTGCTAGCATATGAATCATAGTGCCATCTTCTAACTCTAAAACATGTATCCCAACTGATCCAAAGAATCTCCATCTGTTAATCTCCCAGTTGTCTTGATTTTCCCACAAAGCACTGTCCTTAGACTCCTCTGTGTCCCAGATTGTTGTGAGATCTCCTAACAATACTAAACCTACTCCTTGTGGTGGAATATGTTCAAAATAAGTTTGCACTTGGAGATATAACTGAAGCATATCATCTCTATCAATCAGATGCAGAATATCCCACAATGAATTAAACACTCTAAAACTTCCATCTTGTCTATGAAATATTAGATAATCTCCTTCTTTAGATTCTACAACTGAAAAAGTAGATATCTTGAACTTCTTATCAGAATCTTCTTTCAGTTTTGGATTTTCAAAGTCAACAACTCTAAGATAATTTCTGAGCTCATCAACTGTGTCTGTTCTTAATTCAACAGCTTCCTTGAACTTCTTTGATGGCTGTTCATCAGTGACTCTTTTCCTCTTTGAGCTTCTAGTAGCAGCTCTTTCCTTTCTTTTATCTTCAGGCTTGTCATCTTCAAAAGAAATAATGCCTGCAACATCTCTTTGAATAGCTTCTCTAACAGCATCATACAGATCCTTCATCTCTGTATATGTCAATCTAACTAATCCTGTGTATCCTTGACCTTTCAAATAAGTCATCATATCATTCCTTTCTCTAGCTTTACTAATTGGCCTTCTTGATTGAACATTCTTCCTTGATTCTTCAGCATCTATCTCTGCTTGTAATATTCTTGCTGCTTCCTCATTTTTGGCAATCTCAATTTGTCTTAACTGTGCCAATGTCATCTTCTTCTTCTTCTTTTCTATCAAGATCCCTTTGCCTTTATCTTTTGGATCTATCTCTTGTGCAGGTTGAGAAGAAGTATGATGTTGTTCAATCTCATGAATACTAATACCTCTTTGACTTGACATATTAAGCATGATATCAGCAATTGTTTCATCATCACTGTTAGTCTGAGCTATATCATCTTCTTCCTGAGCTGGTTTAGAAGGACCTACTTCCTCTTGAACTTGATTTGAAGGACCAATATCCTCTTCAAAATCTAAGGTTCTAGGTGTAACAATGAATTGTCTCTCAGTACCTTGTTGAGCAGTACTTTCTTGAGCAGTTCTTTCAACTTCAGCTCCTTCTAAGTTTATTTCCTCAGTATCACCACTTCTCACTTCAACAGTAGCTTCTTCCAAATTTATTTGCTCTGTTTCATCACTTTTCCTTTCAACAGTACCTTGAGGAATATCTTTTGGTGGTGTCCTCTGAGTATCATCCATAAATCCAGCATCTTGTTCAAAATCAGCATCATCTTCATTCAAATTCTCTAAATTCCTCCCCATTTGGAATGAAGATTGCTTCTTAGACTTTTTCTTCTTAGAAATCTTTGTAGGTATCCTACCAGTCCTTTTCTGAGACTTCACCCATAATCTATGGTGTTGAACTAGTGGCCAAACATACCTCTTTAATTTCTGAAACTTAGTCTTTAATTTGTCTATCTGAGCAGCTTGAGCCTCACTCTCCTTCTTCAGCCTCTTTAACTCCCTTGTTAAAGCATAATTGTCCAACTCTACCTCTTCTTCTTCAAATTGTTTAGACACATTGGTGGAAGAATCATCAATAGGAGATGGTGGATCATTCATACCTTGGTCTAACTCCTCATTAGTAGGAATGTCAATAGGAGCAGTACCTTCCCTAATAACAGAATGTGGAGAAGCAGTATGTTGAGAAGCAGTAGGTTGAGGAATACTAACTTCTCTAGGAGACTCTTGGCTGGCTGATTCAGAATTTGCTTCTTGCTCTTGCTCTAGCTCTGCATCTCTTACAACTTGTGCAACTCCCAATATATGAGCAGTCAAAGGTGTGTTGGTTCCAGAAAACTTTGCACTTTGTTTAGACAGAAAAGTAAACACCTTTGATGGAAGTTTGACAGTGGGTAAAAAATTTTGAGGTTTAGGGACATCCTCAAGTTGATTGTTCAAAAACAACTGAACAAACCTTGGATACATCAAAAATGGTGAACCATTACTAATATGTGTAAGCATACCATCCAGAATGAGTCTTGAAAAATTGAATCTTCGATTGGTAGCTAAACCCACTAATGCAGATGCAACATTTTGACCAAATTGATCAAAAGAAGTACTCTTGGGACTCAAACAATGAAGTAGAATGTGAATTAGGTACTTCCAATGAGAACAAAACAGAGGCTTTTGAAAAGTAAGCTTCGTCAGATCGCCTTCATAACCTAAAGCACTTAATGTGTCCCAAAGCACTTGTTTTTCAAAACGAACAGCCCCCCCTTCATCATCAAACATCAAAACATCCCTAATCGTGGCCTCAGTAATCCTAATAGCTCGTCCAGCAACCGTAGCCCTAATCAACGAATCATCTTCTTTCGTTGCAGTAGCCCAAAATTCTTGCATCCAGGGACCAATAACATCAGGGTCAACTAAAATAGAGTAGTTGATGGAAGACCCAGTTAAGAAATCAATGATCGCATGAAAATCAAGATTATCCCTTGTCTTGTCCAAATTGGCGATCATATTATGTTTGCTAACAGTAAGGCGATTAGCCATGATGATTTGGTAGAGAAGAATTCGCTTTGAGTATGTGATTTGATAAGAAGATTGTGGTGTAAAAGCGAATGAGGGATCTTAAGTACGGTGAAAGGCGGGAAAATAGGAGTGAGTTTCTTTAAATAGAATGAAAATAAATCAAACTCTTAATAATAAAGTTACCGTTTGGATTAACTTATTATCTCCGCCGTAAGGAATTAATTAACCGTAGCCCCACTAATTTATGACCGTTGGAACAGTACGTCCACGTAAGCAGTACGTTGAAGCAGTACGTTGCTGAAGCAGTACTTTGAGCAACAAAGCAGTACGTTCCATCTTTTTATCCACAATCAATATTCCAACTAAAACCAAGAACTTGTAAAAGATTCATGCTTTAGTTCTAACTAATAGCTAATGTTGCCTCCCCTCAAATACAACATATAGGCTAAACTAATAACCAATACTTTTATTAAAACTGAATAAAAAGTATTCTAAATAATACTAAAGCCTCCCCTCAAATGTAGCCTAGTAGTTAATCATCCCAATGCTCACAACTAAGTGGTTGAATCTTGAAACATCAAATCCCTTAGTGAGTAGATCAGCTACATTATCATCTGTGTGAACCTTAACCACATTTATAAGCCTGTGCTCATAACAATCCCGAATAAAATGATGCCTAATCTGAATATGCTTAGTCTTGGAGTGATAAACAGGATTCTTCACAATGCAGATGGTACTCTCATTATCAATGTTGATAGGAGTATTCTTGAAATTGAATCCATAATCCAAGAGTTGATTTTGCATCCACAAAACTTGTCCACAACAGCTTGCAGCAGCAACATATTCTGCTTCAGTAGAGGAGGTGGCAGCAATGGTTTGCTTCTTACATTGCCAGGAGACTAATCTTCTACCAAGATATTGACATCCTCCTGAGGTTGATCTTCTATCATAGTTATCCCCTGCATAGTCACTATCTGAAAAGGCTTCTAAGTGAAAAGGTGACTCCTTAGGATACCATAATCCTAACTTTGGTTGATGCTTGAGATATCTAAAAATCCTCTTGACTGCATACATATGAGAAACCTTGGGTGTAACCTGAAATCTTGCACATAAGCAAACAGCAAACATGATGTCAGGTCTGGATGCAGTTAAGTACATAAGACAACCAATCATAGATCTGTAAAGCTTGACATCCACAGCTTGTCCATCTTCATCCTTGCCTAGAGGTTTATTTTTATCAATGGGTGTGGTGGCAGGCCTTAGATTTGGAAGATCAAATCTTTTAAGTATGTCTGCAACATACTTTTCTTGGTTAATGAAGATTCCATCTCTTGTTTGTCTAACTTGAAGACCCAAAAAGAAAGTTAATTCTCCCATAGAACTCATTTGAAACTCCTTCTGCATAAGATCTTCAAATTCTTTTACCATAGACTTCTTTGTAGCTCCAAATATAATATCATCCACATATACTTGGACTAACATAATATCTTTCTTATCCCTCTTGATGAACAAAGTCTTGTCAATTGCTCCTCTCCTATAACCATGTTGGAATAGAAAATTTGAGAGTCTCTCATACCAAGCTCTGGGAGCTTGATGAAGGCCATAAAGTGCCTTGATCACTTTGTAGACTTTGTTTGGATGTGCAGGATCTTCAAAACCAGGAGGTTGTTTAACATAAACTTCCTCAGAAATTGTGCCATAAAGGAAAGCACTTTTCACATCCATTTGGTAGACAGGAAATCCCATGTATGATGCAAAGGCAAGAAATAACCTTATTGCCTCTATCCTTGCAACAGGAGCAAATACTTCATCATAATCCACTCCTTCTTCTTGGCGATATCCTTGTGCAACCAATCTAGCTTTATTTTTGATAACATTCCCTCTTTCATCTCTTTTAATTCTAAAAACCCATCTTGTTCCAATGACTCTTTTGCCATCTGGTAAATCACATAATACCCAGACTTCCTGAAGCTTGAATTGTAAAAGCTCCTCTTGCATAGCTTCAACCCAACTTTCATCAGCTAAAGCTTGAGCTACCTTCTTGGGTTCTTCTTGAGATAGAAAGCAAGCAAACAGGCATGTTTGTTGATCCTTGTGATTCATCCTGTTTTGTTTGTAAACAAAGCTAAGTAAAGCAGTATGTTGCTTAGAAAGGACTTTAACTTTGTTCCTTGTAACCACTCCTGAAGAGGGTGATCCAATAATATTACTTTGAGGATGAGCTTTATGAACTCTCAATGTAGGAGTTGGTGGTACTGAAAGAGCAGACTCTAAGTTAGTAAAATCAATTCCTTCATTGGAGAAAATACCCTCTGGATTAAGCTCATCATCAACTTCTTCTAATCCAGGAATGTTATCATCAACTAAATCATCATCATCAACATTGGAATTATCAGCAGTGTTCCAATTTGATTGCTCTAACACACCAGAAGTACTGTCAAAAGGATCAGCAGTACTTTGATCTAAAGTACTGTGGACAGTATCTTGAAATTTACTCTTTTTCTTTGCAGCCTCATAAGCCTTCCTTTGTTCATCTTCATAAGATTGTGCTATAGTTTCTTGAAAAAGCATCCTATTAAGCTCATCTTGTATGGCTTGATCTTCATCAGATACTGTATGAGTTGGCTGAGCAGTACCTTGGTCCTCAATAGCAACTTCAGGTTCTTTGTCAGGAACTTCTTCTGGTGTACCATTAACTCCATGAACAATGTACTGTGAATCATCTTCTTTGGAATTAGCCTGATTCTCTTCTCTAACAGGGACATAATTCATAGATGGTGTGAATTTGAGATCAAGATCAAACATCCAATCAGGACCTTTACCTTTCTGAGTTTCCTTATCTTCTAAAAATTCAACATGAAGACAATCTTGTACCTTTCTTGTATTCCTGTTATAAACTCTAAATCCTTTGCTATTTGTACAATAACCCAATAAATATCCTTCATCTGACTTACCATCAAATTTTCCCAGAGAATCAATGGTATTCAAAATAGTCAGAGAGCAGCCAAAAGGTTTTAGAAAACGTATATTTGGTTTCTTTCCCATGAGTAGCTCATAAGGTGTCTTCATCTGAGGTTTAGTTACTGAGACTCTATTCAACACATAGCAAGCAGTACTTATGGCTTCAGCCCAAAAGAGAATAGGTAATTTGGAATCTGCAAGCATTGTTCTAGCTGCTTCTATCAAAGTCCTGTTCTTTCTTTCTGCAACACCATTCTGCTGTGGTGTTCTAGCAATGCTAAACTCTCTCTTGATCCCTTTCTTGGCACAGAATTCATCCATATGCTTGTTCTTGAATTCTGTTCCATTATCACATCTAATACCTCTTACCTTGAGTCTTAATTGATTTTCAAGGGCTACTATCAGGTCATGGATAGCATCAAAGGTTTCATCTTTAAATCCCAAGAAAAAGACCCAACTAAATCTGCTACAATCATCTGTCACAACCAAGCAGTACTTCTTTTTGTTTAAACTCTCTACTGAAACTGGTCCAAACAGATCCATGTGTAGCAACTCCAAAGGTTCTCTAATATCTCTTTCCCCAAGCTTCTTACATGAAGCTTTATGTTGTTTACCCTTCTTGCAAGCCAAACATGAATGATTAGCCTTGAATGTTTTGGAAGGTAAACCTTTAACTAAATTTCCTTTGACCAACTTGTTGATGTTCTTAAAATTAACATGACCTAATCTTCTGTGCCACAGATGTGCTTCTTCCAATGATGCTTTTGCTAATAAACATGTTGCTCTTCCAGCAGAATTGAGACTCTTTAAGTCTAAACTGTATACATCATTGGTTCTTGGTACTCTCAATGTTACCAAATGATCATCAACAAATTTGAACTCAGGTGAGAGAATGAGACATTCTGTATCAGTAAACAGGATTGGATACTTCTTGTCACAAATTTGAGATACTGACAATAGGTTGAATTTGAGCTCCTTTACATATCTAACATTCTCAAAATCAATACATCCAGCCTTGATTGTTCCTTTGCCAGTGATTCTTCCTCCATCAGGATCATTACCAAATGCAACTCTTCCTCCATAATATGCCTTAAAGTCTGACAGGATCTCCTTGTCCCCTGTCATGCTGCCAGAGCAACCACTATCAACAATAATATGATCTTTAAGCTCCTCCTCTGGGTTGCCCTGCACATAAAAGAAAAGGGTTAGTTTCTTTTAGGAACCCAAGCCATTACTGACTTGTGTTCCCCTTGTGGAGTGACATACTTGAATTCCTTCAGTATGTAATCTCCACTGGTTTTAAAGGCATGGTCAATGATTATTTGAGTTGGTCCCATGTCCTGTGTTGCAATTTCAACAACACTCCCTGTTTCACCCTTATCTGATGAAAGTACTTCTTGTTCTCCATCAGTACTTTCTTTCTTAACCCAATTTCGTTTGACCTTAGGTTTCTCTGAGCTAGGTACTCTGCTTGAGGTGGAAGACTTTTTATATGAATTGAATCTCTTAGGTTTTCTATGTGAAAAAGTATGAGCAGTACCATGAGTGGGTGAAAACTTATCAGACCTTGGTGAAGGTACTTCTTGAGATTTATCAGATTGTGAAGGTACTGGTGATTTGGAAAACATTCTTTTCTGGTGAGGGTACCTATAGTCTTTTGAGAAGTTACTATGGTTGACCCTATTGGAGTGATTCCAAACTGGTCTAGTCTCTCTTGACTTATGGGTGGGAGGTCTATTCTTTGGAAACTGACTTAAGTATTCTGAGTGAAAGTCACAGTGCTTAATCAAGTGATCAGGACTATAGCATACATAACATAACTTCCTCTCCATATTCCCAAATCCTCTTCTATGATTAAAAGGTTTCCTGTAGTAAGCAGTATTTTGAAAGGTTTCTCTTGGAGGTACTGCTGAATGTCCAGCAGTACTTTGAAAAGTTTTTGGAGGTACTGCTTGTTTTTGAAAGGCTGTAGGAAACTTTTGATCATTACCCCTTTGAAAATCATTCTTAGGTCTTTCAGAACTAATTCTACCATTAAGCTTCTTCCTAAACTCTAGGTTGTCTACACCATAACGAGAAACATCTGTCCTAGCAGGTTGAAACTGACCAGTAGGTGGAGGAACTGAATGGTACTCCTTATCTTTCTTAAACTCAGGAGGTGATTCACTAATTGGTTCCTCATCCCTAGATGTATTATCTTCTGAGCTTGGAAGGTCATCATCACTAGGTGGAATCTCTTCCTTAGCACTAGGTGGGGTTTCTTCCTTATCACTAGGTGGAGTTTCTTCCTTATCACTAGGTGGGGTTTCTTCCTTATCACTAGGTGAGGTCTCATCTGAACTACTAGCTTCACCATAACCTAGTCCAGCTCTACTGTTTATTACTCTTTGTTTTTCAACAAATTGAACATGTGATAGACCAGCCTGTTTAATACTACCAAGTCTTTCTAACAAAGTATCTCTTTCCTTAGTAATCTTTTCTAATTCAGACACTTTACATCCTAACTTCCATTCACTTAATTTCAATTGATAATCCTGTTGCTCATATTTTTCTGCCCATGCCACTTCATTATTTTCATGTGTTAATATTTTGGCTTCCATTGACTCTAAAGTTAATTGATAACCAGCTACCTCAGACCTAGCTGTTCTACAATTATCTCTTTCAGTCACATAATCTTTAAGCAACTTTTGATAAACATTATTACACTTAGAGCATACCTCAGAGACATTGGATGAACTTGGTGAAGTGGCTACCATAGCAATCTGAACAGGTTCATCTTCATCCTCCATGCTCCAGTCAAAGCTTCCAAGACCATCTCTTGATTCCAAAGCAGCATATCCAGGTTCCTCATCAAAAGCTGTGCCCCAATCAAACTCTTCCATTGCAACCATAGAATAGGTTACAGGTTCATCATCAAATTCAGCACTCCAGTCAATCTCTGCTAAATTTTCTTGAGCCACCAAAGCTTTTGGTTGTGATTCAGTAATAGGAACCTCCTTTCTTTCAACCTTGGGTTGTTCAATCATCCTGTTTGCCTGATATTTTGCAAACTTGCATTCCCTTGCAAAGTGTCCAAGCTTTTGACAATTGAAACATTCAATCTTAGATTTGTCAAAAGTGATACCTTGTTTGGCTTTGAAATCAATTCCCCTTCCTGTCTTGTTCATGAACTTCTTGATCCTAGCAGTGATCATAGCTACTTGCCATCTTATGTCAATCTCTTCTAAAGCATCTTCTTCAATCTGCAACAAGTCTTCTTGATAGGTAACAGGTAAAGTGGCTTGTTGTGCAAAGAAGGAACATACAATTTCATCAGAATTGGTGTTGTTTGTTGGTGATGGGTTGGGGGTAGTTGTGGTTGTGCAAACATGCTGTGAATCACCAACAGTACTTTGAGAAGGATAAGCAGTACTTTTAGTGGAAGTACTGCTTCTGTTTTCAGAAGATACAAAAGCTATGTTGTGAGTTTTCTGAGAACTGTGACCATTCATCTCTTGCTCGTACACTTTCAGATTGTTATAGAGATCATCAAAGTCCATAGACTCCAATCCAGGTTGTCCTCTAATCATAGTAGCAACCACATGCCAGACAGATGGCAAACTCCTTAAGAACTTCAAATTTGCATCTTCAACAGATACCTCTGCTCCATACAGTTCTAGCATACTAAGTAGGTTTTGGAATCTGTCATAGGCAGCATCAAGACTTTCTCTTTCACCAACAGTGAAGGTTTCAAATTGCTGCTTCAATAAGTTTCTATGCATCTTCTTTGAAGCATCATTACCTCCAAATCTTGTCTTGATAGCAGCCCATAATTGTTTTGCATCCTTAGCATCATGAAACTTCAATAGGTGTCCATCAGGAATAGCAGACAGCAGTATGTTGAGAGCCTTATCTTGATTTCTCTTTGTAGCTGCTGGTAGGGTTGGTTGAGGTGGTTTGGGTTGTCCTTCAATTTGTAGAGGTTCATCAAGAACAACATTACCATTGACAATTACATCCCATAAAGCATGGTCAGTAATAGCAAGGTACTGCCTCATCTTCATACTCCAGAGATCATATTCTCCCTTCTTGATGATAGGAATTCTGAGTGAGGTGATGGATGGGATAGGTGCAGCTTCAGTCGTCATTGTTGAGGGTTTGTTGATGAATCGGTTTTAAGGGTTTCTTCTTAATCAGAGTCTCCACACAAGCTCTGATACCACTTGTTGGATCGATTATACTCTGACCAAACTAACTTGTAGCTTGTCTACGGTTTAACAGCTTTGAATAAATTCAAACCTATTAATAGTGAAACACTGATATACTTTGCTAAGTATGCGGAATCTACTTCAACAAAGCTAAGAAGAATTTAATAAACGAACTTGAATATTATTAAAACCTTGAACCTGCTTTCTTACACAGATTCACTAACAAACTCTAAACACTAATAAACTTATATCACTAATCGACTATATCTTGTCTCTCTAAAACGCATATATCTCTAATGCCAACCTAGGGATCCTTTTATAGGCACAAGGAAAACCCTAGTCGGTTTACAATACTTGAACGACAAGTAAATTCTAATTATAACTCTAATCTAATACGAATATTCTAGATTTACACATTAGTCCTTAAACTATTTTGCATGGCAGTCCTTTAACGAGCAGCAGTACTTTCATTGAATAGCAGTACTTTGACTTGAGTAGCAGTACTTTGACTTTTATAGCCCATTAGACAGTTCTTGTTGGGAATTAAATATTCTGAAGATTAAGTATCGGGAAATTCTCTTAAGTGATTAATTCTGGTTGCAGTAGTGTTAAGTCTGGTTGGTACCTGGTTAAGTCTGCTGGTTAAGTCTAGTCTTTGAATATTAAGTCTGGTATTTGAATATTAAGTCTGGTGGTTAAGTCTAGTGATTAATTCTGGTGAGTACCAAATTAAGTCTGCTCTTCGAATGTTAAGTCTGCTTGCTGGATGGATAAGTATACACAAAAGTCAAAGACACTTTAGATAAATATCTTTGTTGTGTTTTCATTTAAACAAGTTGTAAACATAGATATATGTTGTATCTTAGTTACTGACTCACATAAGCTAGCAAGTAGCTCGACAAGTCTTGACAAGACTTAACAATATTGTAAAGATCTCCTTGGACTATAAAAGGAGATCTTAGCTTAGTCATATATGTGGGTGTGTCTAACTAGTGAAAAACTTGTGACTAAGTTTTATATGTTGAATAGAACCTTTGATAAAACTTTCATATATATAACTGTCAAGAACAAGAACAATCAAAAACATTATCAATAATATTGAATCCTTTGGTATTATACTTTCGGTGTTCTTTGTTCAATATACACAAGCATCACTGTTCCATTTCCATAACCAAATAACCTTCTAAGTGTGATTAAGTAGTTTCCGCATACTTGATCATATTAACTCAAGATATCAAATACACTCGTTGTAAAGGACTAACATCCTATTTAGTGTATCGCATCCTCTCAATTGGTATCAAAGCAAGGATGATATTCTTGATTTAGAAGAAGAAGAAGAAATGGACGTGGAAGCTATTCAAACAAATGTTGCTGCAAAGTTACCAATGCTCAAACAAAATGAGTTTGAGATGTGGAGGTTAAGGATAGAGCAATATTTCCAAGTGCAAGACTATACACTGTGGGAAATTATTGAAGATGGAGACACTTTCAAGCCTACAACCACTACATCAACAGTTGAGGGCAAGGTGATAACGACTATGCAGACCAAGCCAACATCTGCTGAAGAAAGAATAAAGAAGAAGAATGACCTAAAGTCTAGAAGTATGTTGATGATGACCATTCCAAATGATCAACTGATAAACTTCAGCAAGTTCAAAGATGCAAAGTCTTTGTTTGAGGCCATTATTGCAAGGTATGGTGGGAATGAAGCCACCAAGAAGACCCACAAGACTCTTCTTAAGGAACAATTTGAAAACTTTACATCAACCAACCATGAATCATTAGACCACATGTTTAACAGGCTTCAGAATATTGTGAGCCAACTTGCTATTCTTGGGGTTGAAATACCTCAAGAAGATTTAAACTCAAAATTTCTGAGAAGCTTACCTGAAGAGTGGGCTATGCATGTTGTTTTCTGGAAGAACAAGTCAGACATAGACACCATGGAGTTAATGGACTTGTATAGCAACTTTAAGATTGTGGAACAAGATTTGAAGAAAACTGGAGGTACTAGCTCAAGTACTGGGAACATGGCATTTATTTCATCTCCTAGTACCTCAAGTCCAGTTAAAGATGAGAAGGTTGATGATGATGTTGGTGCTGCTAATTCATCAAGCAGCACCATGGGTATTTTGGATGAGAAAACATGTCGTACTTTTCTCACAAGCAAGAATGATGGGTCCATGTTAACTCATGAAGACCTCCAACAGATCAATGATGATGATCTGGAGGAAATGGACCTAAAATGGCAAATATATCTTCTTAGCATGAGGGCTAAGAAGTTCTATCAAAGGACAGGGAAGAAGCTCACAATCAACAGCAATGATACTGCTGGTTTTGACAAGTCAAAGATAAAGTGCTACAACTGCCACATGATGGGTCACTTCTCAAGAGAATGTAGAAGACCAAGGCAGCAAGATAGCAAGAATAGAGGTTTTGGAAGCAGATCCAAAACAGAGGAGGTTTCTAAGCCAAAAGCTATGGTAGCTATTGATGGTTTGGGTTTTGATTGGAGCTTCATAGCAGATGAAGAAGAAACTTCTACTCTGATGGCACTTATGGATTTCTCTACTACTGAGGTACAAAATCATAAATCTTGTTCTAATGCTTGCACTGCTCTTAAAGAATTACAAACTTTAATCAAACATTATGATGAACAAAAGAAAGAGCTAAGTAACACTCATCAAGACTTAGTAAATTATAAGTGTGGTTTAGCATCTGTAGAAAAGCAAATCCTATATTATAAAGAAAATGAACTTGCTTTTTCGGATGACAAAGCTCTTCTTAAACAAGACATATTTTTTAGAGATGCAGAAATTAAGCTTTTAAGAGATGCTTATGATAGGATTAAAGCAAAAAATGATAATATTCAATTAAGTGTAGAAACTCTAGATCATGCTTCTAGGGGTGTTACTAACATGATTGAATGTCAAGTGATCAACAGAGCTAAGTCAGGAATAGGATATAAGAGTGTCCCACCTCCATACAGAGGTATCCCTAAACCCCCAGGGATTGACCTAGAACACTCAGGCTTACCTGAATTTCAACTACCAAAGTTACAATATGGTGTACAACCAAAAACCAATGTAGTTGTTGATGTGCCTAAGAAGTTAAGTGAGACTTTATGTAAAAGTTCACTTCAAGAAGACAAGTTGTCTTCTATTAGGAAATCAGATGCTATAGTTGTTGAGGACTGGACATCTGATGATAATGATGAACAGGTTATGTCTAAAACTAAAGTGGTTAAGAAAGCAGGAACAAGTGTTCCTAAGATAGTCAAAGATAATACTGCTAGGCCCAGAGCACATAATAAATATGTTAGGCAACCAGTAAGATATTGTGAACAATATAGATCCACAAACAAGCCCATAGGTGACCATAGAAATTGGAATAACCTCAAGTCTCACTAAAACAGTGATGACTTTGGATTTTTTAATAAAGCTTGTTTCACATGTGGAAGTTTTGACCATCTTACAGCTTTCTGCAACCAAAGGGTATCTGGGTATACACAAAATAGGGTGAATGTAAAAAGGCAAACACCTAAAAGCCACCCTAATCTCAATAGAACAACCCCCAGAGCAGTTTCATTAAAGTCTGGACCAAAAGCAGTTCTTGCTACTAGATCAAAAGATTCTAATGCCAAACCATTTTACTCTGTTTACCCGAAACCAGCAGTTAAAAATGCAAAATCAACTTTCAAATATGCATTAAAAACTGCTAGAAGGCCTTTTCAATCAAAAACAGTGATTCAAAAACAAATTTGGAAACCTAAAGGTTCTACTGCTAGGGAAAAGAGGGAAAATGCTGTTAAGACCTCAGCATGTTGGATTTGGAGACCTATTAAATCCAATGGTGCATCAACTATTCTTAAAAGATTAGATTACATTGATGCAAGAGGCAAACCCAAGTCAGTGATGGCTTGGGTACCCCAAGAAAACTAATTTCTTTATTTGTGTGCAGGGACATTCACCAACAGATGTTGAAGATCAAGGATATTCAGATAGTGGGTGTTCAAGGCACATGACAGGCAATGTGTCTTATCTCTCAGACTTTCAATCAATTGATGGAGGACATGTTACCTTTGGAGGAGGAATTGGTGGAACGATTACTGGTAAAGGTACTATCAAAACCATTAAATTAGAGTTTGAAGATGTGTACTATGTGCAAGAGCTTAAGTATAATCTTTTTAGTGTCTCAAAAATGTGTGACAAAACGAACAAAGTTCTTTTTACTGATACTGAATGTTTTGTACTTTCTTCTGATTTTAAGATGCCTGATGAAAGTCAAGTACTTCTTAAAATTCCAAGAAAGGGCAACATGTACAGTGTTGATATGAACAACATTGTTCCTAAAGAGGCTCTTACTTGTCTTGTTGCAAAGGCCACATTGGATGAGTCTATGAAATGGCATAGGAGGCTTGGTCATATTAATTTCAAAACCATAAATCAGATTGTTAAGAATGGTTTGGAAAGAGGTTTACCTCAAAAACGACTTGAAAATGACCAAACATGCATTGCTTGTCTTAAAGGCAAACAACACAAAGCCACTTATAAGCCCAAGATTTTTAACTCTATCAATCAATCATTGTTTATGCTTCATATGGACTTATTTGGTCCTACAAATGTTAGAAGTATGCAGCATAAGAGATATTGTCTAGTTATTACAGATGACTATAGTAGATTTACATGGGTTTTCTTTTTAAGTTCTAAGGATGAGACACCTAGCATTCTTAAGACATTCATTACAGAGATAGAAAACCTAGTAGACAAGAAAGTAAAAGTCATTAGATGTGATAATGGGACAGAGTTTAAGAATAGAGTTATGGATGATTTCTGCAAAGAAAAAGGTATTAGGAGAGAATTTAGTGTTGCTAGAACTCCACAACAGAATGGTGTTGTTGAGAGGAAAAGTAGAACACTAATAGAAGCTGCTAGAAATATGTTAGCTGACTCTAAGTTGCCTATCACTTTTTGGGCTGAAGCAGTCAACACTGCTTGCTATGTCCTGAATAGAGTTTTAGTTGTCAAGCCTCACAATAAGACATCATATGAACTTTTTAGAGGTAGAAATCCTGCAATAGGATTTCTTAGACCTTTTGGATGTCATGTGACAATTCTGAATACCTTAGACCATCTAGGAAAATTTGATGGTAAAGCAGATGAAGGATTCTTAGTTGGATATTCTCTCAATAGTAAAGCATTTAGAGTATACAACTTAAGAACTAAGAAAGTAGAGGAAAACCTGCATGTGGAATTTTTAGAGCATAAATCCAATGTAGAAGGTCAAGGACCGAAATGGCTATTTGATCTTGAGACTCTGACTCATTCAATGAATTATGTGCCTATTGTTGTAGAAACTAATGAATTTTCAGGTTCAAAAGCTGATGAAACATCAGATGAGGCAAGGTTAGAAAAGGAGACAAATCAAGATTATGTGATGATGCCAATATGGTCAAGTACAAGTGTGGATTCAACTTCAATAAATGGTGAATCTTCTTCTGGTAAACCTAAAGAAGATGTTGAAGATGAACACAAGAAAGATAGAACAAAGGAACAAGAAAATAGTTTTTCTGTTGATAATGCTGCTGAGACAGAATTAACAGAAGAAGCAGAATTAACAGAAGATGAGGTGGATTTGAGCAATCTCCAACCTGATTATCAAGTTCCTTCTACACCACACATAAGGATTCACAAAGTCCACTCCCTAAAAAATGTGATTGGAGATGTATAATCAGGTGTGAAGACAAGATAACAACTGATGTCTTCAGACCAACAAGGGCTTCTTGATGCCCTTTATGCTTCAAAATAGCATGAGCTTTCAAACTCTTGCTTGTTTGTATGTTTTCTCTCACAAGATGAACCAAAGAACATTCTTAAAGCCCTAGATGATTCAAGCTGGGTAGAGGCTATGGAAGAGGAGCTTCTTCAGTTCAAGATTCAGAAGGTATGGGTGCTAGTTGATTTACCTAAGGATGAAAAGGTAATTGGCACTAGATGGGTTTTCAAGAATAAAAGGGATGAAAGGGGAATAGTGATTAGGAATAAGGTTAGATTAGTAGCCCAAGGGTACACACAACAAGAAGGAATAGACTATGATGAGGTTTTTGCTCCAGTAGCAAGACTTGAGGCAATTATGCTTTTCTTAGCTTATGCTTCATTTTTAGGCTTCACGGTTTATCAAATAGATGTCAAGAGTGCTTTTTTATATGGTACTATTGAAGAAGAGGTATATGTCTCACAACCTCCTGGTTTCATTGATCCTGACAATCCAGACAAAGTGTACAAAGTTGTAAAAGCTCTATATGGCCTACATCAGGCACCAAGAGCTTGGTATGAAACACTGGCTTCCTATTTAAAAAGGAATGGATTTTAAAGAGGCAAGATTGATCAGACACTTTTCATCAAGAAGCAACAGAAGGATCTTTTGCTAGTTCAGGTGTATGTGGATGATATCATCTTTGGATCTACAAGGAAGGAGATGTGTTTGGAGTTTGAGAAGCTTATGCATGATAAGTTTCAGATGAGTTCCATGGGGGAACTTACATTCTTTTTGGGTCTGCAAGTTAAACAATCAAGAGAAGGAATCTTTATCTCTCAAGGCAAATATGTTGCTGAGATACTTAGAAAATTTCAATTTGCTGATTCAAGAATATCAAGCACACCAATGGACTCTGAGAAGCCACTTCTTAAAGATATAGATGGAGAAAATGTGGATGCACACACATACAGATCTATGATAGGCTCTTTGATATATCTTACATCATCAAGACCTGATATCATGTTCTCTGTTTGTGCTTGTGCAAGATTTCAAGTAACTCCAAAGGTTTCTCATTTAACAACAGTCAAGAGGATTTTTAGATATCTCAAGGGTCAACCTAGGTTGGGACTATGGTATTCTAGAGAGTCACCTTTTGACTTGGTAGCATTTTAGAATAGTGATTATGCTAGTGCTAGCTTGGACAAAAAGTCAACAACTAGAGGATGTCAATTCCTTGGGTGTAGACTTATCTCATGGCAGTGTAAGAAGCAAACAATTGTGGCTACTTCAACAACTGAAGCTGAATATGTAGTTGCTGCAGGTTGCTGTGCTCAAGTCCTATGGCTTCAAAACCAACTTCTTGACTATGGGTAAAATTTTATGAACACTGTTATTCATATTGATAATAGTAGTACAATTTGGATTATTAAAAATCTTGTACAATATTCTAAAACAAAACACATTGAAATTAGACATCAATTTATAAGAGACTGCAATGAGAAAAGATTAATTCAAGTTCTTAAAATTGCTTCAGTACACAACTTTGCAGATCTGCTAACAAAAGATTTTGATGTTGGAAGGTTTCAGTACTTGGTAGCAAGTATTGGAATGCTTAATCCTCAATGATTTAAAACTATGTGTCTTTGTATATATGAAATGGATTTCTACTGCTAGTATTATCAATTAGTACAAATTTGAATTGTGTTATTCATACAGTTAGTCATATGTTTATTCTAATATAAGACAAGTGCTTTGTACATTGTTCTTTTGGTTTTAGACTAACAATTTCAAGTATGAACATGTGAACACAAATGATGTTTCAAGTGAAATGTGTGAGCAGCAGAATGATAATACAGTTGCTGACATAATAGGTTCATGATAGAAAGAGTTTGGGAATTTACACCTCCTTAAAACTTCTTTCTTGAAACCTGATTATGAAATTTCACATTGAATTGATGACTTAGTTGATCAGAAAGTAACTGATACAACTCACTTTCTATCATTTTATACTTTTAAGTATAATGAGCAAGTCTAAGGACATCTGATAGAAAGAACAGCTAGCAACAGTGAATCTAACACTTGTGTTAGAGGTAACAATTGCTATGAGCTAGAAACCCAGTCAAGAAAGCCTTTTGAATAGGTTTATCGTTACACAGGCAGTTATCTATATCTGAAAACATTGGTTCTCACACAACCAGAGGTTGCTTTAAACCGAAATTTTGATTAAGTGTCTGTTATACAATTAATCCCTTCAAAATGGTTGTAAGCAGTATGATTTTTCATAATAAAATCATGTACATACTGCTAATGGCAAAAGTTTCTTAAAAAGGATTTTCAAAGAGACTCACAAAAACCATCAAATGATGGACCATGAGTCAAATGTCCCATGAATCACCTCTCATAGGAGTTAACACACCTAGAAGTGATGAGGGCAGCAAATTAAATTCTTAAGGAATTGATGGCTACATGTACAACATTGTCTGATAAAAAGTTCTAATTGATAGATCAGATGATGGGGAGAGAAATATTTTGGTACATTATGAGAGATCTTCCAAACAGGGGAGGAAATGTTATTTGCAATCCAGGTGTAACAACCGTGGTTTTGGCAGGTTAGTCAAACCAATAGTGTTGACTTGTTAAATTTTGTTAGGTGGTTTAGAGGTTTTCATGAGTTTATGTGTGGGTTTGGTATTCGACCGTTATGTGTTTGTTGTGGTGTTGGATTCGGGGAAGCTCATTTTGTATACTTTTTGTGTCGTGGAAATGAGTTTTACAGTTTTGTGATTCGGGGTTTTTGTGTTGTAAGTTTTGTTCAAGTTTTTGAGCGTTAGTAAGTTACGTGGTGTTCGGTTTTAAGGGTTATATTAATGATAAGTGTGAAATTCTATTTTTGGAAACTTTGAAAATGATAATTATTCAGGTTGTCGTAAAATGAAGGTTTATCGCGTAAGTTGTTAGATTTCGGTATAGGCTTTTATAAAATAACAAAATACTAGGTTTTATGTGTAATATTAATATCAAAAAAATAAAAAAATGTGTATGTATATACAAAAAAATCGGCCTAAAGGGTTTAATGGGGGAAAAAGGAAACAAATTTGAGTCTAAATATAATTCCTAATTAAAAGGGATATCTAGAATAATCTTAGGGTAGTATAAATACAAACCAAAACACCCTAAAAATATTTTTGTTGATTATATGGTCGAACCAAAGAGGGCAGAGAAGCAGAGGAAAATTAGGGTTTATTTTTTAAGCCTAAAAATCAAGATCAAGGTATAATTTTCAATACTTGTATGCAATTAATTATTATAATTCATGTAACAAGGACATGATGGATTAGGGTTTATCATTACTTCTGTAAATTATTGATATAAAACATGTTGGGATCAATAATTAGTAATATAATGATGATTGGTGAAGAGATTTGGGCATAAAACATGTTAGTTAATGAGTTAGGGTTTTCACATATTCATAGTGCTGTAAAGATACGAAGATATTTAATAGATGGAGATGAGTTAATTGATGATTCTTGAGTCTAAATTGTAGTTCAGAGAACGTGCTTTCCAAAAAGTCTAGAAACGAGCGATTTCGAGGTCCGGAATTCAGTCTAATGATTTTTGCGAGTAAAGGTGTCAAATCTGTTAAACCGGGACAGATTTAGGTTAAAAGTATGGAGGTCAAAAGTGGTTTTAAAAGTGTAATTAGGGTTAGCCGTTCTGGAGAAATTGATTTCTATATTTCCTTTGACCTCCACGGAAAGGGTATGCATTAATAAGTTGTGAAAATATGTTTGTTAGGTCAAAACATTTTGGTGTGCGTTCAGATCTGAATCTGGATAGTTTTCATGTTTTATTTTTCAAAGAGCACTTGTGCGTGTTTTTAGTGCATGGACTTCTGGTAGAACCTTTTATGCTCATGAAGGACCATGGAGAATTTTTTGTGTGAGTTTTAGAGCTTATTTTGTTGTGATTTCATGTGGGTAGAAGTACCCCAAAAATCTGCGTATTCTGAAAAAGTGTATGCAAGGGATTTAGTGGGTGTAAGTGTTTGGTAGTGGTTAGTATGGAGTCTAGGTAACCCATGGTGGTTTACATGAACCTTAGACATCCATAATATGTGTGTTACATGGACTATAGCTTTTAGCTTGGTTGCGTGTAATGTGATCTTATTTTGTTGTATAGATTTGCGATTGATAATTTGGAAGCTGCAAAGTTTGAGGTGAGTTTCATAGTCCCATTTTTACTTTGTTTTAACTTGGGATGGGAATGATGCTTGTGTTGAAATATTTTTGAGTTACTGTGATTATGTGGTCGTAAATGCATGGACTTGTAAGTGTTATTATACGTGTATTGCATGTTATGAGATTATTGTGTGGTGATTTTGTGTGGTCCATTTGGAGGGTAGCTATGCTCCCATTATCCAATTGGAGAGTAGTAACTCTACTCACTATTATTCTGTGTGGTCTGATCAGAGGGTATGGTTTACCCATTATTGTGAACTTGGATCGTGGGCGCGTTCCGTCCCAATTGATGTTGGATATTGCTATTTGGATCGTGGGCACGTTCCGTCCCTTGTGTCCCTTAAGTGGTATCTTGGTTGAATGACTAAGATTGCATGCTATCTAGTATAATGACTAGTCTTACTGTCCTGCTATGTTTTATAATCATAGTGAACTGGTTGCCTGGGATATATTATGTGTCTTAAACCTATGAACCTCACCAACATTATGTTGACATTTTAAGCATCATTTTCAGGTGAGCATTCTATGGGTAAGGTAGAGGGAAGCGACTAGACGAGACTTAGTTGCATTTGAGAACGATTTATCTTTATGTTTTGATTTGAATATGTTTGATTTTGGATTGTGATACTTTAATGTTTTTCGATTAGTACTTTATGTTTTATTAAGGATATCTTTGGAGATTTGTTTTGGTTATTTTCTTTTGGGGTATCGTTACGACACTTTGTGTCTGTACTTTGCTCTATTTATGTGCATGTAGAAATTCTCTATTTTGACACCATGTGTTGTGATGATATCCATGATGTTGCACTCGCGTTTCCGCCTTGGCGAGGTGTGACAGATTGGTATCAGAGACAGGGTTATAGAGAAGTAGGTGGTTGAACCTAGACTATAACCTAAGAGTCCCTCATATAGATGCATTTAGGGTCTATATATAAGTATGATAATTTATATGATTATTTTTCCTAAATTTACGAGTTGTTTTCTGGCCATTTTTGGATGACTATTTTGTCCCCTATATTTAGTATTGTATACGTCGATTATAGTATGCCACCTCCCTCGCGTAAGAAGTTTTGTTGGGCTATCATTTTGCTACCGGTTGTAAGGGAAGTGGTAGGATGAAGCGGACTAACCGCAGAATCCGAGTTCCCGCTAGCATAAATCTATGTTCGGACAAGGACGGGATGTATATGGAAAACATTGATGGAGAAGAAGTGGAGAGGTTTGCAACCACGGTGACTGTTGGAGATGGAGCCATTACCAAGTACTCTGTGAAGTATCCTCACTTCTCATATGAAGGAAAGGTGGTTATGTCTAAACCTCAAGAGTTGTATGTACTTGTGGATCATGTGGAATTGGAAGAAAGAAACAGGAATGGGTGGTTGAGTAAAGATGAAGGGGAGCTAGGATGGAATGACGTGGATTCGGATCTGGAGTCCGCAGCAGGTAGTAAGTTTAACCGATCTGAGTGGGGAGGCAAGTGCGAGAGTGGAGCTTAAGCCATTGTGCGACGTCTTTTGTTTTGTGTCATGTTTTGGAATTCTTATATTGTCTTTTGCCGTCTGGAGCCATGTTGGAGCACGATTACTCCTGAATATTGGATCGGTTTTATCCAAGTGATTTTGGTTATAGAGTTAAAGTGGTCGTTGGAATTGTTCCATGATCATTGGAATTGTTCCATGTGAGATGATTGTTTGCATGAAGTGTGGTCATAAGAGGAAGTAAACTTGTGAAAGGGAGCATAGATAATTATGGTGGCCAACATAATTATACATGCGTCACAACACAAGTGGACTTGCAAGTATGATAGCATGGATCGTGTTGTGTATTAGGTGCTATGTGGTATATGTGCGTTATCATTGAGATGTGTGGTTTTGGAAGTAAGTATGCGTGTGGAATAGGCCGTATAACTATGGTCGCGAACATAATAATAAGGGTATCACACACGTGGATTTGTGACCATGATTACATTGATTGATGTTTGTTGTTATATGTTGTGGTAGATGTTATGTGATATCATGTTGATGATGGTTGTATGGTTAGAGATGTATTCTCTTAACCGTTTGGGAAATCGTTGTATGTGGGAGTGTGTGGGTGGTAAGATTCCATTCTACCTATCATATGCTAATACCTCGATTATCTGTTGGTACTAATGTTGTGATATTTAAGTTGGTTCGTTTGCTAGACTATTGAATGATGAGCCTAGTGAACTTAGACCTAGTATTGTCATTGAAATAGCTAGTGGTAAGGAGGTAGAGGTTGACAAGATTATTCGTGGGTGTACAATAGTGTTAGAGGGTATTTCGTTTATGATTTACTTGATACCTTTTGGACATGGAAGTTTTGATGAGGTGATAGGGATGAACTGGTTGTCTAAACATAAAGCCGAGGTTGTAAGCCATGAAAAGATAGTTCGTATTCCTTTAGAGAGTGGTGTTATACTTCGGATATAAGGAGAATGCTTAGGGAATGATTTGAAATCCCTTAAGAATGTGGAATCCAAAGAACTTAAAATAGAAGAGATTCCTGTTGTGTGTGAATTTCCTGGCGTCTTTCCGGAAGCCTTGTCTGGGATGGCTCCAATCCGTCAAGTTGAATTCCGTATTGAGTTGATTCCTGGAGCGGCACCTGTGGCGAAATCCCCATATCATTTAGCACCCTCTGAGATGCAGGAGTTTTCCGCGCAGTTGCAAGAACTTCAGGATAAGGGGTTTATCCGACCCAGTCACTCTCCGTGGGGAGCACCTGTGTTATTTGTTAAGAAGAAGGATGGTTCATTCCGGATGTGTATTGACTATCGGGAATTGAACAAGTTAACTGTTAAGAATCGGTATCCTCTTCCTAGAATCGATGATCTCTTTGACCAGCTGCAAGGTTCTCGATTCTTTTCGAAGATAGATCTACGTTCTGGTTATCATCAGTTAAGAGTGTATGAGGAGGATATTCCGAAGACTGCTTTTAGGACTCGTTATGGACACTTTGAGTTTACGGTTATACCATTTGGGTTGACAAATGCACCTGCGGTATTCATGGATCTAATGAATCGCATTTGTAAGCCTTATTTGGATAAATTTGTGATCGTGTTCATCGATGAAATATTAGTCTACTCTAAGACTGAGAAGGAGCATGGAGAGCATTTGAAGTTGGTCCTTGAATTGCTGGAGAAGGAGAAGTTGTACGCTAAGTTTTCAAAATGCGAGTTTTGGCTTAGAGAGGTACATTTTCTTGGACATGTGGTCAATAGTGAAGGTATACATGTAGACCCTGGAAAGATCAAAGCGGTCAAGAATTGGAAGGCTCCTACGACGCCGTCTGAGATACGTTCTTTCTTAGGATTGGCAGGGTACTACAGAAGATTTATAGTGAATTTATCGAAGATTGCCAAACCCCTCACATTGTTGACCCAGAAGAATAAGAAGTATGTCTGGGGAGAAGAACAAGAGGTGGCTTTTCAGACGTTAAAGGATAATTTGTGCAATGCACCTATTCTGGCGCTTCCGGATGAACCAGATGACTTGGTTGTGTATTGTTATGCGTCGAATCAAGGTTTTGGGTGTGTACTGATGCAGAGAGGGAAAGTGATAGCCTATGCATCCCGACAACTCAAAATTCATGAGAAAAATTACACCACTCATGATTTAGAGCTTGGTGCGGTAGTGTTCGCTCTCAAGAATTGGAGACATTATCTGTATGTGATGAAGCGAAAAGTGTACCACTTTTAAGGGGTCATTTAAGCCCTAAATCGCATTTATTTGATCAAATATCGCCCTAAATCGTTCCTTTTGTCATTTTAGGTACTTTTGAGGAGAAATCTGGAAAAGGAGGCATTTTGGACGTTTTTGGAGCATAAAAGTGAAGAAAACGGCAAAGTCTCAAAAATCGGCTGAAAGTTACCTTTGACGGCGTCACAATTAACCCCAGACGGCGTCATGCCTTGGCAAGAAAAAGTGGACGTGAAATTTACTCATGATAAGCCAGTGAAAATAGCATGTGAATTCTGACGGCGTCACGCTTTAACTTGATCAAGGGCGTCACGGCTTAAATCAAAAGGGGACGGCGTCACGTTTAAGGTTCGACGGCGTCAAGCCTTGATAAGCCAGAATGGATTTTGAAGAGCTAAAGAGGGACGGCGTCAAGAAGGTCATCCGGGAACCCTAGAAGCGGCGAGGTGACGGCGTCACACTCCATAAGGTGACGCCGTCAGATCCAAAAATCTATATATAGTTTTCTAATTTTTTGTCATTAGGAGAGAGCTTAGTGTGTGGAATTTTGGGAGAAAACCCTAGGACGAATTTAGCTTCTTTTTCAAGGCTTTTTGCCTTGAGATCTTCCATGTTACATTGAAGATAAGTTATCAATTAATCATTCAATATGTCTATGTGTTGTTTGATTTTATCTTATTCTTGTCTTTTGATTAACATGTTAGGCTAAATTTATCTTGTGTTTGCTTAGATCTAATGAAACCTAGCTATTGATTATTGGGTGTTAGTGTGTTGTTAGTTGTATTGGATGATTGTTTATCTATGTTAGGCTTAAGAAAACTGGCTAACTTCCTATTCGGTAACTTGCTTGAACGTCTTAAGAAACATGAACCAAATGCGTACTAAAGGTTTTTATGGTTGTATTTAATGCACAAGCGAATTCTAGTGATCCCATGTTAGGAGCTCCCTAGCCGGCTCGACATAGGAGTGAAGTAGGAGCTTGTAGAGTTGGGGAAGTAAGTACGCCACCCCACGAATGGTATTAAGGAATACACCCGTCATCCACGCGACTAATACACACTAATTAACCGGTAAAAGATAGTTAGGGAGTAAGGAAATCTAAGTAAACACATTTCTCTACACATAAGTTTCTCTCCACATTTTCATTTTTGTTATTTTATTTTATTTGCATCCGTAGTAATTTTGGGTTAGTTGACTAGCAACTAATTCCGCCCACTCTTTCAAAACCGAGATTTTACTTGCTTTCATAAAAATATAAAAACATAAAAAGAATCTTCCTCAACCCTTAGACCTAATTAGAGTAGTCTTTCACACCTAACGAACACTATTCCCTGTGGAGAACGATCAATCCCCCGTACTTACCACTACACTATACTACATCGGTCAGGTACACTGCCTGGTGGGGTTGTAAGCCTCTTGAGATCCCTCGAGAGGTAAAACCTGTTGTAAGGTTGCAAAACCCACGCATCAAGTTTTTGGCGCCGCTGCCGGGGAATAGTTATTGTTTAGGTTGAATTTTTGTTTTATTAGGTCTACTCACTAGATTCCTTTCTGGTGAGATTTTTATTTTATTTTTCTAGGATTTCTTTAGTCTATCTTTTTCTTTGTGCCCTTTGTTTGTAAAACCATTTTCATTTGTCACCATGGCAGATGAAATTCCATTTAGATCATTAACAATAGAGGAACAATTACTTTACACGGATAGATTTGCTTCCTGTTGTTCCAATGAATTTTTAAGTGATCTTAGATATATACAAGAGGAGATGGGTGTAAAGTTTGATAGGTTTGATGAATTATGTGCATGTGTGGCTTCTATTAAACAATCATTGTTAGGATCAACTCCTTTTAGTGAAATCCTTTGGAAAAAATTTGAGGAAAGCTTCCTAACCGTGAACCATAAGTTGAATGAATTGATGGGTTTATATACATCACAACTTGAGGAAACAAATGAGGAGGATTTATCCGACTATAGGTACCATGAGCAAGAAGACCTAGTTTTTAAGAACATGGACCTTGAATTGGACCAAGATTGTGAGATGGTTAGTGTTGAACTACCTAGTTGCATGAGTGGGATAGATTTCACCAAAACATATGACACGCATGAGGAATCCTTTAGGCAATTGGAACATAGTAATCAAGTTGAATATTACTATGAATCGGACTTAGAATTTCAAATGGCTAGAGAAGGATTTGAGATACTTAGGAATGTGTTTGGGTTAGATCCTACCAAAACACATGATGAACATATAGGTGATTTAGATACTATGGAGAATGAGGTTAGAAATGCAAGACCACTAAATACCCCACAAATCCTACCATCATTGGAGGCACACACACCACCCATGACTTACCCGGAAGAAGTAGAAGAGACTATAGGAACCCCAATTGAAGTAGAACCTTTGGAAGAAACAAAACTAGAAGAAATAGGTTTGAATACTTGTAGTCATAACCTTTCTCTTAGTTCTATGGAAGTTCCTAGTTTTGATGCACCGGAGCCTAAACCAAAACCGTTACCTAATCTTCCATCCTTAGATGTGAACTTAGGAATTGAATTAGGTCCCGATCCACCCATCAAACCATATAGTCCGGGTAGTTTTATGTTGAAGGTAGTAGACTCTAAGCCTTGTAGAGAGGAAGCTAACATAGGAGTGAACCATAACCTTACATACTTACATCACCCATTCATGATTGATCATAAGAAATATTATGGGTTTAAACCAGGTTTATTAGGTCAAGATGGATTCCCAACTAGGAGTCTCTCGAAATTGATAGAAGATGATCCCTTTCTAGGAGAAAACTTCAATCCACCCATTGACCCAATTGAACTAGGTAAGGTTATGATGATAGGATCCCGCATCTTTGAGCATATAATTCATCCACCAATCTTTCCTCACGTGGCATACTCCTACCGAGCTGGTGTGTATCGCTACTATCACCCGCACTTAACCCTAAGTGTAGGGAAAACCTCTCTTATTTCCGTTAAATAAGGATAGAGTCAGGCTCGTGACTCGAACAAAAACAAGCGCTCCTGGGAGGCAACCCAAGCTTTATTTGCTTTATTTGTTTGATTGTTTGTTTATTTAATTTTATTTGCTTCCGTATGTGTGTTTATGTTTTATTATTATTGATTCATGTTCAAAAGTAATTTGTGAAAATGCTTTATTTTGTTTTTAACTTCGTCTTAACTACATATAAAGGTATTTTGCAAAAGTTAAGTGTAAGGGAAATCTAAATCGGTTTATTAGAACACAAATGAACATGAATTGTAATAATAATAAATTAACATACATATTAGTATTTGTTTGAGTCAAATGCTTGTATCGAGTTATAATGATGCTTTGCAGGAATTCCAGGAAGTAAGGTAAAGGTTTTTCCAGAAATTTTCCGGAAACTTAAAATGAGAATTTTTGTCAGGTCATATCTGACGGCGTCAGGCTTTACAACCTGACGGCGTCAGATTTAATTTTCAGAAATTTTTGAAGGTTTTGTTTTCATAAAAAGTTTTTATTAAAATCTATAACTTATAATCTCCAGGAATCTGCAAAATTATCATTCCACAAGCATTATATCCTTATATATAGATTTATCCCGCCGATGTTATGCAGGTTTTCGTGTTTGTTTTCTCAGGTTTAACAGGTTATTTTTGACAAGGAAATGTTTTTGGATCAAGCTTTTGGCGATGCATTAGTCATGGAGCTTCAACATTCTCTTTGGAAGAAGATCTAACCGTGTTACTTCATTATCCACCGAACGAATCAGGGGAGTATTTGATTTCATTCTTTTACTTTATACTTTTACATCTTGTTATTTGAACATTGGGGACAATGTTCATCTTAAGTGTAAGGGGGGGGTAAAAATACGATTTTTAGAGAATGCTCTTACGCTTGATTTTTGTTTGTTTAATGGTAGATGTGTAATAAAACTGATAGAAATACCTGTTAGGGCAATTTTAGTGCCAAATTTAAAATTTTTTACAACACATAGGAGTGAAACTTTGATCTTAATGAGCGTCTCATGGATAGGAGTTATATGACTAGCACAAAAACCGTACCACTAAAAAATTTTCCACCCCAAATATGTGAGGTTCGCCCCTAGAATTGGTAGGAAAAGCATTTATGCTATGATGTGTGTACCGGTAGCACTTAGATTCTAGAACTTTCGTTAGGACCATTCCAAGGCCACAAGTGAGACTACATTCGTGTAGTTAGATTTACTACATGATAAGAGGCATTAGGATTAACCCATTGTTTTACACCTGTGTTTTTGTTATAAATTACATTGGCTACATTGGTCAAGTAATTCTCCCACACCCTTTGCGTTGTACTCATTTTTAGTACACGATACCCCTAGTACACCCCTCAGAGCCTATCTTTTCGTTTCGACCTTTAAGCATTTTACATAAAGGAAGAATTTGTTACACCCCACTTAAATGTACACCCAAATCGCCTTAGCCTACCTTGTATGCACTCATCTTTAGTGCATTATTGTTACAACATTTGTTTAAACCCAAGTTAATTATCTAGTTGATTACATGGTTGCTAAGTCGAGTCATATCCTTGTACATATTGTTTTGGGACGATTGGGACTCATGGGTAAAGTACTAGTGTAATGGAGTAATGGGGAAGAACATCATTTATTACCCCCATATGTGCTAAATGTTTTTAAAGTACTCCAAGTTTTTCAATTATCTTAATTCGAGTCATTAGATTAGTATTTGTAAAGTTATGTAAAAATTCAAGTGTAAGGGGAATGCAATGCCCCTATGATGTATTATTTTGGATGGTAGGGCAAAAGTGTATGAAAGAAAAAAAAAAAAAAAAAAAAAAAAAAAAGAAAAAAAAAAAAAAAATCAAGAAAAATACAAAAAAATGAGAAAATGAAAAATAGAAAAAACATACGGACTACCATCCCGTTTCATTTTATGTTTATTTTTATGTTTTTGTTATTTTGTTATTTTGTTTCTAGCTTAAGATCGAGTCGAGTCTTGGCTTAGCAACATTGTATAGTACATGTAATTGATCAAGATCTTTAACTCGCCACCAGTAAAATATCCCGTATCCAACAAAACCGTGTTTTCCTTTTCCCTACACCTAACGTTATAACCCATTTAAAAGCCCTCTTTGATAGTTTATCTTAGGTGCTTACGCCTAGTGGAGGAGGTTTTCGATCCTTTCCCAAGCCTATGGTAATCTATTTGCTATGACAGGTAGTGAGAGATATTATCCGTTTTCATTTATGAGATTTATTTTGATGACACTTGAGAGATGTGAGTATCTAAACACTACTTGTGAGGTGCTAGTTTGTAATCTCCGTGCTTATTATGATTAGAGTGGAACGATTATTTGTTGTAATTACTTTTATGTTTGCATTAAATGACCCCTAACTTGTATTTTGATTAGAATAAAAGCGCATTTGCTTGAGGACAAGCAAATCTCAAGTGTAAGGGTATTTGATGAAGCGAAAAGTGTACCGCTTTTAAGGGGTCATTTAAGCCCTAAATCGTATTTATTTGATCAAATATCGCCCTAAATCGTTCCTTTTGTCATTTTAGGTACTTTTGAGGAGAAATCTGGAAAAGGAGGCATTTTGGACGTTTTTGGAGCATAAAAGTGAAGAAAACGGCAAAGTCTCAAAAATCGGCTGAAAGTTACCTTTGACGGCGTCACAATTAACCCCAGACGGCGTCATGCCTTGGCAAGAAAAAGTGGACGTGAAATTTACTCATGATAAGCCAGTGAAAATAGCATGTGAATTCTGACGGCGTCACGCTTTAACTTGATCAAGGGCGTCACGGCTTAAATCAAAAGGGGACGGCGTCACGTTTAAGGTTCGACGGCGTCAAGCCTTGATAAGCCAGAATGGATTTTGAAGAGCTAAAGAGGGACGGCGTCAAGAAGGTCATCCGGGAACCCTAGAAGCGGCGAGGTGACGGCGTCACACTCCATAAGGTGACGCCGTCAGATCCAAAAATCTATATATAGTTTTCTAATTTTTTGTCATTAGGAGAGAGCTTAGTGTGTGGAATTTTGGGAGAAAACCCTAGGACGAATTTAGCTTCTTTTTCAAGGCTTTTTGCCTTGAGATCTTCCATGTTACATTGAAGATAAGTTATCAATTAATCATTCAATATGTCTATGTGTTGTTTGATTTTATCTTATTCTTGTCTTTTGATTAACATGTTAGGCTAAATTTATCTTGTGTTTGCTTAGATCTAATGAAACCTAGCTATTGATTATTGGTTGTTAGTGTGTTGTTAGTTGTATTGGATGATTGTTTATCTATGTTAGGCTTAAGAAAACTGGCTAACTTCCTATTCGGTAACTTGCTTGAACGTCTTAAGAAACATGAACCAAATGCGTACTAAAGGTTTTTATGGTTGTATTTAATGCACAAGCGAATTCTAGTGATCCCATGTTAGGAGCTTCCTAGCCGGCTCGACATAGGAGTGAAGTAGGAGCTTGTAGAGTTGGGGAAGTAAGTACGCCACCCCACGAATGGTATTAAGGAATACACCCGTCATCCACGCGACTAATACACACTAATTAACCGGTAAAAGATAGTTAGGGAGTAAGGAAATCTAAGTAAACACATTTCTCTACACATAAGTTTCTCTCCACATTTTCATTTTTGTTATTTTATTTTATTTGCATCCGTAGTAATTTTGGGTTAGTTGACTAGCAACTAATTCCGCCCACTCTTTCAAAACCGAGATTTTACTTGCTTTCATAAAAATATAAAAACATAAAAAGAATCTTCCTCAACCCTTAGACCTAATTAGAGTAGTCTTTCACACCTAACGAACACTATTCCCTGTGGAGAACGATCAATCCCCCGTACTTACCACTACACTATACTACATCGGTCAGGTACACTGCCTGGTGGGGTTGTAAGCCTCTTGAGATCCCTCGAGAGGTAAAACCTGTTGTAAGGTTGCAAAACCCACGCATCAGTATGGTACAAAGAGTGTTGTTTATACAGATCATAAGAGTCTTTAGCATATCTTCAGCCAGTAGGAGCTGAATATGCGACAGAGAAGATGGATTGAACTGTTTAGTGATTATGATTGTGAGATTCGCTATCATCCTGGAAAGACGAATGTGGTGGCTGATGCGTTGAGTAGGAAGGAAAGGATTAAGCCTAAACGTGTGCGAGCTATGTGCATGACATTGCAATCGGGAATCAAGGAAAGATTTGAGGCAGCAAGGGATCGCGAAAAGAGTTATGCGGATAATCGCCGTAAGCCTTTGGAGTTCAGTGTAGGCAATCGTGTGATGTTGGAAGTGTCTCCCTGGAAGGGTGTTGTGCGTTTCGGTAAGAAAGGCAAATTAGCACCGAGATATGAAGGATCGTTTGAGATTACGGAAAGGATTGGACTTGTGGCATATCGGTTGAAATTGTCTGAGGAGTTAAGTAGTGTACATGATACGTTTCAGGTATCTAATTTGAAGAAGTGTTTGTCGGATGCTAGTCTGCATGTGCCATTAGATGAGATTAAGGTTAACAGGACCTTTCATTTTGTTAAGGAGCCTGTTGAGATTATGGACCGAGTGGTCAAGGGTTTGAAACTTGGTAAGATAGGTTTAGTAAAGGTACGTTGGAATTCGAAGCGTGGTCCTAAGTTTACTTGGGAGCGCGAGGATCAGATGAGGTCTAAGTACTCAAATTTGTTTGCTGATGTGGTTAGTGAGACATGGAGTGTCGCTGATTGCGTGGTTTTGTAACCTTACAACAGGTTTTACCTCTCGAGGGATCTCAAGAGGCTTACAACCCCACCAGGCAGTGTACCTGACCGATGTAGTATAGTGTAGTGGTAAGTACGGGGGATTGATCGTTCTCCACAGGGAATAGTGTTCGTTAGGTGTGAAAGGCTACTCTAATTAGGTCTAAGGGTTGAGGAAGATTCTTTTTTATATTTTTATAGTTTTTATGAAAGCAAGTAAAATCTCGGGTTTGAAGGAGTGGGCGGAATTAGTTGCTAGTCAACTAACCCAAAATTACTACGGATGCAAATAAAATAAAATAACAAAAATGAAATGTGGTGAGAAACTTATGTGTAGAGAAATGTGTTTACTTAGATTTCCTTACTCCCTAACTATCTTTTACCGGTTAATTAGTGTGTATTAGTCGCGTGGATGACGGGTGTATTCCTTAATACCATTCGTGGGGTGGCGTACTTACTTCCCCAACTCTACAAGCTCCTACTTCACTCCTATGTCGAGCCGGCTAGGAAGCTCCTAACATGGGATCACTAGAATTCGCTTGTGCATTAAATACAACCATAAAAACCTTTAGTACGCGTTTGGTTCATGTTTCTTAAGACGTTCAAGCAAGTTACCGAATAGGAAGTTAGCCAGTTTTCTTAAGCCTAACATAGATAAACAATCATCCAATACAACTAACAACACACTAACAACCAATAATCAATAGCTAAGTTTCATTAGATCTAAGCAAACACAAGATAAATTTAGCCTAACATGTTAAACAAAAGACAAGAATAAGATAGAATCAAACAACACATAGACATATTGAATGATTAATTGATAACTTATCTTTCAATGAAACATGGAAGATCTCAAGGCAAAAAGCCCTGAAAAAGTAGCTAAAATCGTCTTAGGGTTTTATCCCAAAATTCCACACACTAAGCTCTCCTTAATGACAAAAGATTAGAAAACTATATATAGATTTTTGGATCTGACGGCGTCACCTTATGGAGTGTGACGCCGTCACCTCGCCGCTTTTAGGGTTCCCGGATGACCTTCTTGACGCCGTCCCTCTTTAGCTCTTCCAAAATCCATTCTGGCTTATCAAGGCTTGACGCCGTCAGCTCGTGAACGTGACGCCGTCCCCTTATGATTTAAGCCGTGACGCCCTTGATCAAGTTAAAGCGTGACGCCGTCAGAATTCACATGCTATTTTCACTGGCTTATCATGAGTAAATTTCACGTCCAACTTTTCTTGCCAAAGCATGACGCCGTCTAGAGTAAATCTTGACGCCGTCAAGAGTAACTTTTAGCCGATTTTTGAGACTTTGCCGTTTTCTTCACTTTTATGCTCCAAAAATGTCCAAAATGCCTCCTTTTCCAGATTTCTCCTCAAAAGTACCTAAAATGACAAAAGGAACGATTTAGGGCAATATTTGATCAAATAAATACGATTTAAGGCTTAAATGACCCCTTAAAAGCGGTACACTTTTCGCTTCATCAAATACCCTTACACTTGAGATTTGCTTGTCCTCAAGCAAATGCGCTTTTATTCTAATCAAAATACAAGTTAGGGGTCATTTAATGCTAACATAAAAGTAATTACAACAAATAATCGTTCCACTTCAATCATAATAAGCACGGAGATTATAAACTAGCACCTCACAAGTAGTGTTTAGATACTCACATCTCTCAAGTGTCATCAAAATAAATCTCATAAATGAAAACGGATAATATCTCTCACTACCTGTCATAGCAAATAGATTACCATAGGCTTGGGAAAGGATCGAAAACCTCCTCCACTAGGCGTAAGCACCTAAGATAAACTATCAAAGAGGGCTTTTAAATGGGTTATAACGTAAGGTGTAGGGAAAAGGAAAACACGGTTTCGTTGGATAAAGGATATTTTACTGGTGGCGAGTTAAAAATCTTGATCAATTACATGTACTATACAATGTTGCTAAGCCAAGACTAGACTCGATCTTAAGCTAGAAACAAAATAACAAAATAACAAAAATATAAAATAAACATAAAATAAAACGGGATGGTAGTCCGTATGTTTTTTCTACTTTTCTTTTTCTCATTTTTTTTTTTTTCTTAATTTTTTCGATTTTTTTTTTTTTTTTTTTTTTTTTTTTTTTTTTTTTTTTTTTTTTTTTTTGCATACACTTTTGCCCTACCATCCAAAATAATACATCATAGGGGCATTGCATTCCCCTTACACTTGAACTTTTACATAACTTTACAAATACTATTCTAATGACTCGAATTAAGATAATTGAAAAACTTGGAGTACTTTTAAAATATTTAGCACATATGGGGGTAATAAATGATGTTCTTCCCCATTACTCCATTACACTAGTACTTTACCCATGAGTCCCAATCGTCCCAAAACAATATGTACAAGGATATGACTCGACTTAGCAACCATGTAATCAATTAGATAATTAACTTGGGTTTAAACAAATGTTGTAACAATAATGCACTAAAGATGAGTGCATATAAGGTAGGCTAAGGCGATTTGGGTGTACATTTAAGTGGGGTGTAACAAATTCTTCCTTTAAGTAAAATGCTTAAAGGTCGAAACGAAAAGATAGGCTCTGAGGGGTGTACTAGGGGTATCGTGTACTAAAAATGAGTATAACGCAAAGGGTGTGGGAGAATTACTTGACCAATGTAGCCAACGTAATTATAACAAAAACACAGGTGTAAAACAATGGGTTAATCCTAATGCCTCTTATCATGTAGTAAATCTAACTACACGAATGTAGTCTCACTTGTGGCCTTGGAATGGTCCTAACGCAAGTTCTAGAATCTAAGTGCTACCGGTACACACATCATAGCATAAATGCTTTTCCTACCAATTCTAGGGGCGAACCTCACATATTTGGGGGTGGAAAATTTTTTAGTGGTACGGTTTTTGTGCTAGTCATATAACTCCTATCCGTGAGACGCTCATTAAGATCAAAGTTTCACTCCTATATGTTGTAAAAAATTTTAAATTTGGCACTAAAATTACCTTAACAAGTATTTCTCTCAGTTTTATTACACATCTACCATCAAACAAACAAAAATCAAGCGCAATTGTATTCTCTAAAATCGTACTTTTACCCTCCCCTTACACTTAAGATGAACATTGTCCCCAATGTTCAAATAATAAGATGTAAAAGCAAAAAGTAAAAGAATGAAATCAAATACTCCCCTGATTCGCTCGGTGGATAATGAAATTACACGGTTAAATCTTCCTCCAAAGAGAATGTTGAAGCTCCATGACTAATGCATCGCCATAAGCTTGATTCCATAAACATCTCCTTGTCCAAAATAACCTGTTAAACCTGAGAAAACAAACACGAAAACCTGCATAACATCGGCGGGATAAAATCTATATATAAGGATATAATGCTTGTGGAATGAAAATTTTGCAGATTCCTGGAGATTATAAGTTGGAGATTTAATAAAAACTTTTTATGAAAACAAAACTTTCAAAAATTTCTGGAAATTAAATCTGACGCCGTCAGGTTATAACCCCTGACGCCGTCAGAAATGACCTGACAAAAATTTTCATTTTAAGTTTCCGGAAAATTTCTGAAAAAACTTTTACCTTACTTCCTGGAAATCCTGCAAAACATCATTATGACTCGATACAAGCATTTGACTCAAACAAATACGAATATGTATGCTAATTTATTATTATTACGATTCATGTTAATTTGTGTTCTAATAAACCGATTTAGATTTCCCTTACACTTATCTTTTGCAAAATACCTTTATATGTAGTTAAGACGAAGTTAAAAACAACATAAAGCATTTTCACAAATTAGTTTTGAACATGAATCAATAATAATAAAAATTAAACACACATACGGAAACAAATAAAAACAAACAAACAAATAAATAAACACACAAAGCAAATAAAACAAATAAAGCTTGGGTTGCCTCCCAAGAAGCGCTTTTCTTTATTAACGAGTCTTGTAGCTAGACTCAAAGTCACGTACATTACGTGATTCCATCATTCATAATGACGTATCCCTGATAGATATGATCCTTGTTATCATGGTGGTGGTGTCTCAATCGCTCGACATTTGCGGTCACTTCACCTCCTCCTTTGCTGGTCAAGCTTACTATCCCATCTTGTTGTAAACCTTTAATTGTGAATGGTCCGTACCACCAGGGACTTAGTTCATTAGTAGGTGCTTCTGTTTCTGAATGCCTTAGGAGCACTGAGTCTCCTTTTGTAAATTCAACGGGGTCATTGATTTGCTCATCAGCCTCAATATAATTGTTATTTCTACCCTTACATTCTCTAATCTCATTTTCCATATAACTCTTAATCCTTGCCTCCCATGCCAGAATTTTCTCTCGAACATTACCACGGACTACATTAGTGTTAGCCTCCATCTTCTTCTGCCGAGCAATATCTCGTATATGTCGTGGGATCGTTGGGAAGTTTATTGTTTTCTTCCCCTTCTTCATTTGGATGGTGCTATTTTCGTAATTGATTTGTGCTCTAGTGGTAGCGAGAAAGGGTGCCCCAAGGATTATTGGCATATTCATATCATTTCTCTCAATGATCATGAAGTCGACCGGATACAGGAATCCGGCAACGTTGACCAGCACATCTTCTGCAATTCCTAGCGGATACTCATAAGAATGCTTTGCAAAGGAGAGTTTAGTATGGGTGATGGATGGCAACTCATCGGTTAACTGAACATAAACGGATAAGGGCATCAAATTTACGTCAGAACCTTGGTCAGCTATCGCATCCAGATACTTGTGTTTTCCAATGCTGCATGGTATTTCAAAGACCCCGTAGAATTTCTGCTTTTCCACTAACTTTTGTCCTATGAGGCATTCATACAATTGCCCACCGGGTAATGTGTCAGATTTATCATCCGGTTCCACCTTCTCGGACTTCTTGTTGGGTAGATGAATACGTCGATAGTTTCTCACCCAATCGTTTATGGTCTCCTTGTTTATTTCGTGCTTCAAGTAATGCTTCACTTGTTGTGACACTGGCGGTTCAACCAATTGGCGCTCCTCAGAGGGCGCCTCCTCTCCTTTGTCGGAATCGCATTTGTACGCATTGGTGTTTCCATTATTAAGTGGGATGAGGTCAATTTTGTTAACTTCCATAGTTATGGATTTCCCTCTTCCATCATTTCCGCCCTCTTGGACGACGGAGGTGGCCTTGACAAATTTAGTGTTAGGAACATCAACGTCATTCCTCACCAACACTTTTGCAGGGGCTTTTGTATTTGTGTATTCTTTCAAAAGATTCATCATCTCCGCCATCTTCTCCTCCATTTCCTCCTTCTGCTTGTAGACGGCTTCCTCAAATTTTGCCAACCGTTCGGAGTGTTTTGACATGTACTCTCTCATTCGAGCTTCGAATGTTGGACTAAGTTCCTGAGGTGGTGAGTTGGGTGGGGCGTGCTTATGGAAGGGTTTAGTATTTTCCCTACGGGGTGATTCGGACAATGGTATTTGCTTAACGCTTGAGACTGAGTTAATTGTTGCTTTTTGTGGACTTAAGGGTCTCTTTTGCTTTTCCATAAGATATGCAACCCTTTTCTCAAGTTCACTAACGCTTTCCTCAGTGATTTGATTGGCGGTATCTGGCGATGAATATGTCTTGACTGCCGAGCGCACGTCGTGGGAGACTTGCCACAATTCATCATCGTCGGATGCAAGCTCATCAATGATCTCCCATGATTCCTCGGCGCTTTTGTCGCGCAATCTGCCCCCGGCGGCTCGATCGATGGCACGCTTGGTGTGGTAATCAACATGGTCATAGAAGATTTGGATTTGAAGCCATAGATTTATGCCATGGTGAGGGACTTTTTGAAGTAAGTCCTTGAATCGAATCCATGCCTCGTAGAGAGTTTCGCCTTGACGTTGTTGGAACATCAAGATATCATTCCTTAGCTTGGTAGTTCTTCCCGGTGGGAAAAACTGAGCAAGGAAACGAGTGGTGAGATCATCCCAAGAGGTAATGGATCCTGCGGGTTGACGTTCTAGCCACTGACTAGCTTGGTCCCGCAAAGAGAATTGGAAGAGACGCAATCGGGTCGTCTCTCGAGTGGCAACATCAAGGTCTATAGAATCAACGATTTTAAGAAAGTCCTTGAGATGTTGATTAGGATCTTCAGAACGAAGTCCATGGAATGCGCATCCACTTTGCACCAACCGGATGGTGTCGGATCGCAAGGGTGTGATATTGGCTCCTTGAGTGAGCTCAATGGTGTTTCGATAGCCATGGTGGCTAGGACGGGAATACTCTCCTAAAGTACGGGCTCTAGGAGGTGGTTGTGGTTGTTGTGGTGGTGGGTTGTGTGGGTTAAGGATATTACCATCTTCCATGATGTCGGATGGTATGGTTACGAACAAAGACACGAAGAAAATAGATAGACTAAAGAAAATCTAGAAAGATAAAATAAAAATCTCACTAGAAAGGAATCTAGTGAGTAGACCTAATAGAAATAAAAATTCAACCTAAACAATAACTACTCCCCGGCAGCGGCGCCAAAAACTTGATTGCGTGGTTTTGTAACCTTACAACAGGTTTTACCTCTCGAGGGATCTCAAGAGGCTTACAACCCCACCAGGCAGTGTACCTGACCGATGTAGTATAGTGTAGTGGTAAGTACGGGGGATTGATCGTTCTCCACAGGGAATAGTGTTCGTTAGGTGTGAAAGGCTACTCTAATTAGGTCTAAGGGTTGAGGAAGATTCTTTTTTATATTTTTATAGTTTTTATGAAAGCAAGTAAAATCTCGGGTTTGAAGGAGTGGGCGGAATTAGTTGCTAGTCAACTAACCCAAAATTACTACGGATGCAAATAAAATAAAATAACAAAAATGAAATGTGGTGAGAAACTTATGTGTAGAGAAATGTGTTTACTTAGATTTCCTTACTCCCTAACTATCTTTTACCGGTTAATTAGTGTGTATTAGTCGCGTGGATGACGGGTGTATTCCTTAATACCATTCGTGGGGTGGCGTACTTACTTCCCCAACTCTACAAGCTCCTACTTCACTCCTATGTCGAGCCGGCTAGGAAGCTCCTAACATGGGATCACTAGAATTC